>LPNX010088418.1:58999-212285 GCA_001517045.1 Pseudotsuga menziesii | reverse complement strand
AGCCTTTTGCACTGTTTCATTCTTCAATTGCTGAGTAAATTGTGAGATCTTCTTTGTGAGTTTTGTTTTTGTCTACAGATCTATATGCTCAAATTTACACGTACTCGCATGACACAGGATCGATTCCCATTCACTACCACTATACCCCTAGGCGCATCCACAAAACCTGCCAGCATGGGGCATGGGTAAGCTGAGGTTTGAACCGATGATGGTGCAAGGAGTGCCTTAATGGTACACTCTATCGCCACTCAGTTTACTCCCCTGCGGACCTTTAAATTTTGAAGGAGATGGGGGTGGCCTTTGATCCACTTATGTATGCACGGGTCACGAGATCATTTAATACAATCTCTTTGGGTGCAACCACACATTCGACAACTACCTCAAGGTGACGCTATGGTTTTAGGCTAGGCGCATGCGAGAATTGAACCTTGCCCACCTGTGAATAGCTCCTTGCTCTTCACCAAAGGATCCAATCCCTTTGGGTGACCCTTAGATAAATATTATTATTATTATTATTATTTTATTTATTGTTTACACACACATATATTATGTTTGTTACATTGACTTCCCTTATAGAAATGCTTTGTCCTCAAAGCATATTTATGGAAAGACTATTGCACTTGTTTGGCTCATACTACCTTCCCATAATGCCTTGCTCTCGTTGTTGTGATAGTTGATGATACAAGACGATATGATTTGCCAAGTGTAAAACATAATTGTTTAACTATAATTGGATTAGACCATCCTAATCTAATCTTCTGTGGCAATGTGCAATATAAGCTCCTTGGAAATAGCTTGATGTGTTATGATTATGAAGATGACTTGTACCTTGAGACTTAACTGTATTGGTATTTAAATTCTTCGGAACATACTATTAGAATATTGAGAATATGCATGAACATACAGCAATATGTTTACTAACATGCAAATCAATAGCAAGAATTTGCGAGTATAGCCTTGTATCCATACAACCAACAAATAATCATGTAAGAAATAAGAGACAAGAGAAAAGAAATGATGCACTGGATATACATAGTAAAACCCCAAATTGGAAAACATCCATGTGAAAGGTATGGTCTTCTTATTCTTCAAAATTCTCCATCTTACAATACATGGCATCCTCACATATGCATCACATCACACTCCATCTTCACTTCTTGTCACAATCATGTGTGTACAAATGACATACACAACATGTGATGTGTGATGATTAACATTCAAAACATACCCAAAAGGGTCTCCTTCACCTCTATTATATAACTAGAGGTATGGAATATTTACATCCCATAACACATGTGGGATAAATAGCTTTCCACCTCTCTTATATAAAGAATGGTTATAATAGAATTTATTACATGATGAACTCTATTTTATAATATTAGAGTTATTTATTCCTTTTAACCATCAATACCATACAAGTCATCATTACATATTCCAACATTGCCCCTTAATGATGACTAGGAGAAATAATACAAATGGAGGAAGGTGGCATCACCTTAACATACCCCTTGATGACAACTTCCAGAATTCCCTTTAAGATGTGAATAAGAACACACTTTGCCTCATGGACTTGATGAAGATAACAACCGCTTCTCACTGAATCATGAAATTGCACTAGAACTAAGTTGTACAATGAACTCTTGCAGAGCACCACAACAATGTAACAAAAACCTCAGATGGTAAATACAACAAAAAAATGTGGCTAGCAGACAGTCATCACAACCATAACTCGACTAATAGTTGAAACTCTACAATAGACCTCATCACAAATACAAGAACCCCAAATCTATACATCAAAATGTTCCAGCATACAGTGTTCATTACCAAAGAACTCTATTGAAGATTACATTGCAAATACAAGACCCCAGTGCTCTATCCATTGAACAATGTGCCAAGTACTCAGTCTTGACAACCAAGTTAAAAGATGCAAAAATTCTGCAGTAGCCCTCATTACAAATACAAGAACCACAGACCTATACATCAAGATGTTTCCAACAAACAATCTTCATAACCAAAGAACTCTAGTGAAGATCACATTACGAATACAAGACCCTAATGGTCTATCCATCGAAATGTTTTCCCCGCAGATAATCACCATGACTTACAGTATAAGATGGATGTTCATTTTATACATTATTAGTGGAATAAGGTGATATGATATGGTATTTGATTACATTACATTCCTTCTTAATTACAACTTCAACCATCTCGAATATGAAAAGATTTCAACTCTGCTGCTGTCTAGGATAAGCTAAAAATAGGAACAACGCTGAAGAATGAAAGATAACCACAACAACATGCTTAAGATAGGAACATTCAGAACAACCTCAGACAGACTGCAGAATGTTTGGGCAACAAGTCTGACTAGTAGTAGAACATCCAGGTAGTGGGAAAAAATCCGGGCAGTAGGCAGTACATTTCGGGTGAGCAAAAGTCTTTTTCTTTTGAGATGTCTTGTAGAATTCTGGGAAGGGGTTCGAGCAACCAACATGGAGGCCTCTGATAAGTGAAGCACTTTTTCCCAAAGATCTGTTCTGTCCAAAGGAGAAGAGAAGCAGGAAGGGTAGCAATTGATAGAGCTGGTAACAAGGATAGATTTGGGCAGATCTGAGCAACAAATATGAGCCATAGGAAGCTACAGGAGCTGACTACTTTTCTCAGTGGACATAAAACATGAAGGGGGGCACACGAGTTGTTCTCTAGTTGATTAGAGATAGACCCGGGTTTGCATCTGGAGCTTGATACTCATGCCAAGTGTGGTGTAGAGGAAGTTGGGACAATAAGGTTCTAGCTGGAGTCAATAGGTTTTCTGAAGGTGGAAAATGTGTTTAATGTCCCAAAATTAAGGACAAATGTGCTGTCAATCTTAGTGATTGAGAAGAAGGGATTTGATGTAGTGTTCTTGGATGGATAGGCGTTGATCAAGCCTAGAGGATTTAGCTCATACACCATAGTGGTTCTTGGACTTAAAGAGAGCAACTTGTATAGGCTAAAGGGACAACCTATGCAAGTAATGGCAAGCAGCTCAGAGGGAGCTAGCCTTGACACAACAGTTAGCATTGGTGTCAGAGAGGGTAGAGTAAACAAGTTACAGGGAAAACCTGTAGTTGGATCCAAGGGGGTCTTGGATCATGGATCGATGTCAATGATAGAGGTCAAGGAGAAGAAGACTTCGAAGATTGAGCAGATTGGACAGACTTCCAGTGTGGGGAGTAAACCTTCAAAGGGGAAGATGGAGTTAGCCACTTCCAGTTTTGCTAAGAGAGCTACTTGGTACGAGATGACATTGATAAATGCTCAGGAGCAGGAGACAACTCCTAGGAGCACAGTGACGGAGAGAAGGCCCTTGACAAAGTTTTCAAACTTCTTGGCATTGATGTGTAGCGTCATCGATTCCATGACTTTTAGTGGTCAGGGAGCAACTGACCGTTAGGGTTGGAGGGCTGCCAATGTGCAGGATTATGTGTGTGAGAGTGTACTAGGGTTAGAGGGAGAGCTAGTTCCAGGTGGCTCTTCGAGAAGTACCGTCCTCACTAAGAGGGAGCGTTGATGATTGTAGCTCGGACATGTACTTCTGTATAGGCCAAGTGTCTGGCATGCATGAGTCGTCCATATTTCCTCTCTAGGAGCCTTCTTGAGAAAGCGAGAGACTATTGTATCTCTCTCCTAAGTCTAACTTAGGAAAATCACATTTTTAACTTAATGTTGCCTAATGGCTAAAAAAAGTGAACTTAATATTAAGTCACATCCATTGATCCTAAGGGAGGCTTGAGATCTAATCTCTTCCATTGATCACTTTGGAGATCTAGGGTTAGGTTTTTGGTCATTGAGAAGATATAAAAGGAATCCTAAGGAGAGGAGGAGACACACAACAGTCACATCGAGTGAGTGGGATCTCATTAAGTGGTTGGAGAAGGACTTTCAGCCAAGTGTGCAGGTGCAGGGGTAGGGTAAGAGTAAAGGAGCAAGGGGCAGTCGAGGGTTAGAAACCAAAAAGATCAAAGGATTGATCTTGAGGTGTGAAGGCTACCATTCTGTTATTGTATTTTTCCTAAGTGAGCCATTATCCTAGGACAAGAGCCTAGAATTTTTGTAGTTAATAAAGATCTTCTGTTGTTGGTTTTTCGCCAGTTGGGGTTTTCCTGGGTAAATCTATGTGTCAAATGTATGTGTGATTTCCTGTTTATTTTTCCGCTGCATAATTTGTTGAGATCTTAGTGTGTTTTCAGTTAACTATTGCAGTAAATTATTTGAATTGTTAACCAGATCTCAATTATGTAAAAATTAATGATTTTTACCGAAAATAGGGAAGATGCACCCTGGTTGAAGGTAGGATGCGTCTCTGTCCGAGGTAGATGCGCCTTGGCTGAAGGTAGGGTACTTCTATGTTTGTTAAATCCCAGAATTGCAGACAACGCTGAAGCCGAAGTTGTCTGAATAGAAACTTGCAAAAACCTGAACCAAAACCAGACAAACAACCATATCTCCAAACCAAGAGATGAATTCTTGAAGCTAGGTTAGTCTAAAATAGATTTCAATTTAGATCTACAAAGAAAATGAAGGGAAACATAACATTTATTGGAGAATTTCTAAAAATTAATGATGAGGGTTAGGGTTTGAAAAAATATTCTCAAAAATGTAGCAAATGTCTAGATCTAAGAAAAACCACAAGGGTTTGATAGATAAGATGAAAAATCTACAAAATATGAAGTGCCCAAGAAATTTTGAAGAAAATGTTGCTTGTAAATTTTTTTATCAAAATTTACCGAAGAAGTTATAACATAGTAACTAGCTTTGATACCATTTTAGTATATTGAGAATATACATGAACATACAACAATATATTTATTAACATGCAAATCAATAACAATTATCTACTAGTCTATCCTTCTATTCATAAAACCAATGAATAATCATGTATGAAATAAGAGCAAAGAGAAAAGAGAAAAGAAACAATGCAATTGATATATGTGGTAAAACCCCAAATGGGGAAACATCCACGAGAAAGGTATGGTCTTCTTATTCTTCAAAATTCTCCATCTTACAATACATGGCATCCTCACATATGCATCACAACACACTCCATCTTCAGTTCATGTCGCAATCATGTGTCGACAAATGACATACATACCATGTGATGTGTGATGAATAACATTTACTATATACCCAAAAGGGTCTCCTTCACCTCTATTATAGAGGTATAGGTATGGAATATTTACATCGGATAAGACATGTGGGATAAATAGATTTCCACCTCTCTTATATAAAGAATGGTTATAAGAGAATTTATTACATGATGCATGTGGCATAAATCTATTTTTATAATATTAGAGTTATTTATGCCTTTTAACCAACAATTCCACACAAGTCATCATTACATATTCCAACATATACGTCAGTTTTTCCTATTCAGAATGATGTCGATATCTACGTTGTGTGGGAGCACCCTCCCCCCCCTCGCCCTCGCTCCGAAAGCTCGCTTTCGAGCGAAGCGCTGCCAAAGCGTCCTCAAAGCGCCCTTTACGTTCGCTCCTATTCAGGAGCGTTTTTGTAAAGTGCGTTCCCATGCTATTTTTTTCACTCCCTGCCCCTGTCCTGGAGCGATGTGGGAGCGATCGGGAGCATTCGCTCCCTGAACGCTCCCTCATCGCTCTGACGACTTAAAAATCACTCCCGAAATCGCTCCTGCGTCAAATCCGCCGATTGAGGAGAGAATTTCATTTTTTGTCTTTTTTGAAGGGGTTTGCTTGGGATTTAAAGCACCCCCCAACCTCATTTGACTTCATTGTTTCCATTTGATTCTTGTTTGCAAGGGTTTGTGGAGCTTGGAGTGAAATTGGAGATTTGGTGAAGAGCTTGGAGTGCAAGAAGGGAGATTGAAGGGTGGCATTTGCAAGATATTGGAGGGGAGATTGAAGGCTTCCATAGGATTCAACCACCATTGGAGAGCCAAAGAGGTAGGCTCTAAACTTGTTATCACATATATAGTAGCCAGGCTACCATATTCTATTTTTCAGACACAGTACATTTTTCGGCTAGATCTCTTAGATATGAGATGCTGAGATAAGCAGTTTTGATGGATCATTTTTGTATCAGTGGACTATTGTACTCTCCCATGTCAGGACTGAGTCTCAGGCCACTCATATTTGAGGACCGATGTAGCCATTTATGTTATTTCAGAGCAGTCATGGATGCCCAGTGTTATATTAGTTCTTTCTCATTGGACAGATGGTGTCTCAGATGGATTTTATTGCATGGTTATGACTCAGCATTTTACATTGTGTTATGGTTATTATTTCTCTTATACTGATTCTTGTGACATTAACTTATGGTATCATGATCTAGCAGTCATAATTATATGGACTTGGTTGTATCTTGTACTATGTATTGATGTCCTTGCTTAGACTTGGAAGTTCTTGATTTATACTCATTGGTTTTGCCCTCCATAGGGAGAATAGAGGTAGTCATTCCCACCATTGTTTTGGCTTGCTAGTGTTGGCTCCATCCGTTATTGTCTTCACCCATCCATTACCTTCCAGTTTAGTTTTCAACCCGACTGACTTCTTGACTTATGGCATGGAGGATCTTTTTCCCTGCTAGAACCTTTGTTGGACAAGCCTCTCTGTTTATATTGTGTCTTGGCTCTGAGTTGGTGACAAAACTTGCCTTGGTAAGTTGGATTGTATGCCTAAATCATTCTGGTCGGTTGTCTCGATGTTTGGCATTGTGTAGAACTCCCCCTAGTCACTTGAGATGTTGTTGGCTAAAACTGAAAGCTCATGTACTACTTGTATTGAAATATTGAATATGCGCCCATGGAAAATGAAAATTGTGAAATTGTGTTTCTTAACATATGTAAAAAGGGCAAGAGCAATGAAATGCTAAAATACTCCTTGAAGAGTATAAGAAAAGGTTCAAAAAAGCAATGGTTTAAAATGTGCTATATCCAAAAATTGCTGACCTTATTAAAATAAATATGTCCCGGATGAAAGTTGCGATTAGCTGTGCTTTTAAGCACTGGTGAAGTCCCAAAAGGGTCACATAGGCCAAAAAGGTCATGGGATAAAATGTGATCCTAATGAACTTGGATCAAGCTTGATGTAGACATGATGCCTAAGTTGAATAAGCACTCTCTAAACAACTCATCCATCTGTGAGGCACTGCTATTCCTTGTGTTGTTGTTTGTCCGTCATTTGTTATAGTGAGTTTTCCCTTTCCTTATCCAAAGTGTCATGATGTTGAGTAGGAAGTCATCATTTTCCTTAGCCTTGTCATTTTCACCTTTCACCCTTCACCAGCAAATTGGCTACAGCTATGAAGTGAGTATAGTCTTGAAAGTCTAAGTCTAACTAGTAAAATAAAGCCTTATATATGTATTGGTTGATGTACCGCCAGTGAAATGAATGCTACTTGTTGTGATTGTTACTTGAATGAGTTGTAGAGCATGTCTTAACCTTTTAACACTTCCAGCAGATGGATGTATTCTGAGTTATTATGGGTATCTGATCAGTTATAGATGGTTATATTGTTTATTTGATGTGGTTGATGGTCAGATAGAGACTTATGAGGGGTATGAGTATACACTTTAGATGGATTTGGACTCTCTGAGTCTAATGAGATAGTTTATTTCCAGTTCCAGGCAGTTATAGATGTGATCAGGTTCATTCTGTCTTTCTGATGCAGTTTTTCTTCACGGATTGATATTTTTGAGTAGGGAGATGTTTCAGTTGGATCTCCTAGGGCATTGTATGGGCATAGGGGGGTGCAGCCACTTGTTTGTACCATTGTACCCCTATCCCAGAAAGCCTGGTGGGCTCATTTTGACAACGCAGGCACCCGAGGAGGCTGTTTTGGCAGGATCACGTTTCCCGAGGCAGATTAAAAAATGATTAAATGGCTATTAAAGAAATCGATTTGGGCTACTGAGGCAAGGAAATGGCATGGGATGAGTCATGATGATGAGAGTGATGTCCTCTACACTTTCTCCAGTAGTTGCAGCTCCTGATTGGGCCCACACCTATTTTTGGGCATTTTTTATTATTTTATGGAGCTCTTTTTAGAGGCTCACGATTTCCTCAAGGAGGCACACAAGTCAAAGAATTAAATTGTTATATTATTTATTGTGCCATGGGGACACCCAAAGGGAGTTAGTCAAACACTCCTTGGACCCACCATGTGCTTTCATTTATTTCTTGTTGAGTGGGTTACCTTTATTTGGGTGGTTTAGTCCACTTTGGTAAATTATGGTTATATTGATCCATGTATTGTATGTTGTGCTCATCTCAACCATTGATTAGAACATGTCATCTTTTAATCTTAGCCACTCATTTTGAAAGTGGTTAGGATTTGGTTATGATTGAGGTTCTCTCATTTCTATTTAAGGGAGAGAGCTTCTCATTTGTAAGGGGTCTTTCGCTCTTGGATCTGAATAATAGAAAGACTTTTTTGTGGAAATTTTTTTGGATCTGCTTTGCATTTGATGTGCTCAAATGGTGATTAGCTAGTCTTCAGCTTCCTAGCATTGTGGAAATTTTCGTGAGATCTATATTTTTCGTGGCTATCATTGCTTTGTCTACAGGAGGGCGTTTTGGCTAGAGCGTTTTTGTAGGGGGATCTCAACTCGCTCGGTTCTCTTCGTCTTGGATCAGGGGGTTTTCATTAGTTTCATTGTGATCTATGATTACTTCATTTTACTGTCTTGTAGCATTCAGTTTCTTTTTTTTGTATGTGCAAATCTGATATGGTTGACATTTGCTCATGCAGGGTAGGGGGTGCATTGATGGCTTGGAGCTTGCATATGCCATAGAAATGACGGGGATCTTCCAGAATTGATCGGGATAGCAAAGATCGTCACTGTTACAGACTTCTACGAGGTTTTCCTAGTAAGATCCAAGAGGTAAGTCTCTTCTTTTTTCAGATCATATTCCATTGTACCTTGCTTCAATTCAACTTTTTCTTAAAACTCCTAAAACACTAAAAACACTAAAAATCAATAAACTTGGGAATAGTCCGATCTTTTGCCAAACCATTTCTGGGTTTCATAGATCGAGCCTCCCCTTCATCAAATCAACTGAAACGTTGGTCAAATTCCTCACAGTTTGACCTAGATCTGATTTTTAAGCAGAAAACTGCATAACCCCCCCACTGAAAAATTGACCTGCTAGGGTTTTGATTTTTTTTGATTTCTGACTTCACAGACGGATAGATCGGGTCCCCCACAGCCTAAATCAACCCCAACGCTGTGCAACTGCTTGACCATTTGGCCTAGATCTGAAAAATTGACTGAATTTGCCCTAGCGCCCTCCTTGAAAACTAGACTTTTCCGGAAGTGATTTTTTCTGAAATCTGACAAGATAGGCTGATAGATCAGGGCCCAAGCACTCCAGAACACCCCCAACGCCGTGCTAGTTCCTCCCAGTTTGCCCTAGATCTGAAAAATCAGTTTTCAGCCTCCTAGCCCCATCATCGGATTTTGACTTTTCTAGATCTGACTTTTCTGCTGATTTCCTGATTTGGGCTTGTAGATCAGGTCACCTTGACCTCTTTTCTTCCTCAATGCTGAGCCATTAGCCTCTCGGTGACCCTAGAATTGCAGATCTGTCCTCCTAAGCCCTTGCGCTAGCCATCCATTGAGTTGGGTTTTCTGTACCTTAGCTTTTCTGGACCAACTACTTTCTGGGTTCGTAGATCAAGGTGTCTCCCGGGTGGGTTCTTTGAAAAACTGGTTTACTGCTGACTCCATTGCCCAATGCACACAAGGCACTGATCTCCTAGCTAGCGCTTGCCCCATTTTGACCTCATTCTTACTCCTTTCGCTAGCACCTACTGATAACTCAATTCATCTATTCTTCACTGTTTTTGTCCCATTGGTACTAGACAGTTCCAACTCTGTTCTTGCTCACTCTGTCATAAGTTACATTTCCCAAGACAGCGGTCATCTCCATCAGTTGCTAGTACGTAAACCCTAGAGCTAGGGTTTCCATTTACCTTGCACCTTCAGTACCCTGAAGCCCCATTTGATCTTCTTCTGGTGTCTAGGTCCGGTCTGTCCTGTCGGGAGTAGATCTGAGTCTCCCCCATTTTTTTCTTGGACTAGGATAACATAAAGTGAAGGCTGCCTTGATTGGCGTGACAACCATCCATTTGGGAGTCTAGGCAGTCGTGGTTCCACCCCTTAGTTGCTTGTCCCTCTACCATCCATCCTAGATCCGCCTCTGGTACAAATCTTTCACACATTTACTTTTTTTCAGTCCGGGGTTCAAGTACCAGCATCTCCCATAAAGGATATCGCTTGGTTGACCCTGTTGATTGTTCTAAAATAAACCTTGCATGCTCAACAGTAACAAGATCTAAAAGTAACCCTCTAAAATAAACCGACAACTTCTCTGGCCCCTGATCCTCTACTCGGTTATCACTCTGCGGAGTACTCAGGAGATACGACAAGGAGTGGAAGAGGTTTTAGTAATATGTAATGTCCTCTTCCGATTAGGCCTTGAGGCCCAAAACCGCTAACCTATGTGATTCCTGTGGGTTCGAGTGGTTACTGACAGCTAGGGAATCAGCTAAGGACTGATGCCATCCATAGAAGATCTAGGGCATCATCATTAGGTCAAGAAGGGCCATCGGGGGCCAAAGGCCACCTTCGTGCATGCCATCCAAGCATTATTTAATGATGCTTGCACTCTTTAAGTCTCCATTCACATGCATGCAAGTCAACTGCAAATTAAAAGATAAAGTGACCTAATTAGTTCAAAAATTAGGGTTTTCGCAGTTGAAAGTTATAAAAGGAGGATAAAGTGAAAGGAGACTTCACTTTTGAGGATTATTTTGGGAGCTCTTGGATAGCAGCACAACGTGCCGCACAGCAGTTGGGGTTGGAGACGGAGTCTTCAGCCAACGGGATTTCAGCAGTGAAACATTTGTCCTAGTCTCATTTAGGGTAAGCCATACAGGTTCACCATTTGCTCGTACATTCATTCATAAGTTATCCAGTATATGGTATAGATCGTTGCAGGGACACGTGTGCAGCCGTAAGGGGGGGTTTTCAGCCAGAAAGCCCTAATCAATTGCTGGGCCTTCAGATCTCAGCTTTACTCTGAAACTCAGGCACCATTCTCATCATCAGCATCATACGTCGGTACCCAGTGATTATCAGATTCGTCCGTGCTCATCCGGAGCAGTTACTAGCTATTTCGGGATCCAGGGGGCGTAAGCAACTGCCTCTCTGGAGCAAGTCGCTATTCTGTCTAGAGACCTCAGAAACTCTGCATGTACCAGGAATTCTCTTCGGCACGGGAAGGCTATCAGTCTTGCAAATCGGCAGCGTCATCGGACACTTCCTTCACTGAAAACGTCACCCTTGTCTGACTTGGGTTCTTGTTGCTGGGGTTTCATCGGAAGCGGAAGATATCTGTCCATCTCCGATTCAGTTCTTGGTGCTTGCATACTCTCTCAGAAGCAGTCTAGCCGGCTTATCAGTGGTAAGTGTTCATTCTATCTAACAAACCCTAACCCTAATTTTTGCTATAAAATAGGGATTTTTGCATGGCAGTTTGCATGCTCAGTTGTATCAGCATATTTGCTTAGAAATAGAAAATATCGGGATTTGGGATATTACATTGGTATCAGAGCTATCTTCTTGGCTAGCTGTGGGCTTAAGAAATGAAACTTAGATGAATACAGAAGGAGACCCTTTTGTAACCTCTAGGAGGAGGAAGAGTAGATACACAGGGGAGTTTGAGGATATCCAACTAGAAAATACCAATTCAGATATGGAACAAACAGGTATACACTCGGATAGGGGAAAAGGAATGGGAGAAGAGGAGGATGGGATGGAGTTTCGCAGCTTGGTTTTTGAATTGCAAGACTTAGCCAAAGGACAAAAAGATGTACTCAATGCAATCAACAGATTATCAGCGAAACTGGAAACAGGTATCAACAGTACACCTCCCTCACCGGTAGATCGGGGATCTACAAGCAGCAGTGGAAAGATAGCGTACACTAGCATTTAGAACACTCCGCACATATACAACAGACCTTCTATCGGGCCTACCATGCCTCACTTCTTGGCAGATACAGTAGGGGGCCCGGTCATGCAGGTAGAACCTAGTGAGCCTTTTGGGGCTTATTTACAGGAGTGTAGAGACTTAGGGGATGAGTTTCATGCTGCCATGTCTTTTTCAGATTTCTGCAACATGAAGAGTAGGAACAGGCCCAGGAATTTCAACAAGGGTTTCAATCACAACTATGAGTTGCAGAAGACCTTGGGCAGATTGACCATCCCAAACTTTGATGTTGACCATCCCAAACTTTGATGGGAGTCGCTGAGGATCAGCGAGGATATGGGTTCAAAAGTTGGATACCTATTTCCAACTCAACCCCATGACAGAGACAGACGCCATTAAATTGGCTACACTTCACCTGGACGGAGAAGCTCACGAGTGGTGGTACCACAGATTGGTGACATTGGGTCACAACACCATACATTCCTACGGTGAGTTCACTCAGAAGCTCATAGAGAGGTTTGACAGGAAAGATCCAGAGATACATTTCAGGGAGTTGGCTCAACTCAAACAGACCGGTAGTGCAGAAGCTTTCATTTCAGAATTTCAGAGGATAGCCGTTATGGTAACAGATGTGTCAAAGAGCAGATTGACTATGTTATTCACTAAGGCCCTCACAGAGCCACTACGGGGATGGGTGAAAGCCTACAAACCCCTCACTCTGCAGGATGCCATTAGCAGAGTAAGAGATCTTCAGGATTCAGTCCCCAAAAACAAATTCACACTGAAAACCAATTTTCCTGTTAAGGACAAGGACAGGAAACCTTTCCAGCAGGATATGCCCAAGAAAACCTGGTTAGACGAGGACACTAGGAAAGATTTGAGAAGGAAGAAACTATGCTTCACCTGTCAAGAACCATGGGTACCAGGACACAGGTGTGCAGGGAAGGCGAAGGTTCACTACATTGAGATATATTCAGACAGTGATGAGGACGACTGTGAACAGGAAGCCACAGAAGCACTACGGGCAGCTGAGGAGGAATCACACTAGGGTGATACACCAGAGGGAGTCATTGCTGCACTATCTGGAGTACCAAGATTCCATACTCTCAGGGTCAGGGGAGTAGTACAGGGTCACAGAGTAGGAGTATTGATTGATGGGGGGGCCACCCACAATTTCATTGACTCCGCTTGGGTAGCCAAGAGAGGTATTCAGACCGAGAAGTTCGAAGGATTCACTGTAGCAGTAGCCGGGAACTCCAGCATGGAGTGCAACTACTGGATCCCAAAGTTGAATGTCGCCTTAGGTAACTATCAGATGACAGACTCTTTCTATGTAGTGGATGTAGCGGATACTCATGTGGTATTCGGTGTTCAGTGGCTTTCTTCTATAGGTAAATACACTACAGACTACAGGGCAATGGAAATGGAATTCCAGGGGCCAGACGGCAAACGGGTAGTTTTGAGGGGCATGAACACTTATCCCCCAAAACCGGTCTCGTCACAGAGAATGGAGGCAGTACTCCGACAGGATGATATAGAATGGGCTACAGAATGTTTTGTCACCTTCAGGAAACCCCCAGAGACGAGCACACAACACCCAAGTGACATTCAAATCTTGCTACAGAAACATAAAAAGGTTTTTCGGGACCTTCCATCAGGTAGACCGCCAGACCGAGGCTTTGAACACATCATCGAGCTAGAGGAGGGGACACAAGCAGTCATCACCACTCCTTAGAGGCATCCCAAAAGATACAAGGATGAGATTGAGAAAACAATCAAAGAATTACTGGAGTATATTCGGCCCAGTTCTAGCCCCTTCGCATCCTCAGTAGTACTGGTCAAAAAGAAGGATGGTACACTGCGAATGTGCATCGATTATCGAGCACTCAACAAAAAGACCATCAAGAACAGGTATCCCATTCCCAGAATTGACAAACTCATGGATGAGCTTCGAGGAGCTCAATACTTCTCCAAGATCGATCTTCGCTCGGGATACCATCAGATCAGGGTAAGGGACTAGGACATCTCCAAAACAGCTTTTCGTTGTCACTATGGTCACTATGAGTTTTTGGTCATGCCCTTTGGACTTACCAATGCTCCAGCCACTTTTCAATCATGCATGAACCACACCTTCAGAGCACAGCTATGTAAGTTTTTGCTCGTATTCTTTGATGATATCCTGATTTACATCAAAACATGGGAAGAGCATCTGAAACACCTGGACGAAGCATTGAATATTTTAGAAGAACATTCGCTTTATGCGAAAATGTCCAAGTGTGAGTTTGGCATGAAGGAAATGCTGTATTTAGGACACATAATCAATGCAGAAGGAGTACAGTTTGATATGGAGAAAATCTGAGCTATCAGAGATTGGTCCGCGCCAAAAACAGTTACAGAATTGAGAGGTTTCTTAGGTCTGTGCACTTATTACTGACGGTACGTTAAGGGATTCTTCCAATTTGCAGCACCCCTCACAGATCTCACCAAGAATGGAGCGTTCACTTGGACAGACTTAGCACATAAAACTTTGAAGGAGATGAAGGTTATTATGAGTTCTTGTCCAGTTCTAGCATTACTAGACTTCTCACAACCCTTTGTAGTAGAATGTGATGCCTCAGGGGAAGGGTTAGGAGCAGTGTTGATGCAAAATCATCACCCTATTGCATTTGAGAGCCGTAAACTGAAGAACTACGAGCGCCATTACTCCATATATGACAAAGAGATGCTAGCCATCTTGCATGCTCTCACAAAATTCAGACAGTACCTGGTGGGCAGTAAGTTCAAAATCAAAACTGATCATAACAGCCTCAAGTATTTCCTGGAGCAGAAGGAACTGAATGAGCGACAGCAGAAATGGGTCAGCAAAGTACAAGCCTACGATTTCGAGATCGAGTATGTAAAAGGTAAGAATAATGTAGTAGTTGATGCATTATCCAGGCGTCCTGCCCCATTATCTCTCAGTAGTATATCCACAGATTGGAGGGCACTTCTCTTAGTAGAATACTCCAAAAATAAATTCGCTTGCGAATTATTGGACGGGCAAATTCAGGATGACAGGTAAAGGATTGTTGATGACATCATCTATTACAAAAACAGGATATACCTCGTTCCAGAATCCACATTGAGGAAAAAGATCATTCATGTAGCGCATG
This sequence comes from Pseudotsuga menziesii, assembly GCA_001517045.1. Classification (NCBI taxonomy): domain Eukaryota; kingdom Viridiplantae; phylum Streptophyta; class Pinopsida; order Pinales; family Pinaceae; genus Pseudotsuga; species Pseudotsuga menziesii. The sequence continues at coordinate 197,128 of LPNX010088418.1, read as the reverse complement.
ATTCTCCTTTATCAGGGCATCAAGGTTTCTTAAAGACCTACAGGCAGATCAGAGAGAGGTTCTCATGGAAGGGCCTCAAGGGGGAAATTATGCAACATGTCCGGGAATGTAGCATCTGTCAGTAGAACAAGATTGAGAACACCCATCCATCAGGGTTACTCCAGCCACTACCGATTCCAGAACAGAAGTGGGAAAGCATCTCCATGGTCTTTATTTCGGGATTGCCCAAGGTCCAAGGGCGAGATTGTTTATATGTAGTAGTTGACAGACTGACCAAGTTTGCACATTTCTTCTCGATATGATCGGACTACTCGGCAGCTCAAGTAGCTGAGTTATTCTTCAGGGAGATCTTCAGGTTACACGGGTTACCTAAGACCATTATCAGTGATCGGGATAGCAGATTCACGGGTGCCTTCTGGCAGGAATTGTTCAGATTGGTGGGGACCGAACTGGCTACTAGTACGAGTTAACATCCCCAGAGTGACGGGAAAACGGAAATAGTCAACAAGTGGATCGAAGGATATTTAAGGAACTATGTAGCAGGGCAGCAGCGAACCTGGATCAAATGGCTACACCTAGGGGAGTATTGCTACAATACTAGCTATCACATGTCTATTAGGAGGACTCTTTTTAAGGCATTATATAGTTACGAGGCCTTGGACTATGCAGATTTGACATTTGGAGATAGTAGGGCTCCTAAGGCTAAGGACTGGATACAGGACAGTCAAGACATTTTGAAAATCTTGAAGGAAAACTTACAGACAACACAGAATCAATAGAAGTTGTATGCCGACAAACACAGGAGTGAGCGGAGCTTTGAGGTAGGGGATTTAGTATACTTAAGGCTCCAGCCTTACAAACAGTCCTCACTTAAGAAGAAAGGAGCAGAGAAATTAAAACCCTGCTTCTATGGACCATACAGAATAATCAGGAAGGTGGGAGAGGTGGCATATGAACTAGAACTTCCACAGGAAAGCAAAATTCACAATGTGTTCCATGTATCTAATCTGAAGAAGACCCTTGGGCAACACATTGCTCCATCTACCGAATTGCCTCCTTTAGATGATGAAGGACTGCTGATACTGATTCCCGAACGGATCATACAGACTAGAGAAAGGAAGCTCAGGAACAGGGTAATAAGAGAATACTTGGTTCAATGGAAAGAACTATCGCCAGAGGATGCCACCTGGGAAGGTGAATGGGTATTGCAGCATCCCAATTTGAAGTTGCTTGAGGACAAGCAATCTCAAGCGGGGAGGACTGTAATGTCCTCTTCCGATTAGGCCTTGAGGCCCAAAACTGCTAACCTATGTGATTCCTGTGGGTTCGAGCGGTTACTGACAGCTAGGGAATCAGTTAAGGACTGATGCCATCCATAGAATATCTAGGGCATCATCATTAGGTCAAGAAGGGCCATCGGGGGCCAAAGGCCACCTTCGTGCATGCCATCCAAGCATTATTTAATGATGCATGCACTCTTTAAGTCTCCATCCGCATGCATGCAAGTCAACTGCAAATTAGAAGATAAAGTGACCTAATTAGGTAAAAAATTAGGGTTTTCGCAGTTGAAAGTTATAAAAGGAAAATAAAGCGAAAGGAGACTTCACTTTTGAGGATTATTTTGGGAGCTCTTGGATAGTAGCACAACGTGCCGCACAGCAGTTGGGGTTGGAGATGGAGTCTTCAGCTAACGGGATTTCGGCAGTGAAACATCTGTCCTAGTCTCATTTAGGGTAAGCCATACAGGTTCACCATTTGCTCTTACATTCATTCATAAGTTATCCAGTATATGGTATAGATCGTTGCAGGGACACGTGTGCAGCTGTAAGGGGGGGTTTTCAGCCAGAAAGCCCTAATCAATTGCTGGGCCTTCAGATCTCAGCTTTACTCCGAAACTCAGGCACCATTCTCATCATCAGCATCATACTCCGGTACCCGGTGATTATCAGATCCGTTCGTGCCTATCCGGAGCAGTTACCAGCTATTTCGGGATCCACGGAGCGTGAGCAGCTGCCTCTCTAGAGCAAGTCGCTATCCTGCCTAGAGACCTCAGAAACTTCGTATGTACTAGGAATTCTCTTCGGCACGGGAAGGCTATCAGTCCTGCAAATCGGCAGCGTCATCGGACACCTACTTCACTGAAAACGTCACCCTTTTCTGACTTGGGGGTTCTTGCTGCTGGGGTTTCACCGGAAGCGGAAGATATCTGTCCATCTCCAATTCAGTTCTTGGTGCTTGCATACTCTCTCAGGAGCAGTCTAGCCGGCTTATCAGTGGTAAGTGTTCATTCTATCTCACAAACCTTAACCCTAATTTTTGCTATAAAATAGGGATTTTTGCATGGCAGTTTGCATGCCCAGTTGTATCAGCATATTTGCTTAGAAATAGAAAATATCGGGATTTGGGATATTACATAATAGGCACCCACCATAATATTGTCTGAACCAATTAAAAATCTGTGACCGTTGGAAGCTACGGGAGGTGAGAGACCAAGGGGGGTCTCACGGCGTTCGTGTCCCACCTGATGAGCGCCTCGGCACTGGGGGTTTGATCTGCGAGCTACAGGTGGATTGGTTTCCACTGTTTTGAGCACATCAACACTCCATCTTTGGTTTAAGAGGATATGTGGTCGGGGTAGACACATCCCTTGGTTCCAAGACATTAATCGAATATTTAAGGCACCCCTTAAAATCTATTAAAATCAACCAAGAGACATTGCAAAATGTTTCACCAACAGGATACTCCAGCAGGGATTGTTTCACTCCAGCATTTCACTTTGATTTCAAGTATTTATTTCCAGCTCTTGCAATCTCATGTGTTGAATGTTTAAGTAATTGTAAATCTTGCATATCTGAATATCTCATCTTGGCATTTACATTGTGGTTTGTATTAAGGCATTAAGTGAATATCTTGTGGTGTGGTGTATACATTTCCCTTTGCTTTATACATGTATATTGTATATCTTTCTTTAGCAATTGTATATCTTTTGTAAGTAATTATAATATTGTGGATCTTGCTTAGATAACTATGGCTAATCTTAGCTTGTATATATCGACTCCATTATTTATCTAAGGCATTGGTCTAATAATTTAATAAACCTTAATAATTAATCCTTTTAACTAATTTGTTAATAGATCTAGGAACTTAGCATTCCTTAGGGACTACCCCCTTTGGTTTCTTGGGATTAAGTCTAAACAGAGGAGTTGTGGACTGTGGTGATAGGGGTCCCCAGCTCTCACTTGCCCCCAAGGACGCACATAGTGGTTGGAGACTCTCCATGTTCTAAAGTGCGTATTGGGCGGCAACACCTGTCATATGCTTAGAAGCCCCACTATTTACAAGCCAATCATTGCTGCCATGTGAAATAGTACCTGTGAGAGCTGAAATCAGAACATATTCTTTATCGCTTGAAGAATCTTCACTGTTTCCTTTGGTTCTCTTCCTAGGAGGTTCATCATCCTCTTCAGTGTGAACATGATGTATTTTCTTGTTGTTCTTCTTTTTATTATTCTTGGGACAATCTCTAGAAAAATGTCCCTTCTCATCGCAAGTATAGCATCTGACATTAGATAGATCTCTCTTGGGCCTTGTAGGGTTATCTTTCTGATTCAAGTGGTGATGCTTTCCTTTATTGTGATGAGAGTGCTCCCTTTTGTTATTCTTGGTGTGTGTTGTGAGAGCTTGATCTTCATTTACCATCTTTCCTTCTCGAGCTACGATTCAAGCTTCTTCTTGTGAGCATTCCTCCCACAACCATTGAAAGTGATTAACTTTCTTTTAGCACAAATTCCTTGAATAAAGGAGTCCCATGACCTAGGGAGACCATTCAAGGTGGTCATCACAACTTCTCCATTCTCTACGTCTTCTCCCACAACTTCAAGTTGTTCTTTGATTTGAGAGACCCTTGTAAAGTATGACTATATGGTCTTTGCATTCTGGATCTTTACATTCTTCAACTGATTTCACAAAGTCATATTCCAATTTATATTCTTTCCTTCAAATAGTTTGGTCAAGGAATCAAACATCTCTTTAGGTGTCTTTAAGGAAGACACATGTGGTATAAGGTGATCTTTAATAGAATCAACAATAATCCTCTTGGCCTTGACCAAGTTCATTTTGTGTAAGGCTTTAGCTTCATCTCCCTTTGGAACTGGAACCTCTTCATTTATGTAGGTGTCCAGTTCATTGTCTTTAAGTACTAGTGAAATCCAATACTTCCATGATCGGAAATTATCAGCTCCTTCAAGCTTATCCTCAAGCTTGGTGTGGTGAGACATCTTTAATGAGAACCTCAAATGGAAATACAAAAGATTTAGATCTTACCACTTTGAGATGCCCAGACTGGATCTGGAGTTGGTTTTCTGGTCCAGGGTCAAATTAGGGTTTGACTTTCTCGGAGTTTTACCCAACCAAAAATTTCGATCTTGGTCTCTAAATTCCGATTTTGAGGAGGAGAACAATCCTATGCTGGGTTTACTCTGAAATTCCACTTCTGTGAAAAGCCCTAATTTCCTGCAGTAGTGACATCTCAAAAACTGAAAATGCCCGGAATCAGATTCTGCTTGGTGAGGAAGATGCGCCCTTTTAAGGAGAGTTAGCCTAACCTCCTTTCCTTGATGATCTATGGAGAGAGATCCAAAAAATAAGAATCCCTAGCTTCTGCAGCTGCAATATGCCTTCTTCTCAGTTTGGCTCTGATACCATGTTAAATTTTTACAGTTTAATCAATATGATCTAAGATCTTATCTGAGAGAATAACATGCACGAAAGTAATCACAAGAGACAAGAGACACAAAGATTTTTCCTCTGGAGAGACCATAAAGGAGAAAATCCCGTAACTTCCTCAGAGATAGAATGAGCACTAGTAGCAAAAGTAAAACCCAAAAGTATAAAGATGATCTTCGACAACTTCTCTTCTCTCCCTTGTGCGAGTTTGTCCTTCTCTCTCTCTTGCGCACTTGATGAGTGAGTGTGTGTGTTAAAATAGAGTCACACTCTCTATTTATACTTTATCCTGACTGACCTTTTTCCTCAACAGGGCCGACTTCTCTAGGAGAGTCTAATAACCTTAGTACAACTTAACTCTGGGGTCTAATGTCCCGACATACAATGGAGGGTTAACCTCAATGATTTTACATGACTTGAATATATTAATGACTCTCCCGATCGGAGGAATAAACATCTCCGTCGGGGTACAATAAAATACAATATGAAACATACAAGTGAATATCTTCCGAAATTACAATTACCTCAACACTTCACAACCTCCATCCTCTCGTGGTGGTCGTGTAGCTATTGGATGCGGTTCACTACCACTTCCACCTGCTTAGGATGAGGAGGTTAGCAATGCTCATATATCACGAGAAAAGAAATTAGAAGTTTCCCGTGGAAAGAGGAAATATTAGTGCTGGTCTTTTTCTAGTTTTTATTTTTTTGCAAATTGTAACTATTGACTCTTTAAGTTTAATATTTCTATGGTGAATCTATGACTCTATTAAATATTTTGAAAACATTATATGAAACTTGAACCTACCTTTGAATTTCATTGCTTGAAAATTTGCACTATTGACTACATAATAGCATATTATAATTGTTTGAAGTTTTGAACTTTGGAACTTTGGTCATTACTCATTAGTACGTGCTTCGTGAATCGTTTCATTTCATGGTTGATCATTTGATGTTGTCTGGTATTGTTTGGTAACTTTTGTTACAAGAGATATGAATTTGAAACTTTCATGAGTCATGAGTCATGACAACTGTTATATATTGAAAAATTGAAAATGGTTGATGTTTAATCATTTGATGACAATGTTATAAGTTGTAACTACTAGAATCCTAGATGATTGATGTTTTATAGTAACTAGTTTAATCCATCATTTTATGCTTTTTGAAACTAATTCAACATTCTACATGGTTTTGTTGACATATATGCAGCAAAATATATAAAAATATATATTATATAAAAAACACTCCCACCTCAAAAGCTTTTGAAAATTTCACTTTTCGCTTCGCTTCTGCTTCTCGCTTCCGCTCTGCGCCCCCAACAACGTAGGTCGATATATTGATTGGTTAAAGCATCAACTTTTGTGATGGGATGTCGATAGGTTGTCTATGTGACACGCTTATTAATATGTAGTGTTTTCTTGATTTTCCTTTGTGTTAAGTCCTTTTCATATGCCTGAGTCGCTTTGTTGATCACTGAATTTCTGTTGGTGAGTGCACAGGATTTTTTGTCGTTTGTACTTCGACATCTGACAATATCTTGAATTCAATTGGATTTGCAGTTTTATGAGTTGTGATATTGATTGGATATGTATTTGGTTCCTTCTTCCAAAACTTGGGTTTTTACATTCGACGACTCTAGTTTTGTAGGTTCGGTTATTTTTCTTTATTAATTAATGCTTCCCTTTTATTGAGTTGCTCTAACTTGTTTTGTAGCGATTTTTTGTCGTTTTTTAACTTCTTAATTTGTGCGATCAAGTTTTGACTATGATTCGTAAGGCGATAAATTTCTTCGTCTTTATCAACAATGACTTTTTCAACTTCTTTCTCCATCTTTTGCTCTAACTTCTGATTGTCTTGTAGGATCATTTTTGACATATTTTTAAGGTCTTCTGCTGAAGGAGATTTCGAGTGTGACTTCATGTTGACATCTTGGAATGTTATCATTTTATTTTTATAGTAGAAGGACAAAAATTTCTTCTACATATTTAAGATGGAGGTTGCTTTTCTTTGTAAATTTATAAAAAAAGTAAAAAATAAAAAAAAGGTTAGCAGAGTTGCCATATGAAAAAATGAAATATCTACTCTAAAGGATTCATCAAACAAAGCAAAAACAATAAGGAGAAAACAAAAGTCGTATTCGGGGAATAAAAAGAGTTATCGCCGACAACGACACCGAAGATGTTGCCGCCTAATACGGACCTCGTGTAACGTGGCATAAATCTTCAAGCCACTGGGTGCGTCCGTGGGGGCAAGTCACGAGTCAAGGCTGCTGTCACTTAACACTTGACTCCTTTGTCTAGGCAAACTCCTAACGAAGCCAAGGGGGGTGGTCCCTAATAAAAGGAAACTAAGTTACGAAAATTAAATCTAGGAGTTTTGAAATAAAATTGAGGCAAGAGCAACGATGATGAATTAAGTTCAACAGTATGTACATTATTAATCAATCATGACATGTTTGAATTCGCTTAAATAGATATTCGTTAATAGTAGACCAGTGTCGAGAAAGTGAATGAATGCTGCCGAAAAGGAAATGTTTTGCAATGCCTCTTGACAATTTTAGATTATTAGATGAGTGGATTAGAGAATGTGTTTATTCTTGTTTTGCCCACTTAGGCTTTATCCTCAATGGCGAGTGCAAAGCAACTATACCAAGTGTCCAACAAGGCGAGACATAAAGTCTGCTTAGAGTAGCCCCCTGACTCCTTGGTATTGTTCAAAGCAACCTCTCACTTTGACAATAAAGATTTGGGTGGATTTTCCTATTAACACTACTGCCAAATATCTTGTTTTTTATTGTTGGCTACCGGCTCAGGCAAAGCCTACAGTGACTCCAAGAGCATACTCAGGGAATACTGGCAAAGGTTCAATTACTTTATTGCGAAATGAAAGTAAATGAAATAGTTAATTAATTTAATCTAAGAAAAGAAACTAACTAAATTTAGTAACTGAAAGAAGAAAGCAAACAAGAGTCACGCCATGGAAATGACGCAAGTCCCCCGAGGGGATGGAGTGTGGGCGTTGGGTAGCCCACTTGCTTTTATTATTATTTTTCCAACTTTATGGGTGGATGCCTTTGGTCCTCAATAAATCAGTAACCAAAGTCTTACAAGTTATAGAGATTCGATTCCAAGGAAGGTTACCTGCTCCTAGGGTCTTGGATGGCTTGAATCTTCGAGTTTTCGGTAGCACTTCCTCTACCTGCTCATCAAAAAAGTCAAAACAACCACCTATTTCGCACCAAATGTGCTAGATAAGTCGTTAAAAGCATAAAAGTTAACTAGCTTTAAGTACAAAAAGATAAACTTTTGAATGAATTGAAAGCTAGACTAAAAATAGCTAGATCTACTTGCAAAAATTTGAACTTTAAAGAATTTGATCTAGTTAAAAGAAAGCATGCATAACAAACTAGCTTTATATCCTCTACAAAGAGACTAATTAGCTAAGTATGCAAGACTGTAACCAAAGAAGAATTTTAATTTAAATATGAAGGAAAGAGGGAAGAAGAAGCTAAAAGCATGAGAACTTTTGGGCAATGGAGTCTTTTAGTGTAGAGAGGAGGGACTATGTCCTGAAAGTGCATGGAAAGATGGAAAACTCAAACAAGGTCAACCACTCCTTCCAGCTAGGCAACCTGCACAGCTAAAACTACTTGCAACAAAAAAGCGTCAAATCCGGTGCTTCTCTATGCATAAACAAGAAATAAATGAGCTTGATCTCAAATCATTTGTCCTATAGACTGGTAACAGTCCTTCAAAGGCCAGATTAACAAAGATGTAACAGATAAAAATAACTACGCTACGGTTACCTCATATACCATTGACAGTACATTGACACACATAAGCCATACATCGTAGATTTGCCTCCAAAGCCTTTTTTATTCCAAAGAGTAACACAATACAAGAGTAGACCTGAGCAGCCTTTCGGTCTTTGACCATAGGAAAACAAGAGGCAATGCTTTGCTTAAATATCAAAAGAAGAGACGGGGGGCACACTCCCCAAGCGGAGGCACAAATGCCAAGTGTAGCACTGAACTAGAGCTAGAGTGGGTGCTCCTAGAGTTGATTGGGATTGATTTGGGGTGATTGATGCCATCTCTCATCAAAGTGATGTGCCCTCTCTTCAAATGGAGACACACAGGCTCAAGAGGCATGCCCTGTCTCCACTAATGCGCTCTCTCTTCATGAGTGAATGCGCCACCTTCTTTAGGGAGATCTCAATCACATCTAATCACCAAGTTTGGCTCTCAACCAAGTTTCCCTTGACTAGCAAATCAATTGCCACCACTCCGCCTGACTGAAAACATGTCGGAGAAAAGTTTCCATAAAACATGGGTGCCTTTTTCGAGAGAAAATCATATTTAGTGATTAAAAAACACTAATTTTACTCTCAAAGTGGGTATATGGGTAAAGTGGGTGCTCTAAGTTAGAAAACGAGCAACCCCCATGGCAGATTCGACCTCCCTATTACCACTTTTATGCCTTTTTTAGTTTTTACAATTAAAATATTTCGTTTCTAACAGGGAAATTTTATTTTAACAGAAAATTAAAAACACCTAGTGGGGACTTGGTGCATGTTCATATGACTAAAAAATAATGACTAGCATGGTAATATGCATTGACAGTAGGCCTTAATAACACTCTAAGGCCTAACTACCTAGACAACTATTCCATCTATGGAGGATTGAGTGAAAAACTCAAAAATTATATGTTGCTGAAAAGCAACATATAATTAACAGGGAAAAACACTCTAGAGTCTAGAGTAATTGAATTGATGTCTATGTCCTAGGAAAGCCAAGCCTATTACAAAAGACCATCATGCTATGTCATCTATTACAATTCCCCCAAGGGGGTAGAACATGCGAAAATTGAAAAAAAGGGCAAAAAATGGCCGGTATGGACTTCTGAACACTGATAATGAACAATTGACTTGTTCAATCTTTGGTGGCTCACTGAAAATCCATCAAGTGCAACTTGGTGGGTAACAGTGTGCACGTGAATAATGGGCTTATATGAGCAGGATGTTAGAAAACTTGATCGAATGTTTCTAGAAGTTGCTAGATAAATCAAGTGTTTACAGCTATAATTTCCAAAGTAAAACCCTTTATAATTGCCCTAGGGATGTTTTAAAGACTTTTATGGTTGGAACATAACCAGTTTCAAAGTAGAATGCAATTGCATGTAAATAATTTTGGGCATCTTCTTAATGGGGGATTACATCATCTCCTTTACATCATTGCAGTCTTATTTTGTCATGTATGTACCAATGATTATATATCATGTGTTACATCATCAATTTGACAGGTGTTTATAGATTTTTTTTCAAAGTATTGTGCTAGCTGTATCTTCTGTTGGGTTTACATTGGGCCAACATGTGGTCATGAGGAAGTTAATCAAACTTAGTTTCATTGCAGGTTATTTCTTGCCCCTGTGCACTGGGCCTTGCTACACCTACTGCTGTCCTGGTAAGTTTGCAGCTTTAATCAAAATGCATTATTGTAACGAAGCATTTATAAATGTCTCTTACCAAGCTCCGTTACTTTCTATTTTCACCTCCTATCTAGGTAGGAACTTCACTAGGTGCAATGCGAGGACTCCTTATTCGTGGAGGAGATATTCTAGAAAAATTTTCAATGGTTGATACAGTCATCTTCGACAAAACAGGGACTTTGACTACTGGCAAACCGGTTGTGACAAAGGTGATTGCTTTTGGAAGTCAAGAAAGAGAGAATGCCTCTCCAGTTTCAGACTCAAATTTAAGGTAACTCATCTTATATATAGAATGCTCTTCTTCAAAGTAATATAAATTCAATATTCTATTTACCTTCGAAGTGTATTCGGCTTCTTGTCTGATGGGATCGATTTAACTATTCTTCAGGTTGAAATACATTGAAACCTATTCCATTTAAATGACAATTCTAAGGAAGTGGTCCATGTTATGATGCAGGCATTCCAATCTTCCTCACTGGTCAGAGTCTGAGATATTGACATTAGCAGCTGGGGTTGAGTTAAATACTCTGCACCCAATTGCGAAAGCTGTAGTACAAGCAGCTAGCTCTGCTAATTGTCGGAATGTCATGGTATGCTTCTCTTCTATAGAGGTCCCACCACGTTATGTTGTTATATTGTAGGAAATTGAAATTACATTTAGAAAGCAATATATTGGAAGGAATTAAATGCTATTTAGTATGGGATAAACTTGGCTTCAGGGGTGATGCATGACTATTGACCTGTAAAAGATGCCAAATCCGCCGTTTAAGTACTGGAATCAAATGTTGTAAGATTTCTAATTTTAAAAGAAATAACTTTTCCTCATTGGGCTGGGTGGAATTGTTGTTGGCTCAATATTTTTAAAACAAAATAGTCGATAGAGGAAAAAACCACAATCAGTAGCTTGTCATGGGGTATGGTGGCATAAACTATATGTGGTTTATTCAAGAATAAATTTCATGTCCGGTTAGTAGAAATTGGACATTGTAAACATGATGTCCCAAAGAAGTAACACAATTTAGGCTTTGGACATATCGTTTCCTTTAACTAGTAGTTTGAAGCATTTAGCTCAGCAATAGTAACCTTAAATGCAAGCTGAAAATTATCATTGCATGATTGGATGAATGGAAAGGTGTGGGTGCTATGGTAAAACCAATGATAGAGTGGTAAAAAGTCTTTTGAGAAGGGGCAAACTAATAATATTGAAGTATTTGCTAATGGGAGAGCTCCGGGTGAACTCTTTACTGACCTGCATATGAACAAAGGTGAGGAGAGTAGTTCAGGCAAAATCAATCAAGATCACTCTATTATAAATATGAGCAAGTTAGTGGTGAAGTGTGTAATTTCGTTTCTGATTCCTCAAATAAATACTTGATGAAAGATGTCCATAAAGTTTAACTTGGGTGTCCTGGAATGTGAGAGATACCTTAGGGGATGGAACGAGGATCCTCATAAAGCTGTCACTTGATCTTGACTCTTCCGTTTAGGCTCTCTCCTAGCGAAGCCAAGGGGGGTGGTCCCTAGTGAAATAAGTCTAGGAGATGAGATAAAATAAAACCTTGAAACAAAGATAACTACAAAATATTTAATTAAGTAGCATAAATAACATTCCACACAACACAATGATTAACTTAATAAAGAAAATAAGCAAGAATGCCAAAATAGACCAGTGCTAGTGGAGTGCTTGTGTAAAGGGTTGCTAGCGAAGTCTTGTGAAGTATTGCAGTTGTCTCAGTTGGATAGTTTTAAGATTATTAAGTGAGTAATTAGGGAGTGGGTCAATTCTTGGTAAATTTTATTATTAATGTGGTAATGGTCTTTCTTATGAAGGGAAGAGGGTATTCCAGATATACTCGGAGGTGCGAGGAATGTGTCTGGATTTACCAAGAAGTGGCTCTCACAGTGACATGTGGGCTAGATGGAGTCGTAGGACAATGTTCAACACTACACCAAACGGGGGTGTAGCCTAACAGTAGCCTGCGGTCACTTTCTAGTGGTTCCCGCTTCTATTGCAGAATTTCCCCACAACTTGGTAAAATCGCGTAAGTGCTGGATTTTCACTTGTAGGGATTAATTGATGTGTTTTACTAATTACTAGTCACTTCAATCCCTCCCTGATTGTCCCATCGATCAGCTAAAGGCCTGTAGTGGTCACAAGAGCATACGGGGCCTTGAAGTCTTGGATAGTTTAAGTTTTTTATAAGTTAAGTATGAGTTTTTTAAAATCTCAATGCCGATACTCTCTATTATCACCAACCTTGTAGTTTTCTATATGAGATGGATCCAGGATGGACGGTAGAGGGACAAGCAACTGAGGAGGTGGAACCAAGATTGCCTCTACTCCCAAATGGATGGTTGTCACGCCAATCAAGACAGTCTTCACTTTATGTTGTCTTAGCCCAAGACAACAATGGGGGAGACCCACATCTACTCTCGACAGGAAAGATTAGACCTAGACACCAGATTAGATCAAATGGACTTGAGGTATGTAAGGTGTAAGGTGATGGAAACCCTAGATCTATGGATGACATCACTAGGTGAACAAAGGCTTTGGATCAGGGTTTAGGAGATATGAGATTTGATCCAAGTTGGGACACAAGTGACCTATGAGGCAAATACTAGATCTGGGGTTAAGGTACTAGCAAAAGGTGAAGATATCCACTGCCTTGGGAAATGTGACCAATGAATTGGGGCTATGTAGTACCAAGGGATAGAATTGAAAGAAGGTATGACAGTGTCAAAGCACCCGAGCTACAAGGAAAAAGTCAAATTGCAGGAGAAAAAGGAAAATAGAGGGGTAGCGCTAGGGTTTGAAGATGAGTGCCTTGGGATCCAGGCCAAATGGAGTCACTTTTTGCCCAACGTTGAAGAAGACCCACCTAGGGTTGGACCCGATCTACAAACCCAAAAGTGGTTTTGCAGGAAAAGATCAGATCACGAGAAAAGAGGGCAGCATGGAGGGTAGCATTAGGGTTTGGAGACCAGTGCTTTCAGATCTAGGCCAATGGAGTCACTTTTAGCTCAACATTGAGGAAGACCCACTTAGGGTCTAACCTGATCTACAAAACCCAGAAATGGTTTTCCCCGAGATCAAGCGGTTTGATCTATAATATTTTTTGTATTTTTTATTATTTAGAGTTTTAAGATGGAAATACAGATTCCAATGGATTGAGATCTGGAAGAAAAGCGCTAACCTGTAGATCTTACCCGGAAAACCTTGTAGATGCCTTGATAGCGATGATCCTTGCTATCCTGATCAATTTGAGAAGATTTGAGTCAGTTCTATGCCCAACGTTTTGCCCCAAGAAGCCACTGCGCCCTCTCTCCTGCACAACAAACATCAACCATATCAGATTTGCTGCATCATGAGAAAAGAACAAATGCCACAGAAAAATAGCAAGATGAAATCATAGATCACATTGATGCTAATGAAAACCCCCTGATACAAAACGCATCCAAGCCAAGCGAGTTGAGGAAACCCTGCAAAAACGCCCAAGTTGAAGTCGCCCTCCTGGAGATAAGACAATGTTTCTCGAAAAAATATATAGATCTCACAACAAATACCCAAATGCTAGGAAGCAAAATATTTTCCAATCACCATTTAAGAACACCAGATGCAAAGGAGATCCAAGAATTTCCACAAGAAAAGTTTTTCTATTATCCAGATCCAAGAGCCAAAGACTCTTTACAAATGAGAAGCTCTCTCCGTTAAATAGGAATGAGAGAACCAAAATCATAACCACTTTTCAAATGGGGGGCTAAGATTAAAAGATACAAATGTTCTAATTAACGATTGAGATGAGCTCAACATAGAATACATGGATCAATACAATAATATAATATAAAGTGGACCAAATCACCCTAGGAGAGGGGATCCCACTCAATAAAAATAAATGAAGCTCATGGTGGGTCCAAGGAGTGTTAACTAACTCCCCTAGGGTGTCCCCATGGCACAATAAAATAATGTAATTTTTAAACTGCAAAACAGTGTCTTTGAGGAAATTGTGAGCCTCCAAAAGCTCCAGAAACTGATAAAATATGCCCGAAAAATGGATGTGGGTCCATCCAAGTGCTGCAACTGCTGGAGAAGAAGTGGAAGGCATCACACTCATCATCAGAACTCATCCCATGCCATTTCCTTGCCTCAGTAACCCAAATCGAATTCTTCAGTAGCCATATTAATTATTTTTTATCTGGCTCGGGAAACGTGATATGCCAAAAATTGCCTCCTAGGGTGCCTGCGTTATCCAACTGAGCCCACCAGGCTCTCTGGGAGGTGGGTAATATGGTACAAACGAGTGGTTGGACACCCCCTTCCTCATACAGTGCCCTAGGAGATCCAAGAAAATCATCTCCCTCCTCAGACATGCCATCCAGTATGGCAGAATTGCACTAGAAAGGTACACTGAGCCAAATCATCTCTGCAACTGCCCGAAACTGAAAGTAAGCTGTCTCATCGGACTCAGAGAGTCCAAATTCATCTAAGGTGCATACTCACACACCCTATATGTCTCTACATGATCACCTACAATATCCAATATACCTAGATAAACAAAATAATAATCTGTAAATGACCATATAATATAACCCAGGATAACATCTATCCATTGCAAGTGTTCAGAGCTTAAGGCATGCTCTACAAATCATTCAAGTAATAATTAGAACAAGTAGCAGTCATTTCACTGGCGATCTATTAACCAAATATATAAGGTTTACATTTATTAACTATAACTCAGTCCAGACTTTCAAGACCATACTCACTTCATAGTTGTAATCAATTTGCTAGTGAAGGGTGAAGGCTAAAATTCACAAGGCTAGGGCAAAGGGTGACCACCAACATGACACTGTGACACTTCGGATATGGAAAGGAAATACTCACTCTAGCATATGACGGACAAGCAACAACACAGGGGATGGCAGTGTCTCACAAATGGGTAAGTTACTTTTAGAAATGTTTATTCACCTTGACAAATGATCACAATCCAAATCAATACAAGTGAGGCCAACAATCATTAGAGATAACTTTAGGAACCATTGCTTTTTGGGCCTTTGATTTTCCATAGCCTTGGTCCATGTATTTATTACACAGATTTTTATTATTGAGGCTTCATGCATTCATGTATGTTTAAAAACACTACTTTTCATGAATGTTTTAATATATTCATTTCAATGTACTTCAAAGCCAATTTCATTAGGCTTGCCTTTCATTCACGTATGTTCAAAAACACTACTTTTCATGAATGGGCTTTTTTATAAGATATTCATTTCATTTCCTGATACATTGTATTGATGGTAGCGCTACTTGTTTTAGGTTTAGCCAACACAACCTAGGCAACTCAAAGCCGAGACACAAATAAACAGGGAAGCTTGTCCACCAAAGATGCTCTAGTGGGGAAAGGTCCTCCATGCCACAAGTCAAGTAGTAGGCCGGGTTGGAAACATAACGAGAAGGTAATGGATGGGTGGAGACAGTGAACAATGAAACCAACACTAGCAAGCCAAAGTATGGTGGGAATGACTACCTCTATTCTCCCTAAGGAGGGTAAAACCAATGAGTATGAATTAAGAACTTTCAGGTCTGAGTAGGGACATCAATACATAATATCATTACATCCATGTCCACATATTTATATGACCGCCAGATCATGACCCTAAATGCTAATACATGTCACAAAAATGAGTATAAGAGCAAGGATAACCATAACACAAGATAATATAAACTAAGTCATGAACATGTAATAATTCATCTGAACCAACATCTGTCCAATGGGAAAGCATTGATACAACTCTGGGCACTTGTTGTAATCTCACGGATCATAGAGGGTTACCAATAATACACATTAAAAGCATACAGACATATCAGAGACAAGAGACAAGACATAGATGAGGAATAACAGATTATATTATAGTAAAATGGTCCATACAAATACAGAACTGAACCGAGTTCTCATCTGGCTCAACAGCCTAATATATATGATTTACAAATAGTTACAAATAACTACCTGTCGGTTTCGTCAACCGACACGACCTTATGTGGCCGACCTAATCTCTAATTAGTCGACTGATTGACTTAGTCGACTTACCGACTAACTCCTCCAACAACACTACTAACTGCTCTGCAACTGGTTAAATGGCTACATCGGTCCTCTAATCTGAGTGTCCTGAGACTCAGGCATGGCATGGGAGAGTACTATAGTCTATCAATCATATAATGATCCATCATAAATGCTCATCTAAACATCACATATGTAGGGGAGCTGGCTGAAAAATGTAACGGAATCTGAAAAATAGAATATAGTAGCCCAACTACTATATATTTGATAACACTCTCGTTACCAAGAACACAGCCGGATTGATTAATTTTACTTTAGGAACTTAAAATAAACCCGAAAAATTAAAGAAAAACTGAAAAAAGTGAAACAGTGCGAATCCCCCCCTTGGGGGGATGGGGTATGGGCACTTGGCTGCTCACTTGCCTCTCTTTTTACAATGATTAGAAGAAATATGTACTTGTGTTCCTTTGTAGAATAGGAACAAGAAGTTTTTACAATTTAGGGGCCTTCGAGAAATGGCTAGTGAAAGAAATATGAGAAGAGGGGCTTTCGGTTTGACTTGGATGTTCAAAACTTCGCCAGAGTGCCCTCTTTATCAGACCAATCTCTGCGGCAAAACAACGAACAAATTTTTATTAAATATGATAGAAAATCAGATTGAAACATAAAAAATTGATCAAAAATATTTAAGTACTTTAAAGATAGAAAATTTTAGGAATCAAACTAGTACTTGCTTGCAATCAGATCTTGTAAAATAAAAATTTAATAATCAGATCTGAATCTTTAAATTTGCATATGTAAATAAGAGTGCTAAGATATTCCAATACTTCAGTGAGATTGAATATGCAAAAAATGAAAACTAGTAACCAAAAATTTGAAGTTTTTAATGTGACGGAAGAAGGAAAAGAAAGATGCCCCAAAGCTTTGAAGCTTGGGAAATGGAGTCCTCAAGTGGAGAGCGGAGGGATTTAAATCTTCTTAAACAAATCGCAGATATATGGTGGAATCAAACAAGAACCATCAATCCTCCACGCTAGATACTCCTGCATAAATTTGAAGAATACTACACCAAAGCGTTATATACGGGAGTATTTAAGCAAACAAGACTAGATAGTATGCATACAAACAAGTAAAACATACAAATCTAAGATCTAATTACATAAATAACTCAAGAAACAAATAAGAAACTACTTATTTATCCTTTAGAAAACCGGTTAGAACAACTAAGAATGAAGCAAGAAATCGATACAGTTATATTTCATACAAAACAAGAGATCACCACACACTAATGCCCGACACAAGTATGCCTCCAAAGCCTTCACTTTTATTCCACAATGACAAAATTATAACATACAGGAGCAAAGTTTCAACGCCCAAATCATTTGTTAAGAATGAGGAGGGGTTGCCTTGCTTAAATAGAAAATCGACAAAGAGAGGGGGAATGCATCCTCCTCAAGGATGCGCTAGGGTTGGAGAGGTGGCCATGAAGTGAGGTGAGGTGGAAAAGGATGCAATCTATGGCAACATCCATTGATGGCCATGCCACTTGCTAAAACTCAAACCTTTTTCCAATCCATGAGCTTTTCCACCCAAGCTAGCGTCCCCACTTGGAGATTTGCGTCCTCTCTTGGAGACGAAACTCAGAACTCATGAAATTCATTGAAACGACAACATTTAGCTTGTCTCCCTTCCCCAGGTACTTTCCAAAATGATTCGCCAAGTCACCCAACTCTTTTTTGGCAATTATCTTTTATTTTTTTAATTGCCGAATTTTTTAATATTTCAATTTTTTCTTGGGTTTTTGGGTTTTTCGAGTAATTATTAATTTTGGGGTTGAATAATTACTCGAATACTTAGGAAAGTGGGTCTAGGAGTTAAGTGGGTACTCTGAGTTAGAAAATGAGCACCTCCATGGCAAAAACAACCTCCTAGCCACACTTTTATGACTTAATACATTTTTACAATTAACTTATTAAAAATAAGCCTGTAAAAACAGAAAAAATATTTTTTCCGAAAATTAAAAAAAACCTATGGGGGACTTGGGACATGTTCATAATGACTCAAAATAATGATTAGCATGGTAATATACATCGACACATAGGTTTTAATAACCTCCCAAGGCTTAATTAATAATACGATTATTGCAGCTTTGGAGGTTTGGGTGAAAAACTTGAAAATTATTTATCGCTTAAAAAAAAAAAATTAACAAGGAAAAACACCCTGAAATAATGCATTTAATAAATAAGTCCGAAGAAGCCAAACCTTTTACATAAAGTCATCATGCTAACTCATTTTATTACAATTCCCCATGGGGTATGAACATGTTAAAAATTTAAAAAAAGGGCCTAGGAAGGCCTGCAAGGACTTCTGAACTTAAAAAATTGAACAAGTGATTGTTCATCATTGGTGGCTCGTTTAGAAATTTAACTTAGTGCAACTTAGTTGGTAACATCTGGCTCCAACTGTGGGACGTGTGATTGATCTGAACTTTGTGAAAATTGATCATACGAGAATCCTCGAATCTTTGGTTCCTACACAAAACTAGATAAGTCAGTCACATGTATATATAATCAAATGAAATAACAAGTTGCTTTCTAGAATACAAGACAATATACAAAAGAATTTTTATGAAAATAATCTATTATACAAAATTTAAGCTAGGAAATAAAATGCAGAGAAAAGGTTAGATATTTATGATACAAAAGATGCTCCCATGGGCATCAGATGTTATCACTGAAGAATAACTTCAGAAGCTGCCCGTTTAATGACAAATTTTGCTTTTCACCATCGATGTCGCTTAAATGAAATGAATTAACACCGTCTATGTCATGAATGATGTAGGGACCCATCCATAAACTGTCAAAATTTCGATGTTTGCCAGGCTTTTCTCTCCGCTTGCCCCATAGCAATATTGTATCTCCCTTCTGAAAAGTTCTAGACCTAAATGACTTGTCAAAATTTCTTTTGACTTTGTTCTGACTTTTGATATTTTGATCAACTGCCCTTCTCCTGACCTCATCAAACTCTACCAACTCATGAATCCTGCTTTGATAATCATTGTAATGTCCTCTTTCGATTAGGCCTTGAGGCCCAAAACCACTAACCTATGTGATTCCTGTGGGTTCGAGTGGTTACTGACAGTTAGGGAATCATCTAAGGACTGATGCCATCCATAGAAAATCTAGGGCATCATCATTAGGTCAAGAAGGGCCACCGAGGCCAAAGGCTACCTTCGTGTATGCCATTCGAGCATTATTTAAGGATGCATGCACTCATTTAAGTCTCCATGCGCATGCATGCAAGTCAACTGCAAATTAGAAGATAAAGTGACCTAATTAGGTCAAAGATTAGGGTTTTCGCAGTTGAAAGTTATAAAAGGAGGATAAAGCGCAAGGAGACTTCACTTTTGATGATTATTATTTTGGGAGCTCTGAAATAGCAGCACATCAGTTGGGGTTGGAGACGGCGTCTTCAACTAGCAGGGTTTCTGCAGTGAAATATCTGCCCTAGTCTCATTCAGGGTAAGCCATACAGGTTCACCATTTTCTCTTACATTCATTCATAGTTATCCAGTATACTGTGTAGATTGTTGCAAGGACATGTGTGCAGCCGTAAGGGGGGTTTTCAGCCAGAAAGCCCTAATCAGTGGCTGGGTCTTCAGATCTTAGTTTTACTTTGAAACTCAGGCACCATTCTCATCATCGGCATCTTACTGCGGTACCCGGTGATTATCAGATCCGACCGTGCTCATCCGGAGCAGTTATCAACTATTTCGAGATCAAAGGGGGCATGAGCAACTGTCTCTCTGGAACAATTCGCTAGTCTACCTAGAGATCTCCGAAACTCCGCATGTACTAGGCATTCTCTCCGGCACGGGAAGGCTATCAGTCCTGCAAATCAGCAGCTCCATCGGACACCTCCTTCACTGAAAACGTCACCCTTATTTGATCTGGGGTTCGTGCTGCTGGGGTTTCATCGAAAGCAGAAGATATCAGTCCATCTCCGATTCAGTTATTGATGCTTGCATACTCTCTCAGGAGCAGTCCAGCCAGCTTATCAGTGGTAAGTGTTCATTCTATCTCACAATCCCTAACCCTAATTTTTGCTATAAAATAGGGATTTTTGCATGGCAGTTTGCATGCCCGGTTGTATCAGCATATGTGCATAGGAATAGAAAATATCGGGATTTGGGATATTACAGTGGTATCAGAGCTATCTTCTTGGCCAGCTGTGGGCTTCAGAAGTGAGACATAGATGAATCCAGAGGGAGACCCTTTTGTAACCTATAGGAGGAGAAAGAGTAGATACACAGGGGACTTTGAGGATATCCAACTAGAAGATACCAATTCAGACATGGAACAAATAAGTATACACTTGGATAGGGGAAAAGGAATGGGAGAAGAGGAGGATAGGATGGAGTTTCGCAACTTAGTATCTGCATTGCAAGACTTAGCAAAAGGGCAAAAAGATGTGCTTAATGCAATCAACAGATTATCGGCGAAACCATAAATAGGTACCAACAGTACACCTCCATCACCGGTAGATTGGGGATCTACGAGTAGCAGTGGGAAGGTTGCGTACACTAATATGCAGAATACTCCGCACATATATAGCAGACCTTCCAACAGGCCTACCATGCCTCACTTCTTGGCAGATATAGTAGGTGGTCCGGTCATGTAGGTAGAACCTAGTGAGCCTTTTGGGGCTTATTTGCGAGACTTAGGGGATGAGTTTCATGTTGCCATGTCTTTTTCAGATTTCTGCAACATGAAGAGTAGGAACAGGCCCAGGAATTTCAACAAGGGTTTCAATCACAACTATGAGTTGCAGAAGACCTTGGGCAGGTTGACCATCCCGAACTTTGATGGGACTCGCGGAGGACCAACGAGGATATGGGTTCAAAAGTTGGATACCTATTTCCAACTCAATCCCATGACAGAGACAGATGCCATTAAATTGGCTACACTCCACCTGGACGGAGAAGCTCACGAGTGGTGGTACCACGGATTGGTGACATTGGGTCACAACACCATACACTCCTACGGTGAGTTCACTCAGAAGCTCATAGAGAGGTTTGACAGGAAGGATGCAGAGATACATTTCAGGGAGTTGGCTCAACTCAAACAGACCAGTAGTGCAGAAGCCTTCATCTCAGAATTTCAGAGGATAGCAGTCATGGTAACAAATGTTTCAGAGAGCAGGTTGACTATGTTATTCATTGAGGCCCTCACAGAGCCACTGCGGGGATGGGTGAAAGCCTACAAACCCCTCACTCTGCAGGATGCCATTAGCAGAGCCAGAGATCTTCAGGATTCAGTCCCCAAAAACAAGTTCCCGCTGAAAACCAATTTTCCTGTTAGGGACAAGGACAAGAAACCTTTCCAGCAGGATGTTCCCAAGAAAACCTGGTTAGACGAGGACACTAGGAAAGATTTGTGAAGGAAGAAACTATGCTTCACTTGTCAGGAACCATGGGCACCAGGACACAGGTGTGCAGGGAAGGCGAAGGCTCACTACATTGAGGTATATTCAGACAGTGATGAGGATGACTATGAGTAGGAAGCCACAGAAGAACTACGGGCAGCTGAGGGAGAATCACACCAGGGTGATACACCAGAGGGAGTCATTGCTACATTATCTGGAGTAACAAGATTCCATACTCTCAGGGTTAGGGGAGTAGTACAGGGTCATAGAGTAGGAGTATTGATTGATGTGGGAGCAACCCACAATTTCATCGACTCTGCTTGGGTAACCAAGAGAGGTATTTAGACCGAGAAGTTCGAAGGATTCACTGTAGCAGTAGCCGGGAACTCCAGCATGGAGTGCAACTACTAGATTCCAAAATTGAATGTCACCTTAGGTAACTATCAGATGACAGATTCCTTCTATGTAGTGGATGTATCGGATACTCACGTAGTATTGGGTGTTCAGTGGCTTTATTCTATAGGTAAATACACCACAGACTACAGGGAAATGGAAATGGAATTCCAGGGGCCAGATGGCAAACAAGTAGTTTTGAGGGGCATGAACACTTATCCCCCAAAACCGGTCTCATCACAGAGAATGGAGGCAGTATTCCGACAGGATGATATAGAATGGGCTGCAGAATGTTTTGTCACCTTTAGGAAACGCCCAGAGACCAGCACACAACACCCAAGTGACATTCAAAGCTTGCTACAGAAATATGAAAAGGTTTTTCGGGACCTTCCATCAGGTAGACCGCCAGACCGAGGCTTTCAACACATCATCAAGCTAGAGGAGGGGACAGAAGCAGTCATCACAACTCCTTAGAGGCATCCCAAAAGATACAAGGATGAGATTGAGAAAACAATCAAAGAATTACTGGAGCTTGGATATATTTAGCCCAGTTCTAGCCCCTTCACATCCTCAGTAGTATTGGTCAAAAAGAAGGATGGTACACTGCGAATGTGCATCAATTATCGAGCACTCAACAAAAAGACCATTAAGAACAGATATCCCATCCCCAAAATTGACGAACTCATGGATGAGCTTCGCGGAGCTAAATACTTCTCCAAGATTGATCTTCGCTCGGGATACCCTTAGATCAGGTTAAGGGACCAAGACATCTCCAAAACAACTTTTCGCTGTCACTATGGTCACTATGAGTTTTTGGTCATGCCCTTTGGACTTACCAATGCTCCAGCCACTTTTCAGTCATGCATGAACCACACCTTCAGAGCACAGCTACGTAAGTTTTTGCTAGTATTCTTTGATGAGATCTTGATTTACAGCAAAACATGGGAAGAGCATCTGAAAATGGACGAAGTACTGAGTATTTTAGAAGAACATTCGCTTTATGCGAAAATGTCCAAGTGTGAGTTTGGCATGAAGGAAATGCTGTACTTAGGACACATAATCAATGCAGAAGGAGTACAGGTTGATATGGAGAAAATCCGAGCTACCAGAGATTGGCCCGCGCCAAAAACAGTCACAGAATTGAGAGGTTTCTTGGGTCTGTGCACTTATTACCGACGGTACGTTAAGGGATTCTCCCAATTTGCAGCACCCCTCACAGATCTCACAAAGAAGGGAGCGTTCACTTGGACAGACTTAGCACATAAAACTTTCGAGGAGATGAAGGTTATTATGAGTTCCTGTCCAGTTTTAGCATTACCAAACTTCTCACAACCCTTTGTAGTAGAATGTGATGCCTCAGGGGACGGGTTAGGAGCAGTGTTGATGCAAAACCATCAGCCTATTGCATTTGAGAGCCGTAAACTGAAGAACTACGAGCGCCATTACTCCATATATGACAAAGAGATGCTAGCCATATTACATGCTCTCACAAAATTCAGACAGTACCTGGTGGGCAGTAAGTTCAAAATCAAAACCGATCATAACAGTCTCAAGCTAAGTCACAAGATTCGGCGAATTTGAACCTTTAGGTTCGAATTTTGCCGAATTTCAAGCTGGTTCGAATTTGAAGGCGAATTTAATCAAAAAAAAAAAAAAAAATCGGGGTTGGTTTTTTCACCTAAACCTTAGTCCTAACACGCTACGGTTTACTTACCCTATTCTCGAATCCCAACGTGTGTGCAAAGTTTTTCCTCTCTGCTTGTCATTGCTTAGCAAAGAAACCCTCATGCTAGGTATTAGAGCTCACGACTCCATGAGTTTCCATCGCAATGTTCATGAATCACTTCTACTGCTCAATCATCAGCTCATTGTTTGAGTTACAGACTAGAATCTACAAGTGCAATTGCAGTCACAGACCCGTGATTCTGTTGTGCCACCATTAAAGAGTGAAGTTAATCGCAATTGAGATTAAATTTATCTCAACAATTGAGCTGAAAGTTTAAACAAACCATGAGTTGTGCATTTCCAGTTCCACGAATAAATTGTTGATATAAATTTTTATTAGTTTGTACTATATTTCAGTTAATATATATAATATATATATTCGAATCTAAAGACGAATCTCAAACGAACCTCATAGAGAAATTCGAATTCGAATCGAATCAAATGATCATCGAACTCGAATTCGAATTCGAACCATGTGACTTAGGTCTCAAGTATTTCCTGGAGCAGAAGGAACTGAATGAGCGACAGCAGAAATGGGTCAGCAAAGTACAAGCCTATGATTTCGAGATCGAGTATGTAAAAGGTAAGAATAATGTAGTAGCTGATGCATTATCCAGGCGTCCCGCCTCATTATCTCTCAGTAGTATATCCACAGATTGGACGACACTTCTCTTAGTAGAATACTCCAAAAATAAATTCGCTTGCGAATTATTGGACGGACAAATTCAGGATGACAGGTACAGGATTGTTGATGACATCATCTATTACAAAAACGGGATATACCTCGTCTTAGAATCCACATTGAGGAAAAAGATCATTCAGGCAGCACATGATTCTCCTTTATTAGGGCATCAAGGTTTCTTAAAGACCTACAGGCAGATCTAAGAGAGGTTCTCATGGAAGGGCCTCAAGGGGGAAATTATGCAGCATGTACGGGAATGTAGCATCTATCAGTAGAACAATATTGAGAACACCCATCCAACAGGGTTACTCCAGCCACTACCGATTCCAGAACAAAAGTGGGAAAGCGTCTCCATGGACTTTATTACAGGATTGCCCAAGGTCCAAGGGCGAGATTGTTTATATGTAGTAGTTGACAGACTGACCAAGTTTGCACATTTCTTTTCGATATCATCAGACTACTCGGCAGCTGAAGTAGCTGAGTTATTCTTCAGGGCGGTCTTCAGATTACACGGGTTACCTAAGACCATTGTCAGTGATCGGGATAGCAGATTCACAGGTGCCTTTTGGTAGGAACTATTCAGATTAGTGGGGACCGAACTGGCTACCAGTACGAGTTATCATCCCGAGAGCGATGAACAAATTGAAATAGTCAACAAGTGGATCGAAGGATATTTAAGGAACTGTGTAGCAGGGCAGCAACGAACTTGGATCAAATGGCTACACCTAGGGGAGTATTGAAATAGTCAACAAGTGGATCGAAGGATATTTAAGGAACTGTGTAGCAGGGCAGCAGCGAACTTGGATCAAATGGCTACACCTAGGGGAGTATTGCTACAATACTACCTATCACATGTCTATTAGGATGACTCCTTTTAAGGCATTATATGGTTACGAGGCCTTGGACTATGCAGATTTGGCATTTGGAGATAGTAGGGCTCCTAAGGCTAAGGACTGGATACAGGACAGTCAAGACATTCTGAAAATCTTGAAGGAAAACTTACAGACAACACAGAATCAACAGAAGTTGTATGCCGACAAACACAGGATTGAGCAGAGCTTTCAGGTAGGGGATTTGGTATACTTAAGGCTCCAACGTTACAGACAGTCTTTGCTTAAGAAGAAAGGAGCAGAAAAGTTAAAACCTCGCTTCTATGGACCCTACAGAATAATCAGGAAGGTGGGAGAGGTGGCATATGAACTAGAACTTCCACAGGAAAGTAAAATTCACAATGTGTTCCATGTGTTTAACCTGAAGAAGACCCTTGGGAAACACATTGCTCCATCTACAGAGTTACCTCCTTTAGATGATGAAGGACTGCTGATACTGATTCCCGAACGAATCATACAGACTAGAGAAAGGAAGCTCAGGAACAGGGTAATCAGAGAGTACTTGGTTCAGTGGAAAGAACTACCGCCAGAGGATGCCACCTGGGAAGGTGAACATGTATTGCAACATCCCTGTTTGCAATTGCTTGAGGACAACCAATCTCAAGCGGGTAGGACTGTAATGTCCTCTTCTGATTAGGCCTTGAGGCCCAAAACCGCTAACCTATGTGATTGTTGTGGGTTCGAGCGGTTACTGACAGTTAGGGAATCATCTAAGGACTGATGCCATCCATAGAAAATCTAAGGCATCATCATTAGGTCAAGAAGGGCCACCGGGGCCAAAGGCCACCTTCGTGAATGCCATCCAAGCATTATTTAATGATGCATGCACTCATTTAAGTCTCCATGCGCATGCATGCAAGTCAACTGCAAATTAGAAGATAAAGTGACCTAATTAGGTCAAACATTAGGGGATTCGCAGTTGAAAGTTATAAAAGGAGGATAAAGCGAAAGGAGACTTCACTTTTGATGATTATTATTTTGGGAGCTCTTGAATAGCAGCACAGCGTGCAGCACAGCAGTTGGGGTTGGAGACGACGTCTTCAACTAGCGGGGTTTCGGCAGTGAAATATCTACCCTAGTCTCATTCAGGGTAAGCCATACAGGTTCACCATTTGCTCTTACATTCATTCATAGTTATCCAGTATACGGTGTAGATTGTTGCAGGGACACGTGTGCAGCCGTAAGGGGGGTTTTCAGCCGGAAAGCCCTAATCAGTGGCTAGGTCTTCAGATCTCAGTTTTACTTTGAAACTCAGGCACCATTCTCATCATCGGCATCTTACTCTGGTACCTGGTGATTATCAGATCTGATCGTGCTCATCCGGAGCAGTTATCAGCTATTTCGAGATCAGGGGGGGCATGAGCAGCTGTCTCTCTGGAACAATTCGCTAGCCTGCCTAGAGACCTCCGAAACTCCGCATGTACTAGGCATTCTCTTCGGCACGGGAAGGCTATCAGTTCTGCAAATCAGCAGCTCCATCGGACACCTCCTTCACTGAAAACGTCACCCTTGTTTGATCTGGGGTTCGTGCTGCTAGGGTTTCACCGGAAGCAGAAGATATCAGTCCATCTCCGATTCAGTTCTTGATGCTTGCATACTTTCTCAGGAGCAGTCCAGCCAGCTTATCAGTGGTAAGTGTTCATTCCATCTCACAAACCCTAACCCTAATTTTTGCTATAAAATAGGGATTTTTGCATGGCAGTTTGCATGCCCAGTTGTATCAGCATATTTGCATAGGAATAGAAAATATCGGGATTTGGGATATTACAATCATCCTGATTTGATTCTTATTCTTGTAGAACCTGATACACTGGTAGCTTAAGATGAATCGATAAGGTCATGTTATCACAAATCTTGTAGATGCCCCGTGAGATGATCCTATTCAGGACGACCAAGGAAAGGCAGCTAAAGTTATGACCTACGATATCCAGGACTTTTGAAAGAACTCGGATGTCACATCAGTCAAGGATACCGACACTTTGGACCCAGTAAGACTAAGCCTTGGGGGCGTCCCTAAGACCAAGAAACCTTGAAATTATGGATGCAGAATAGACAGGCAAGGGAAATTTGGTTGAATCGCTTAGTTAACTGATTAATTATTGTTTGAAACGAAAATTGAGAGATTCAGAGCATCCAGGTGAAAAGCCCTAAATTTGCCCTAGGGTTTATGCAGGAAAATTGGGATCTTGGGAAAATTGGTGAAATTAAGTATAGCTGGATACTCGGATTGATTGTTGGGTGCAAGATTAGGTGATTGGAGAAGAAACCAACAATATCCAGTTTGCGGTTTGCTGAAAAGACCACTTTCCCCAAGGGGGGCGTTTTTCCCTAGTAACTGGTCAGTGCTTTGGATGGGTAAGGCGAACCCGTCGGGGCTATGGATTGCTCGCGGGCAGCGGGTAGCCTAGTCCAATCTCAAACACTTTCTACATCTTTCAAACACTTTCCTAAGATGACATATATGATCATATCTTTCTTTGGAGAAAACAGTAAGGTCATCTTGATAGATTTTAATTATCTTTCCAATTAACTCGTTGAAAGCATAATGCATAGCTCTTTGGAAAGTTGCACTTGCATTCAGAAGACAAACGGGCATTGTTAGATATTCAAACGTTCCCCAAGGTGAAGTGAGCGTGGTCTTATGTCAATCTTCTTTCTTAACCAGGACTTGGTTATACCCAGAAAACCCGCCAAGCATAGACATCATGCTAGACCTCGTTACCCTTTGCAACAGGGTCTCCATATCTGGAAAAGGATAGTTATCTTTTGTGGATAAGATGTTCAAATTTCGGAAATCAATGCATATCCTTAACTGTCCATTCTTTTTCCTAACAACCACCAAGTTTGAGCACCATGATGAATGTCTTATTGGAGCAATGATGTCTATTGCCAACATTTTCTGTAACTCTTGTTGGACCATATGAGCTAACTTGGGGTTTATTCTTCTGAGCTTCCATCGAAAAGGTTTGGAATCTGGCCTTAAAGGGATTGTATGCTGAAACACATAATCTCGATAAGCTTTAAGTTCATCATATGTAAAAGCAAACACATCTCTAAACTCCTTTGCCAACTCAATCAATTTTTTTCTCTCTTTCTCAGAAGTCCCTTTTCCAATTTTTATTTTTCTTGGCTCATCTTCAGTTCCAATGTTTATTTCTATGTAATCCTCCAGTTTTTTGGTTTCTTTATTCTTACACCTGTCTTGCCTATCAAAAACTCTTTCCCACTCCACTTTCTTGGGAGTAGGATTGCTAGGCTGCTCATCTTCCCCTTTGTAGGATTCTTCCTCCTGAAAACTGACTTGAAAGTCAGAGAACTCTTTCATGTTATTGATGAAATTTATTATCTGCTTATCGTCCTTAAACACTTGCCAATGATTCACGTTGTCCGGGACAGAGGGTTTGAAATTTATTTCTAACTTCCCTTTTCCCTCTATCAACTCTTCAGTGAACTTTAAGGTAGAAGCTGCCACTGCTAATTTGTTTGCCTCACTATTTTCTAAGCGAGGTACTGGCACGAGGTCTAAAGCATCAAAATATTCCATGGTGTCCCATACAACATTCCTATACTTTTGTAGTCTTTCACAGTTACAAGCAAACACATTCTTGACTTGGGAAACAATGAAGTCTGAATCACCTTTGATACTTAACACCTTAATGCCCAAGTCCATTGCTACTTCAAGCCCTAGAAGAAGTGCTTCATACTCAGCTATGCTATTAGATGCATCAAATTCAAGTCTATCAACAAAGTTAAACTTCTGGTTTGATGGTGAAGTTAAGGCAATCCTTGCCCCTTTTTCTGACTTGGAAAAAGCTCCATCAAAACTCATCCTCCATAATTCATCCACTTCGTTATTCTTTGCTTTCTCTCTGATAGGTATAAGGTAGTTAGCATAGATGACATGGTTTCCTAGACTATCCATCTCGCAGATGTATTCATTATCAGGGTCATCGGGATCTTCAACATGATATTTCCTTTCCTTTTCCCTATACAGTTTGACATTTGCATCCTCAAAAGCTGGAATCATGGCATAGGTCCAATCCATTTGGATAGATCTGCCAAGGGAGGCAACCCACTTTCTAGATAGCAACATTCCCCATATGTCAGGTACATCTATGACTACAATGTCCATAGTCACACCAATGTCTGGGTAGGCAGCTAACTTGACTGGAAAATTCAAAATTATACTCACAACAT
This sequence comes from Pseudotsuga menziesii, assembly GCA_001517045.1. Lineage (NCBI taxonomy): Eukaryota > Viridiplantae > Streptophyta > Pinopsida > Pinales > Pinaceae > Pseudotsuga > Pseudotsuga menziesii. The sequence continues at coordinate 167,553 of LPNX010088418.1, read as the reverse complement.
CAATTTCCCTTGAGTCCATGGCAGACACATTCTGGTATGGTCTTGTTATCTTTAAACCCATTTTCTCCATAACTTTCTTGGTCATGATATTAGAGGATGCACCCGAATCAAGCATACAATTGTGCAGCAACTTATCATTTGCAATCAATGAAATATAGAAAGGAGGATGATCTTCTTTGTTGGGATCTCTACTATGCAAAACAATAGGGGTGTCTTCATTGAAGTTGTTTTGTTTCTAAGTAGGACTCTCAACCGGTTTGTTGACAGTTGTCTCTTTTGTTTTGTTGGCTACCTTCTCCTTCGTCTTTTCAGTAATTGCTTCTTTAAGTTTTTCAACATTCTTTTCCTTGGGTACCTCTAAGGTTTTCATGAAAATATCTCTTTGACTAGGAATTTTCAGGATCTCAATTACTGGGACAGGGTTTTAGCACCAGACAACCAATTACCCAAATCAATATTCAGATCTACATGGGGAGAGTTTTTAACCTTTGGCATGTGTTGATCTGACTTGGTTGGGATGACATTCCTTCTTCTTTGATAAACCATGCCTTTGTACTTTTCCATGATATGCTCGAGAGTAGGCTTCTCACCAAAAATCTTTGTATCATTGTCCTTTTATTTACTATACTCCTTTGCATGTTTCCACTTTTCTTTGGAGATAGGATGAACATTCTTGGTATTATTTATATACTCGGGATATATAGGATTACCAACGAAATTGCTTGTCTCAACCCGTTCTTGTTCCATTATGTAACAAAAATTTGGACAGGTCGATTTTTCATGGAACTCTTCACAAGGTCTGCAATAGGGAGGAACCTCATCAACCATGTTGTTTGTTTCAAGTTGGTTTGGAGGTTTTGCTCTTGGGGAGGATACTTCTACTTCCATTCTTGATTTGGCCTTGGTTGAAAACTTTTTTGATTTTGAGCAATGTGATTTTTCTCCATGGTCATCAATCTATTTTGGAAAACATTCAGTTGGGAAGTGTGTTTGACCATCATCTGTTTCATCAATTCTGTTATCTCCTTGATGGAATCCTTAGTCTGAACTTTATCTTCTGGCTCAATTGCTTTTCCCTTAGAATCATGTGATTTTGAAATGGAAACACTACTTCTAGAAAACCCAGGTAGATTGGATTTTCCTTATGCTTGCATGTTTTTGTCTATTTTTTCAGCAGTTTGCATAGCACCCTGGAGGGTTGTTGGCTCCTTGTCTCTAAGCCGGTATCTCATTTCTCCTTCAAAGGCTTCTATGTAGTAGATGAGAATCGATGCATCAAGAGGTTTAATATCTTTATGCAGTTTTGAAACTAAATCATTGAACTTTTTATTAAACTCCTCGATTGTCTCATTTTCTTTCTTCTTAGTCTTAGTCAAGGTGAATGTCAAGGATTGACTCAGACCTAAGATTTTCAAGGATCCTACGAGAAGCTAACTTGCTTTTCCTCCTATGATAGACCTGTTCAGGCTCAGGGATGCACTGAAGCAAGGATTTAGAGTGTCTTCTTGTTGAATGTCTTGGCAAAGTTAAAGATAGTGAAGTCGCCAGATGATCTGAGTCAAATTATACAAATTTTAACATTCATCAAACAAAGCATAAAAACAAAAAGGAAAACTCAAAGTCGTATTCCAGGAATAAAAGGACTTATCCTTGGCAACGACGCCAAAATGTTGTTGCCTAATTCACACTTTAGGTCACGTGGCAGAAATCTTCAAGCCACTGGGTGCGACCTTGGGAGCAAGCAAGAGTCAAGTGCTGTCACTTGATCTGGACTCCTTCGTCTAGGCTCTCTCCTAGCGAAGCCAAGGGGGGTTGTCCCTAGTGAAATAAACTATGGTGGTTAATCAATAACAATATGACAATTACTCTAGGAGATGACATAAAATAAAACCTTGAAACAAAGGTAACTGCAAAAATATTTAATTAACGAGCATAAGTAACATTCCACACAACACAATGATTAACTTAATAAAGAAAATAAGCAAGATTGCCAAAATAGACCAGTGCTAGTAGAGTGCTTGTGTAAGGGGTTGCTATGGAAGTCTCGTGAAGTTTCAGTAGGTCAGTTTTAAGATTATTAAGTGAGTAATTAGGGAGTGGGTCAATTCTTGGTAAATTTTATTATTAATGTGGTAATGATCTTTCTTATGAAGGGAAGAGGGTATTCCAGATATACTCGGAGGTACGAGGAATGTGTCTGGATTTACCAAGGAGTGGCTCTCAGAGTGAGATGTGGGCTAGATGGAGTCGCAGGACAATGTTCAACACTACACCAAATGAGGGTGTAGCCTAACGGTAGCCTGCGGTCACTTTCTAGTGGTTCCCGCTTCACTTGCAGAATTTTCCCACAAGTTGGTAAAATCACATAAGTGTCGGATTTTCACTTGTAGGGATTAATTGATGTGTTTTACTAATTACTAGTCACTTCAATCCCTTTCTAATTGTCCCACCGATCCAGCCAAAGGCTTGCAGTGGTCACAAGAGCATACGGGGCCTTGAAGTGTTGGATATTTTAAGGTTTTTACAAGCTTAGTATGAGTTTTTTTAAATCTCAATGCCGATACTCTCGTTACCGAGGACACAACCGGATTAATTAATTTTACTTTAGGAACTTAAAATAAACCTTAAAAATTAAAGAAAAAGTGAAACAATGCGAATCCCCTTTGGGAGGATGGGGTGTGGGCACTTGGCTACCCACTTGGCTCTCTTTTTACAATGATTAGAAGAAAGAAGTACTTGTGTTCCTTTGTAGAATAGGAACAAGAAGTTTTTACAATTTAGGGGCCTTTGAGAAATGGCCAATGAAATAAGTATGAGAAGAGGGGCTTCTGGTTTGACATGGATCTTCAAAACTTCGCCAGAATGCTTCTTTATAAGACCAATCTCTGCTGCAAAACAGCGAACAATTTTTTATTAAATATGATAAAAAGTAAGATTAAAACATAAAAAATTGATCAAAAATATTAAGTACTTTAAAGATAGAAAATTTTAGTAATCAAACTAGTACTTGCTTGCAATCAGATCTTGTAAAATAACACTTTAATAATCAGATCTAAATCTTAAAATTTGCATATGTAAATCAGAAAGCTAAGATATCCCAATACTTCAGTGAGATTGAATATGCAACAAATTGAAAACTAGTAACCAAAAATTTGAAGCATTTAATGTGACGGAAGAAGGAAAAGAAAGATGCCCCAAATCTTTGAAGCCTGGGCAATGGAGTCCTGAAGTGGAGAGTGGAGGAATTTAAATCTTCTTAAACAAATCGTAGAGATATGGTGGAATCAAACAAGAACCATCAATCCTCCACGCTAGATACTCCTGCATAAATTTGAACAATACTACGCCGAAGCGTTATATCCGGGAGTATTTAAGCAAAAAAGACTAGATAGTATGCATACAAACAAGTAAAACATACAAATCTAAGATCTACTTACATAAATAACTCAAGAAACAAATAAGAAACTACTTATTTATCCTTCAAAAAACCGGTTAGAACAACTAAGAATGAAGCAAGAAATCGATTCAGTTATACCTCATACAAAACAAGAGATCACCACACACTGATGCTTGACACACGTATGCCTCCAAAGCCTTCATTTTTATTCCACAATGAAAAAATTATAACATACAGGAGCAAAGGTTCAATGCCCAAATCATTCGTGAAGAATGAGGAGGGGTTGCCTTGCTTAAATAGAAAATTGGCAAAGAGAGGGGGGATGCATCCTCCTTAAGGATGCGCTAGGGTTGGAGAGGTGGCAATGAGGTGAGGTGAGGTGAGGTGGAAAAGGATGCAATCTATGGCAACATCCATTGATGGCCATGCCACTTGCTAAAACTCAAACCTTTTTCTAATCCATGAGCTTTTCCACCCAAGCTAGCGTCCCCACTTGGAGATTTGCACCCCCTCTTGGAGAGGAAACTCAAAACCCATGAAATTCACTGAAAAGGAAACATCTAGCTTGTCTCCCTTGCTCGGGTACTTGCCAAAATGATTTGCCAAGTCACCTAACTGTCTTTTTGTAATTATCTTTTATTTTTGTAATTGCCGAATTTTTGAATATTTCATTTTTTTGGGTTTTTGGGTTTTTCAAGTAATTAATAATTTTGGGGTTGAATAATTACTCAGAAACTTATGAAAGTGGGTCTAGGGTTAAGTGGGTGCTCGAAGTAAGAAAATGAACACCCCCATGGCAAAAACGACCTCCTAGCCACACTTTTATGACTTTATGCATTTTTACAATTAACTTATTAAAAATAAGCTCGTAAAAACTGGAAAAATATTTTTTTCCGAAAATTAAAAGAAACCTATGGGGGACGTAGGACATGTTCATAATGACTCAAAATAATGATTAGCATGGTAATATACATCGACACATAGGTTTTAATAACCTCCCAAGGCTTAATTAATAATGCGATATTGCAGCTTTGGAGGTTTGGGTGAAAAACTCGTAAATTATTTATCGCTTAAAAACAATAAATAATTAACGAGGAAAAAACACCCTGGAATAATGCATTTAATAAATAAGTCCTAAGAAGCCAAATCTTTTACATAAAGTTATCATGCTAACTCATTTTTTTACAATTCCCCATGGGGTATGAACATGTTAAAAATTAAAAAAAGGGCCTAGGAAGCCCTGCAAGGACTTCTTAACTTAAAAAATTGAACAAGTGATTGTTCATCTTTGGTGGCTCGTTTAGAAATCGAACTTAGTGCAACTTAGTTGGTAACATCTGGCTCCAACTGTGGGACGTGTGATTGATCTGAACTTTGTGAAAATTGATCATACGAGAATCCTTGAATCTATGGTTCCTGCACAAAACTAGATAAGTCACCCACATGTATCTATAATCAAATGAAATAACAAGTTGCAATTTGTAATACAAGATAATATACAACAAAATATTTTTTATGAAAATAATCTATTATACAAAATTTAAGCTAGGAAATAAAATCCAGAGGAAAGGTTAGAAATTTATGATACAAAGATGCCCCCATGGGCATCAGATGTTGTCATTTAAGAATAACTTCAGAAACTGCTCGTTTACTGGCAGATTCTGCTTTTCACCATCAATGTCGCTTAAATGAAATGAATTAACACTGATGATGTCATGAATGATGTAGGGACCCATCCATAAACTTCCAAACTTTCAATGTTTGCCTGACATTTCTCTCCGCTTGTCCCATAGAAATACTGTATCTCCCTTCTGAAAAGTTCTAGGCCTAGATGACTTGTCAAAATTTCTTTTGAATTTGTTCTGAGTTTTGATATTTTGATCAACTGCCCTTCTCTTGACTTCATCCAACTCTACCAACTCATGAATCCTGCTCTGATAATCATCCTGATCTGATCCTAATTCTTGTAGAACCTGATACATTGTTATCTTAAGATGAATCGGTAAGGTCAGATTCATGCCGTAGACTAATTCAAATGGAGACTTTCCTGTTGCACTTTTCTTGGTGATTCTATATGCCCAAAGTGCAAATTTGATTTTACTATCCCAAGACCTCTTATTATCACCAGTAATCTTTTTAACGATGGTCATCAAGTTTTTGTTGCTTGACTCAGCAAGACCATTTCCCTGGGGATAGTAATTCGAGGAATGGGATAGGATAATACCATACTTGAAACAGAAAGATGGCATGGCTACTGAGCTAAAAGGTTTGGCATTATCAATGGTTATCTTGGCTGGCACCCAAAATCTAGTTATGATTTTTTCTTCAAGGAAATCCATTACTACCTTTTCGGTTGTTTCTTTAGCAGGTATGACCTCTACCCACTTGGTAAAATAATCGGTTGCGGTCAAAATCCAGGTGTAACAATTACTTGAATTATCCTTAAACTTACCAATGAAATCAAGACCCCATTACTGAAAATGGGCTTGGACTACTATTGGCTTTAAAGGTAGTGCGACAAGTTTCTATTTTCCTGTGAATAGTTGACATTTTTGGCAATTCCTAACAGACTTGTGCACATCAGTGAATAAGGTGGGCCAATAGTATCCTGCTCTAATAATTTTGTGGGTTGTAGTTTTAGCTGCAAAGTGACCACCACAAAATCATGAGTGAAACTCTTCGAAGAGTTTTTTAGACTCTTCTTCATCGACACACCTAAGTATGAGACCATCCGTGTTTTTCCAACCCAAACCATCCTGAGTAAGACAATACTTAGTGGCTTGTAGTCTTAACGACCTTCTTTTGTGGTCGACTAGATGTTCAGGATAGGTCAAGTTGAGAAGATAGAAAATTATATCTGAATACCATTGTTGTTGTTGAAGACGTTGAAGCTCTGTTGAACGGGCTGGGATTGATGAACTGTTCTGACAAATCATACCTAAGGCTTGCTCATTTCCCCCTGCCATCATTTTAGCAAGACCTTGACCCTTGATCAACTTGGTGGGTTTAATCTCTAAGTCATTCTCTTGGATCTTGGATACCCGGTTTTCCCTTATACCAAGACAATCTTGCTATGATAAGATGTCTTTTACTGCTGAATGGGGCACATAACCAACTACTTTAGAGTATCCAACATAAGTTCTAAAGTGTTTTAAAGACTTAACAAGGGCATAGGCTTGTTTTTCCATTATAGTGTACTTTAGCTCTGAATTCTGTAAGGATCTACTCATAAAGGCAATTGGTTGTTCCTGACCATCTTCGTTCTTCTGCAACAAGACCTCGACAATAGTATCTTCTGAGGAAAAGGAAAATATTTGGAATTATCTGGAATAATATGGGCTAGGCAAGACTGGGGACTGTGCTATGCAATCTTTGATGCTTCTAAAGGATTCTTTTCCTTCACTATCCCACTCAAACTTAACATCTTTTTTAAGTAGTTTATGCATGGGTTTCATTATCTCAGCTAAGTTTGGGATGAATCTTCTTATGAAATTGATTTGGCCATTAAAGGACTGTAAGGCGTTCTTATTTTGAGGTAAGGGAACCTTTTTTATGGCCTCTACTCTTTCAAGGTCTATTTTCACACTATCCTTAGAAATAATATGCCCAAGCAACTTGCCTTCATCTATACCCAAAACTGACTTGGCAGGGTTCAAAGAAATGCCAAACTTTCTGCATCTTTCAAACACTTTCCTAAGATGACCTATATGATCAGATCTTTTTAGTAGAAAACAATAAGGTCATCTATAGATTTCAATTATCTTTCCAATTAACTCGTTGAAAGCATAATTCATAGCTCTTTGGAAAGTTGCACCTGGATTCAAAAGACCAAAGGGCATCCTTAGATATTCAAACGTTCCCCAAGGTGAAGTGAACGTGGTCTTATGTCGATCTTCTTTCTTAACCAGGACTTTGTTATACCCAGATAACTCGTTAAGCATAGACATCATGCTTGATCTCGTTACCCTTTGCAACAGGGTCTCCATATTTGGCAAAGGATAGTTATCTTTTATGCATGAGATGTTCAAATTTCGGAAATCAATGCATATCCTCAATTGTCCATTCTTTTTCCTAACAAACACCAAGTTTAAGCACCATGATGAATTTCTTGTTGAAGCAATGATGCCTGCTACCGACATTTTCTGTAACTCTTGTTGGACCATGTGAGCTAACTTGGGGTTTATTCTTCTGAGCTTCTGTCGAAAGGGTTTGGAATGTGGCCTTAAAGGAATTGTATGCTGAAACACATCATCTCGATAAGTTTTAAGTTCATCATATGTAAAAGCAAACACATCTCTAAACTCCTTTACTAACTCAATCGATTTTTTTCTCTCTTTCTCAGAAGTCCCTTTTCCAATTTTTATTTTTCTTGGCTCGTCTTCAGTGCCAATGTTTATTTCTATGGAATCCTCCAGTTTTTTGGTTTCTTTATTCTTACACTTGTCTTGCCTATCAAAAACTCTTTCCCACTCCACCAATTTCTTGGGAGTAGGATTGTTAAGCTGCTCATCTTCCCCTTTGTAGGATTCTTCCTCCTGAAAGATGACTTGAAAGTCGGAGAACTCTTTCATGTTATTGATGAAATTTATTATCTACTTATCGTCCTTAAACACTTGCCAATGATTCACGTTGTTTGGGATGGGATAGAGGGCCTGAAATTTATTTCAAACTTCCCATTTCCCTCTATCAACTCTTTAGTGAAATCTAAGGTAGAAGCTGCTACTGCTAATTTGTCTGCCTCACTGTTTTGTAAGCAAGGAACTGCCACGAGGTCTAAAGCATCAAAATATTCCACGGTGTCCCATACAACATTCCTATACTTTTTTAGTCTTTCACACTTACAAGAAAAGACATTCTTGATTTGGGAAACAATCAAGTCCGAATCACCTTTGATACTTAACACCTTAATGCCCATGTCCTTTGCTACTTCAAGCCTTAGAAGAAGTGCTTCATACTCAGCTACGTTATAAGATGCATCAAATTCAAGTCTATAAGCAAAGTTAAACTTCTGGTTTGTTGGTGAAGTTAAGACAATCCTTGCCCATTTTCCTGACTTGGAAAAAGCACCATCAAAACTCATCCTCCATAGTTCATCTACTTCTTCATTCTTTGCTTTCTCTCTGATGAGTATAAGGTAGTTAGCATAGATGGCATGGTTTCCTAGACTATCTGTCTCGCAGATGTATTCATTATCGGGCTCATCAAGATCATCAACATGATATTCCCTTTCCTTTTCCCTATACAGTTTGACATGTGCATCCTCAAAAGCTGGAATCATGGCATAGTTCCAATCCATTTGGATAGATCCGCCAAGGGAGGCATCCCACTTTCTAGATAGCAACATTCCGCATATGTTAGGTACATCTACGAGCACAATGTCTATAGTCACACCAATGTCTGGGTAGGCAGCTAACTTGACTAGAAAATTCAAAATTATACCCACAACATCAATTTCCCTTGAGTCCATGGCACACACATTCTGGTATGGTCTTGTTATCTTTAAACCCATTTTCTCCTTAACTTTCTTGGTCATGATGTTAGAGGATGCACCCGAATCAAGCATACAATTGTGCAGCAACTTATCATTTGCAATCAATGAAATATAGAAAAGAGGATGATCTTCTTTGTTGGGATCTCTACTATGCAAAACAATAGGAGTGTCTTCATTGAACTTGTTTTGTTTCTTAGTAGAACTCTCAACTGGTTTGTTCGTAGTTGTCTCTTTTTTTTTAGTTATCACAGATCTTGTATTTTCTCTGATAGATGAATCCTATATAGGATGGCAGAGGGGATATGCAACTAAAGCTATGACCTACGGAAACCCTATCCCCCAAAAGATGGATGGTTGTCATGCTGGTTAAGGATTCCTTCGCTTTCTGCCTCTAGAGAAGCCCAAGTGACAAAGGGGGAGACCCGTATCAAACCTGAAAGGAAAGACCCAAGACAATTCACCAGATCAGACTCTTAACAGAGAATTCGTAAGGTGAGTGTTTGAAACCCTAGATTTAGGGAAAAGCCACAAATTAATGATACCCAAGTGGGGTGGTTATTTGAGATTGGAAATGTCACTCAGGTGTTTAAAACAGATGGCTTACAAAGATTTAAGTTAGATCTAGGATTTTAGTGTGTTGGTTCAAATGATCAAATTTGGACCCTATGAGGATTTAAGCGGATGATTGAGAAATCCCCAGGACGAAGTTGATACTGAAAATTATGGCTTACTACACGCTAGATGGGATGAAAGATTTGATAATGAAAAATACCCAAAAGAAACTGGACAAAAAACAGTGGGAAAATGGCTTACTTGCTGAAGGGGGGCGTTTTCTCCCAGATAGAGATCGGTTCCTGGAGGGGGGAAGAGGAGTCCAATCTAGATGTTTTTGAGGGAGAGGGGGTTTTTCAGTATGTTGCACAAAACCCAAATCGTTGAATTTGCAGATTCCTAGTGCAAATTGGTCCGGTGATTTTTCCTAATGCTGAACGAGGGTTTTTCAGTGAAAATTATTGATGGGCAATGCATGAAAATCAAAAGTTGGAGAACTTACCTGAGAACTTACTTGAGAAACATACCTGAATCATTGATGATGACCTCCTGGATGATGAAGAATTCCTTTCTTGAGATCAAATAAGATTTTCAGACAAGCTTTTGATGAAGTGTTGCTTCTACCAGTGTCCCTAGTGCCCTTGTTTTCCTGTCACACCAAGGAAAATCAATCAGAATGGCAAATAAACGACAAATGTAAGCTGGAAGAAGTACAAGAAGAAGAAATCATAAAGAAGTTCAACTCCTTCATAACCAATTGTCGAGATCGAGCAACAGGGCAAGGCGCCCCACCAATGCACCTCTCTCAGAATTGCCTCCTTCAACTTGCAAGTTAAACGAGTACATGGAAAGATACAAAAAATATACCGGATATATCCTAGTGCAGAAGAAAAGCAGTGCCAGTAATCAACTCATTCATTCATCAAGCAAGTAGACAAGAATGTAATCCTAGCCAAAATCTCTTTATTCCAATTTTGGTGCCAAAGCTCATGAATTACAATGGGGGGGTCTCCTCTCTTAAATAGTTTGAGAGAGACATAAACCCTAACTCACTTTATCATCCAACGGTGGAGATCAAAATATATCAATAAACACATGGATCAAGTGACTAAGTCAAAGAGGGGGCGCACTTTTCTCAAGGATGCCCCTCTAAAGTGAAATGTCACAACACAACATAAGATATGACATGATACATCATAGGAGGGGCTCACTAGGGGCTTAATTCACCCTAGGGCCCTTTACAACTTCCTAATATAAGATATAACAACGAAATACATCAATAGCCAATTAGAGGGGGCGCCCCTTGGGGGGTTTTTTTCATTGACAGAGCCATAAATAAATAATCCGGACATCTGCTGATTGAAAACTGTTGAAGGATTGCTCGGGATGCCGAGAAACATCATCTGTCAAAGTTCCAAGCCATTTCCTTGACCTAGGAGGCCAAATCGATTTTCTCAGTGAATTTCAAGTTCATTTTCTATTGGTACAATCTCTGGAAACTGATAAATCCATCATAACTCACTCCCAGATGCAAACTGGGGAAAATTGACTACTCTGGATGATCTGGAGACATAGGAGAATGGTATAAGTGACTACTCATACCCCTTGGAACACTGCTCTTCTCTAGGAGAACCAAACATACTGCCATCTGGAATAAAAATAGATCATTTGGCCAATAATTAAGTAATAATAATCACTTTTCTAGAGAACTGGGGCCAAACTCTAAAAACTGAAACTGCAATTATGGTCCTGGGCATGTTTTAAACAAATATAGACCATGTTGTATTTTTGAGTCACTGCCTTGGGAAATGTGATTGACTCGGTCAACTGGGTTGACCAGGTCAAAGTTTCCAAAATCAAGGTGAGATAACATGCCAATATGATCCTGCTACATTCGAAGGTAAGACATGCTCCAATGGTCTATATCAAAACCCAACTTGACTCAGTTATTCATAATCATGGTGACCAACAGTAATAATAATAAAATATACCTTTGCTTCTGAAAGATCTTAGAGTCTTCTGGAAATTTGCTTGCTCATGCCATACTTACAAAGTGTAATCAATGTGCGATAGATGGGTGATGATGGAGGAACCAGGCTAAGGCAAATGGGAAATGGCTTTGACTGACTTTGACTCAGTGATCTATCCGACTGATAACCAATATACTCTACCATGGTGACATATGCATGACATATAGCAATAGGGGATGGAGATGCCTCACAGATGGGTGAAGTACTTGGGTATGCTTCCCTCAGACTCCAACAAGTTTTCTTTTGCAACTTTATTGCAAATATAGGTCAACCTTCAAAGGCAGGTGCCCTGGAAGCCTTCTGGGCTCCAGTACTGACAAAGACGCAATATTTCTAGACTAGTGTCACCCCGTGGCCCTATGGGGACCATTGAGCCGAACACTATCCGAAGAGTGAGTGCTCATCCTTTAACCATCAACCTTTTCAATACTTTTCACAATTCATAAGATGGTAGCAAGCCTACAAAAGCAGCTGCCCTAGAAAGTCTTCTGGGCTTCCAGTAAATGACTAAGGCCTAGACCTGCTGCCAGCGAGCAGTCCATAGCCTCGACGAGTTTGCCTCTCCTTGGAGCCCCTGTGAAGGGAAAATTGAGCCTTACACTATACAAGGAATGAGTGCTCAACCTCTTGGCCACTGACTACCTTTTTTCAATATTTCATACTTTTGCATCCTTTAGATATAGCTTTTATGCGTTCCGATGCTGGAGTGTTTAGCAACACTGTTATGGTGGAACACTTGCTTTATGGACTTAAGGAGAAAACCCTGTGAACGCAACCACACTGGCCAAGAGACATACTTTGTAGCCCGAGACACATAGCAACATGGAGTCTATCATACATAGTGGTCAGAATGGGGAAAGGGTCTTCAATCTCACTAGTCTCTAACAGTCATAGTCATGGGGTAGAAACAAAAGTGGATGAACTGGATGGAAGGATGCAAATGTAATGGATTCAACCTAGCACTAAGGGTTACATTTTGTTTGAGCATGGCATGGGCAACAGTTTTCACATTGGATTCCTTGATCAATCATAACAAAGGTTAAAGCAATACAGATCATATAAGCATAGGTCACCACAATCATCCTAACATGACAAGCACAGGTGTCTGAGATAAATCACAGAGCAAAACTAAACCAAGGAAATATACCCGATCTCACCATGTATACCTGTCTCCAACTGATAAGCCCTTGACTGTGTGTACCAACTTCTGATCTACTGCGCTGCTGAAATGAACTTGATCATCACCAAAATTATCTCAATGGACTCTTGAGTCTCAGTCTTGGCAAGGAAAATATCAAGAACAAGGCTCTGAAGTTAAATGAGGTTGTAGAGATCCATGCTGATACCGCATGTAAAAATAGCCTGAAATAGAAAAAGGGACAAGTCTGCATGTTGCATCATGGAATCCTAGCTGAAAATGTATATGTGATAACAGTTTTGTTGGCTACCTTCTCCTTCGTCTTTTCAGAAATTGCTTCTTTAGGTTTTTCAACATTCTTTTACTTGGGTTCCTCTAAGGTTTTCATGAAAATATCCCTTTGACTAGGAGTTTTTCAGGATCTCAATTACTGGGACAGGGATTTTAGCACTAGACAACCAATTACCCAAATCAATATTCAGATCTACATGGGGAGAGTTTTTTACCTTTGGCATGTGTTGATCTGACTTGGTTGGGATGACATTCCTTCTTCTTTGATAAACCGTGCCTTTGTGCTTCTCTATGATATGCTCGGGAGTAGGCTTCTCACCAAAAATATTTGTAGCATTGTCCTTTTCTTGACTATACTACCTTGCTTGTTTCCACTTTTCTTTGGAGATAGGATGGACATTCCTGGTATTATTTATATACTCAGGATATCTAGGATATCCAACGAAATTGCTTGTCTCAATCCGTTCTTATTCCATTATGTAACAAAAATTTGGACAGGTCGATTCTTCATGGAACTCTTCACAAGGTCTGCAATAGGGAGGAACCTCATCAACCATGTTGTTTGTTTCAAGTTGGTTAGGAGGTCTTTTCTCTTGTGGAGGATACTTCTTCTTCCATTCTTGATTTGGTCTTGGTTGAAAACTTCTTTGATTTTGAGCAATTTGAGTTTTCTCCATGGTCATCAATCTATTTTGGAAAGTATTCAATTGGGAAGTGTGGTTGACCATCATCTGTTTCATCAATTCTGTTATCTCCTTGATGGAGTCCTTAGTCTAATCTTTATCTTTTGGCTCAACTGCTTTTCCCTTAGAATCATGCGATTTTGAAATGGAAACACTACTTCTAGAATACTCAGGTAGATTGGATTTTTTGATGCTTGCATATTTCTGTCTAATTTTTCAGTAGTTTGCATAGCACCCAGAAGGGTTGTTGGCTCCTTGTCTCTAAGTTGGTATCTCATTTCTCCTTCAAAGGCTTCTATGTAGAAGATGAGAATCGATGCATCAGGAGGTTTAATATCTCTATGCAGTCTTGAAACTAAATCATTGAACTTTTTATTAAACTCCTCGATTGTTTCATTTTCTTTCTTCTTAGTCTCAGTCAAGGAAGCTAATAGGTATCGGTTCTCTTTCTTATCACCCCATCTTGAATTGAAGGTTGTTTCAAACTCTTCGAAGGTCTTGAAGCTATTATCGGCTAGATTAGAGAACCATTCAAATGCATCAGCTTCTAAAGATAAAGCAAAGAGCCTCATCTTTACATCTTCAAAATTCATATTCTGGCACCAGTTGGCATAACACTGCGCAAAAAATAATAGATGAGATTTAGCGTGATAGTATCATTACCATGGAAAGAGGGAACCTTCTCAATGGCTTTGTCAGGGATTTGATGAGGATAACCAACAATGGCGGTAAAGTCTAAGGGTTTAAAAAGATTGCCCATGCTAGTGGGTGAATTACTTGATTGAGGATCAACAAATGAAAGGTGAATGTCAAGGATTGACTCAGACCTAAGATTTTCAAGGATCCTACGAGAAGCTAGCTTGCTTTTCCTCCTATAATAGACTTGTTCAGGCTCAGGGATGCACTGAAGCAAGCCTTCAGAGTTTCTTCTTGTTGAATTCCTTGGTAAAGTTAACGATAGTGGAGTCGCCAGATGATCTAAGTAAAATTATTCAAATTTTAACATTCATCAAACAAAGCATAAAAACAAAAAGGAAAACTCAAAGTCGTATTCCGGGAATAAAAAGACTTATCCCCGGCAACGACGCCAAAATGTTGCCGCCTAATTCGGATGTTATCCACTTATTTGTACCATAGTTGGATTAGCTGAAGAGCCGCCATATGACAAACATGATAAATGTTTGTGTTCCAGTGCATCAGATGATCCGCCATTTGTGCCTACCCAGTTTTGGCTAGTTGGTTTTTGTTTTAAGTAATTATGACCATGGCCCCGCGGGGTTTGTAATAAAATGTGCTAGTAGGGTGTTTTGAGTGGTTCGGTCTCCTAAGACGTAGAATTTCAACTAAGGTATTCCAGGGAGTTTTTTGCCTTTGTCAATTATGCTTTGCCTATAGCCGAGTATAATCTACGAGGTTTTCTTTCGCTTCCTCCAAAGCTAGAATGCCCGATTTTGAATTATGGACCTTAGAGGGTTATTAGAGCCCAACTGAGTATGTATAAACCTACTAGACATTATTAGAATAGACTATGGTCATGTCCTAAGTTACTAGGACCCTCAAAAAAAATTTCGAAATTTTTTTACTAGACACGTTGGATTTTTAATTTTTTAATTTTTCCTAAGTTTTTAATTAAATTTTTCCATAGTTTAAATGGAAAATTTTCAATTTGCAATATGTCAGTCATCTGGAACCTGAATTCAGTGATTGAAGGCTCTAACCTTAAGCCAAAAATCATTCATGATCAGTCGACCAGCTATCTCCAAGTTTCAGAAGTTCATTCAGCCTCATAATTAATAATTACTCAAAAAAGTAATTTACGGAGAAATTATTAATTAAAATATTAAAAATGAATATTTTGGAGAAAATAAAAAACTTTCCAAAATAAACCAAATTGAATAAAATAAAAGGGTAAATGACATGGCACAGAGCATTTATGATGATTCCAGTCAATATCGGTCAGTTTCAGATCAAGTATCGAAGTGTAGCAGTTGAACTATCAGTCAAAAATTTGCCGTCTTTGGTCAAATTCGTTTTTGGTTGAAGTGTGGGTTATCTATTGGTTGGGTGATCATTACGACGGAGGATGAGCCACCTCACCCCCCTCATTACTCCAGCACTCAGTTACAACTCAGTTGCAGCTCAGTTCAACTCCAAATCATCATGCCGAGCTCATTCAATTACTCCGGTGTTACTCTTAGTCCGGATTTAGGGATTTAAGCCCTATTTTCTTTCCTTTTTGTATAAGTAGAGGCTCTTTTGAGCTCTACAACATGGAACTTTTGTAGTAGAGTTACTCTGAGAAAATTGTATCAAGCATTTGCTTTGAATTGTCAATAAAGATTCGACTGTGGAGGTCTATGGGCTCTTGCATGTGGTAACTTTCTAATGGTTGAGGTGATATTGACTCTAACCCCTATTTCTTTAATACTTGCATGAGATCAATTATTTTGTTAGCTCAAGAAGGCCATTGTTGGCACGGTAGAATAGCAATTTGTTGTTTCAGTTTTGTTGTTTATGCGAAGTAGATTAGTATCTTGATGGACATGAGTAATCAGTATATACGTAATGTTGATCTTGATTAAATTTTCTTAGCATACTAGCATGTTATTTTGATCTCACTTTTGTATTGAGTTGTGGTGTGTTATCAGGCTTCACAAGTTGAAGAAGGGTGTGTTGCCCACCTATTTCGACTAGGTGGCAACTCCATGTACATGAAGAAGTACATAACTGTACTAATGGTACTTTGGAAAAATCTGAGGATTTTTTTCACTTCTGCAGGGCAATTGCCCCTTTGTAAAACGAAATGTCCGCTCCTCTGCGTGGGAAAATTAATGTAATTATATGTGCTAGTGTGGGTCATATGATATGGATGCCACACCATGGAACTGGTTGTTAGGGAAGTCCCTTCATCGAGTGTTTTTTCCCTTTCCAATTAATCTTGTTGAATAAACGATTTTAATTGGTTTGGTTTTTCACTCAAAATCCTCCAAAGTGGTGACGGGCGTTCTACCAGTCAAGTCCATGAGGTGGCTAAGGGTTCAAAATGTGGTTCGTGACCGTACTAGACATTTGTATAGAGTCTTGCGGAGTTTCGTTGTGTTGTATTTTTATTTATTTTTTCGAGCTAATTAATTTCACCCCTTGGTGGTTAATTAACTCAGTTTTGATGTAATAATGTAATTGCTCAAGCACTGGCATTTTGTAATAGGGGCTATGAGTGCAAAGTAAATTGCTATGAAACCCCCTAAGCCACTGCTTCGAGTTCCATGTCATTCTGACAGGTGGTTGAGGAGATAGACCATTTTTGGCTAAGCAAGGTCTATTTTTCCTAGGGGATTAATTATTTTCCCTAAGTTAAAAATTTACATTATTTGATTTTGAAGGAAAAAATCAAATAATGCCATGGTAATTTTGTTTGGGCGTTGTTAAGCCTAGGAAAATTTATTCCAAAATTTTTCCACCCCCCCATGGCCTAGATATTAATTTTTCCAAGTTTATTTTTAATTTTTCCTAAGTCAAAATTGGAAAAATTTAAAAATTAAACTAAAAAATTAAATCTAAGGTGAATTAAAAGTTTAGCCTAAGTCTAAAGGTTAAAAGATTATTTTTGGAGCAAAGTGCTAAGGTCAAAGCCAAGTTTAGAGGACTTGAGTGGTCCAAACCTCTCCATATAGAGAAGGCGCTAACCTTAGAGGATCAAAACGTGGTTTAAGCCTCACTAAAGGAGGCGTCACATGTTTAGAGGGCAAAGTAGGAGGGGCGCTAGTGTAAAAGGCTCCTCCAAAGATAGAGCATGCACCAAAAAGCCCCCACATATGGAGGCGCTACCATATGAAGACTCCACCAAACACAAAAGGGGGCGCTAACCAATATAATGAGGGCGCTAGCACTTAAATGGAGGGCGTCAAGCTATTTTAGAAGGGCGCTACACTATATTTGGTGGGACGTCTAGCTAAAAGGGGCGCTACATCATTTGGAGGAGCGCTATTATGGAGAGGGGTGCCACTTTTAGAGGAGGACAAGCCAGATTTGGAGGGGCGCCTACCTTGGGCCCACGTTTTTAACCTAAAAGCAGATCTAGGGGTAGCATTTGGTCAAAACCCTAGATCTAAGGGTGCAAAATGAATGAGACATGGATCAAGCATCTAAGCCATTGATTGAAAATTAATCTAAGGGTGTAGATTGATTGAGAAGAATGTAAAGTCAAATACCTAGATCTAGTGGTGGAGATTTAACCTAGATCCAGATCTAATCTCAACCATTGATCTTCAAAGGGTTGGGGTCTTCCTCAACTATATAATGAGGGTCTCACTACCTCATTTAACATGATCTCTCATGCTATTGTTATGCTGCCGGAATACTTCCCCACTCTTCTCTCATATTTTCTCAAACTCTTTTGCTATTGTAATCTTCTTGCCCTAGTTGGGGCTTAATACGAAGTAATCTTTGGAGGAGCTCTTGGTGTCTACATTTCATGCTTT
The DNA here is from genome assembly GCA_001517045.1 of Pseudotsuga menziesii. Classification (NCBI taxonomy): domain Eukaryota; kingdom Viridiplantae; phylum Streptophyta; class Pinopsida; order Pinales; family Pinaceae; genus Pseudotsuga; species Pseudotsuga menziesii. The sequence goes on along the minus strand of LPNX010088418.1, from coordinate 149,490 downwards.
TGTGAGGTAACCTGCTTTGTATTTGTTTTAGTTGCATTTGTATTAGCTTAGATAGCTCTCCACAAAGTATTTTGTGGAGAGACTTGTAGGTAGAAGTATTTCTATCTGCATTTGTGAGTAGATTAGTAATACTCTACAAAGTATTTTGTAGGGTTTATTTATGTGCTCACCTCTTTGCTTACATTTTGCAGCTCTTATAAGTGTATTTGCAGGGATCCAGAACAAATGAGCACTTTCTCCATTGATCAAAACTCTGTTTTTCATTTTTGCACTTTTGCTTAAGAGGGTTTTAAGACTCAGTTTTTATCACTGTATAGTGATAAAAACCTTGGTTTTAAGGCCCCAACCCTTAGTATATTAATTAAATACTTCAGATCTGTTGTTTTAGCATCATTTAGGTGGCTGGAAACTCAGTTTTCAGCCCTCTAAACTTCATATTTCTGTTGTTTTTTCGCTCAGATATTTTATTGTAAATTAGTGATTTTTTGGGACTAACTTTTTCTAACAAATTCTTTGAGTTTTCTGTGATTTCCAGCAAGTAAAGCTTGCTGGTTTGTGACAGGTTTTGCACAGGTGAAGGGGAGGTGCTGCCCAAATTGGCCCAGAAATACCTCAACCTTCAACCGGTTTCAAAAGGGGTTCAAAACCTCAACTCTCGCTCTTCTTTTTTCTGATATTTGTAAACCCCAATGAGAAGTTCTCTTGGGGTACTCTGCAAAGTTTAATAAGCACCTGTAATCTACATGTAAATAGATTAGGAAGTAGAATAGGAAGTATTTGCTTAGATTTCTGTTTACCCACCTATCTCTGTGACAAACCACCATCTCTGTCACGAAGATTGTTGTGAGGTTAGGATTTGCTGGTTTCATTTTCTGTTCACCCACCTATCTCTGTTACAGACCACCATCTCTGTAACAGAGATTGTTGTGAGGTTAATATAATCTGTTTTATTTTTCCTGTTTACCCACCTATCTTTGTGACAGACCACCATCTCTGTCACAAAGATTGCTGTGAGGTTAGTTTACTGTTTTAGTTAGTTGTAATTTTCTTTCAAGTTTAGTAATTTTTAATTTTCTGTTAAAGGGTAATCATACAACCCATCTACCCTGTGTATCCTCTATCTACTTGTCATCTCCCTTTAGGGACTTCAAGTTGGATATGAAAAGCAGGAGAAGTGGGGGCTTAGGTAATTAAAACAACTTTTTTTTCTTCTGTTACAATCACACTCTTTTCATTTTCGGTCCAAGACCAAGTACCGGCACCTCCCATAAGGGACACCGCCTGGTTGATCTTGTTGATTACTTAAAATAAACCTTGTATGCTAATCACCCAGATAAAATTTACTCTTAAAATTAACCAACAACCACTTCACTACCCCCTGCTCCTCTACTCGGTTATCACCCTTCAGGGTACTCGCGAGATACGACAGGGGATAGAGAAGTCTTAGTTTAATAGGCATCCATCTAGCCATTTTTCCTGTCAACTAAAAACAGTGACCTCGGAGGCGACTTGGGGTAGTAGACCATGGGGGGTCTCTAGGCGCTTTGACGTCCTCCTTGTTGAGCACCAGGCCATTGGGGTTTGACCTGTGAGCTACGGGTGGGATTTGCTCCCACTTTGTTGAGCGCAACAACATTCCTTCTTTGACTTGAGAAGTACTAGATCGGAGTAGTCACACCACCGGTTCTAAAACTAAACTTCAAGAAGAAAAACTTTAATAAAATTTACTAAAATAAACCAAGAGACATTGCAAAACGTCCTACAAACACAGGTCATTGCTATCACCTTGCTGTTCAAGGTTTTCACTGCAAGCACTTTTATTTTTGCAAGCTCTTCACTTTTCAGTTACAAGCATTTCATTTCAGTTTCGCAAATTCTTGTGGTGGCATCTTTAATTCATGGTTTAGTAATCTGAGATCTTTTGTAACACAAATTTTTGGGGTAATAGCTTGACAATTGTTCCATTATTCAATCTGTTACAACTGTGGATACTGCTAATATTGGTTAACTGCTGATTTATTATTGTTTATATTGTTCATAAGTATTCATTTGCCATATTGTAACCTTGTTTAATTGGGATAACACCTAAACTGTGGTTTAATTAACTTACATTTCAATTTCAGTTGTAAATCTATAAAGTTATAATTTTAGACTCCATTTATAATAGGCACTGGTCTTTATTTATCTCAAGGTTTGCTTGTCATTAAAAGGAAGTCCTTGCATTTGCATGCTGCTTGTCATTCCTTAGATAATTGAAAGGCTTAGCCTCACAATCTTAATAAAAGATCCCTTTAATTAATTTGTAATTAGTTAATAAATCTGGAACTTAGCTTTCCTGTAGGGACTACCCCCCTTGGCTCTGTTGGGATCTTGCCTAAACGGAGGAGTTGTGGACTGTGGTGACAGTGGTCCTCAGCTCTCACTTGCCCCCAAGGACACACATAGCAGGTTGTGACTTTCTTGTGTCTTAAAGTGTGAATTAAGCGGCAATAGGGTGTGAGTTTAGCTGCTTCTATCTCAGGGTTCAAGCAACCAAATTTTTGTTTAATACTTTGTGATTGCAGGACCTACAAGGATTGTCTTTTTTTAATACAAAAAGAAAGCTGGGAGTCTATCTCTATCTCTTGTGTTCCATCCACAAGAAATCTTTTCTTTCGTTACCGATTACTTTAAGAAGCCCTAGTCTCCATTTTTCCATCTTTTGGCTTCCCTTCTCTTGCCTTGTTTGGCTTGCTTTTCCTCTTATCTTCTCGCTTCCCTCTTTTTGCCCTTCTTTTCTTCCGTTTCATAGCCTTTTCTCCTCTCTCTTTCCTCCTTTTTCACCGTAGAATTTTACCCCCTTTTTAAGAGTTAGTTTGTAGTTTTGTTTCTTTTAATTTTTGATTAACATATAACGTTTCAAGTGTTTAAAGCTCTTATTTTCAGGAAAAATCAAGAAAAACCCAAAGGCTAAAGGCAAGCAAGGAGGCAAGCAAAGAGCAAAAAGACAAAAATACTTCCCTCTTCTCTCTTTCCCTTTCTCACCGCGCTCTTTCGGAAGAGGCAAAAAGCATCAAAGAAAGCATTGTTAAAGTTAATAAAAAGCAAGTGGGATAAAGTCTCCCACACCCCTCTTCCCCCATTTGGGGGAAGCTTATTTTCATGTCTCTTATATTGTCTCTTTTATTTTCATGTTTGCATAATAAATTGCTAGAATAGAATAGGAAAGAGTAGTTTCATTATTTAGAAGTTTACTTTCATAAAAGTTAGAAAATAAAAGTTTCCTGTTTCATTACTTACTTAGTTTAAGTTTTGTTTGCTTTCATTTGATATAATATTGCAAAAACTAAAAAAGAACCAAAACCTCTTGAATCTCACCGTAAGGTGGATCAAGAGTGCTCTCTATCGGAGAGTTTGTTTAATTTTTCTTTTATTTCATGTACTTTGCTTTTTGTAATTTAATAATTAATTTCTAAGTCTCTTGAACTTGTCGGAATCCAAGTCAAGAGCACTGTCTATCGGAGAGCATATTAATTTTTGCATCATCCTTGCACTTAGGCGTATAGACAGATAAGACTCTTGAACTTTTGTTATAAGACAAAGTCAAGAGCGCTCTCTGTCGAAGGGTTTTAATTAATTCTTTTAATAAAATTTTACAACTCACATTCCCCCTCTTATTAATTTACTTCGTTGATATCCCTCACCAAGTATGCTCTACCGACTGTCATAGTTGGGCTCGTACTTAAAATGGTGAACGGACTTGCTAAGATCGCAAATAACAACATAATAAAATTTTACCCATAACCAACGCACCGGCGTTGTAGAAAGCATTCAAGTCTATTCTTAGTAAGGGCGCTGGAACTCTCCGTTGTCTCAGAGTCGCGGCTAGCTGGTCAATCCTCCAGGACACCAGCCCGGGATATTGGATGGGCCGACATGTCTAGAACAGAATGACTTCGAACACTTTCCCGGTTGGTCTTTGATACCCTTTTTCAAGCCATAATAAACAAGACCATTAAAAATCTTTAAATCGTACCAAGAGCACTCGCATAAAACATCCACTAGCATTATTTTGAGACTTGTACTTTTATTATTTTTCAGGCATCGTAGAGGTTCGACTCCATAAGGCACTAGTTTGTCATTTCATGCATCATTATTTATTTGGACCATTTGTCCTTTGATTTATAAAATCTTTATCTGTGAATGCTGGTTTATTTCGTAAGTTCTCGACATATTGTTCATCTTTTAATCTAGTGCAACAACGTAGATTGCTTTTGTCTTGTGTTCAAATTTTTATCTATAATAATTGTAATCGTCTCTCATCATAAACAAACTCCTAAACAACACCCATCCACATCACTTTCATAAAATTAACTTAAACACATTGAGCCTTAGAAACTCTTTGTTAGGGACTACCCCCCTTGGCTTCGTTAGGAGTTAGTCTAAACGGAGGAGCTAGGAGTAGGTGACAGTACCTGGTTCTGTGCTTGCCCCCAAGGTCACACCTCTCCCACTTTTTCAAGTGAGGAGACAACTTTCGGAATATTTCTGCTGCTGGTATGCAATCGACGGGACAACACGCACCTCAAGTCACCTGGCAGAAATCTTCAAGCCACTGGGTGCGACCTTGGAGGCAAGCAAGAGTCAAGTGCTGCCACTTGATCTTGACTCCTCCGCCTAGGTTCTCTCCTAGCAAAGCCAAGGGGGGTGGTCCCTAGTGAAATAAACTATGGTGTTTAATCTATAACAATACAACAATTAGTCTAGGAGATGAAATAAAATAAAACCTTGAAACAAAGATAACTACAAAATATTTAATTAACTAGCATAAATAACATTCCACACAACACAATGATTAACTTAATAAAGAAAATAAGCAAGATTGCCAAAATAGACCAGTGCCAGTGGAGTGCTTTTTTAAAGGGTTGCTAGTGAAGTCTTGTGAAGTATTGCAGGTGTCTTAGTTAGTCAGTTTTAAGATTATTAAGTGAGTAATTAGGGAGTGGGTCAATTCTTGGTAAATTTTATTATTAATGTGGTAATGATCTTTCCTATGAAGGGAAGAGGGTATTCCAGATATACCCAGAGGTACGAGGAATGTGTCCAGATTTACCTAGAAGTGGCTCTCACAGTGACATGTGGGCTAGGTGGAGTCGCAGGACAATGTTCAACACTACACCAAACGGGGGTGTAGCCTAACGGTAGCCTGCGGTCACTTTCTAGTGGTTCCCGCTTCACTTGCAATTTCCCCACAACTTGGTAAAATCGCACAAGTGTCGGATTTTCACTTGTAGGGATTAATTGATGTGCTTTACTAATTACTAGTCACTTCAATCCCTTTTTGATTGTTCCACCGATCCAGCTAAAGGCTTGCAGTGGTCACAAGAGCATACGGGGCCTTGAAGTCTTGGATATTTTAAGTTTTTTATAAGCTAAGTATGAGTTTTTTTAAATCTCATTGCCGATACTCTCTTTACCGAATTTTTTGAAGGGTTTATATAGAGTTTTACTTATACGCAAAGTGGATTGGAAATTAAAACTAAAGAAATATTGACAGAAATACCTGGAAATCTTGTAGATGTCAAGTGCAATGACACTTTACCTTGGTTTGATGCTATTCCGAGCGAATTTGATGAAGTTCCAAGCCAAACCGATTTGTCGAGGTTGAGCTAGTGCGCCCTTCTTCCTGCAAGAGCAACCTACGTCAACTTAGAATTGATCCAAAAAAAGAGACTATGAATACAACATGAATCAAGAAGCATAACCAATGATCAGAGACACATTAGAAAACCCCTTGATTGCCAACGTTTTCAGATGGAGAGAGTTAGATCTCTCACGAAAAAAGCCCCAAGAGAAAGACACCCTCCTGTATACAACACGACCCTCACAAAAATATATTGGGAACAAGCTTAAATTAACTGGAACACCCCCAAAAATAATTTTGCAGTCAAGCACAAGAACAATCTATGACAAAGAAAACATAGGATTTTTCTGAAAATATTTTCTCTATTCCAATAGCCAAGAGCCCAATTTTTTGATGGGATACAATGGTGAATCACATCTCTTAAATAGATTGAGAATGTCCACTTTTCAACTAACTTTCATCCGACGGTTGAGATTATAACATCATGAATGGTTTTGATTTACATACACAGATCAAGATGACTGAATCAAGAGGAGCACACTTTTTCCCATGGATGCCTCTCTAAGGCGAAATAGATCATAATGGTAAGATATAACATGATAATACATCAAGGGGATCATCTTCGAGGCTCAATTCACCCTAGGACCCAATACAACATGATAACATAAAGTATATCAATGAAATATATCACATGACCAAGGTGAGGGGCGTCCCATGAGGGACATCCCTCCATTGGAGAGCCAAATAAATGATCCAGAGCATGAAACTGGATAAAATGGGTGCAAAGATATCCATAGAGCCATAACAAATCATCTGGAAGCATTTCCTTGCGAATTCCTTGACCAGACAAGCCAAATCGATTTCTTCAATGATTTTCCTAGTTCATTTTGTAGTGGTACATCCTCTGAAAATAATAAATAGCATCATAACTTCCTTCAGATTGAGAACTGGGGCAAACTGACTGCATAGAAGTGTTTAGAGACATATTAGAATGGTCAAGTGACTACTCATACCCCTTAGGACACTGTGGTTCCCTAGGAGAGGCATACTGATTTGCAATCTGTAGTAAAAAAATGTGATCTGATCATAACAAAGAGATGATAATCACTTATTATGAAAACTGGGGCCAAACTCTAAAAATTGAGACTGCAGTATTGGTCTTGGGCATGTCTAGAGCAAATATAAGCACTGCCAATTTTTGTAGTCACTACCTTGGGAAATGTGTTTGACTTGGTCAACTGGTTGACCAGGTCAAAAATACCCAAACTAAAGGTGAGATACTGAAAACGATTGAACTTGCATGCATTCAAGGTAATAAATGCTCCAAGATGTATATTAAAACCCAATTTAAATCATGCTAATCAGAATCATGGTGACAATAGTAATAATAATCATAATGGAAAAAATCACCAAAAAATCGGCGATGCCCTGAAAAATCGTGACTTTTTTTGGCCAAAAAAAATCGTGATTTTTCAAAAAATCAGACACCTGAAAAAAGTGGCAAACATCGGGAAAAAATCGAGAAAGATTGGGAAAAATCGGTAAATAGGGGAAAAAATAGGTAAGCAAATTTTGACCCTATTAAAGTACAAATTTTGCCTTTTTAATGCTTGTCGCGGTTTGCAAATTTTTGCCGATTTTTTTGCTGATGTTGCTGAGAAGATGTTTTCGGGACCCTCGCCGATTTTTTCCACTATGATAATAATAATAATAATAATAATAATAATAAAATATACCAGTATCTTCGAACAATCTTTGAATCTCTTGGAATTCAATTACATATGCCATACTTACAAAATTTAATCAATTTGGTAATGCTGGGTGAAGATGGAAAGCAAGGCTAAGGCAAAAAAGGGTAATGACTTCTATTTGACTTTAACCATATGATCTCTCCGAATGATGACAAATACACACAACCACAGTGACATATAAGTGATGGATGACAATAGAGAATGGTCGTGTCTTTCAAATGGGTAGTTGATCTTAAAAGAGTCCATTCAACTTTAACATGTCTATGACTCACTTCCAAGCTAATAATCAAGTTCTGTGAGGATCTTTTCTACGACCCTTGAGTTGAGTACACAAGAAACTATAGTGAAGAGATCTTAGGGGCACTTAGAATTAGTTGTCCCTTACTCCATCTCACATCAAAACCTGCAGGATCCTTGAAGAATTAATCATTTAGGAATTAAGATGGACAACAGTCTTTAGATTTCGCATTTATTTATCCACTGCTTTATTTAGGCCTTTCACAATTTCATTTCATAGCCCTTTTGAGTTGTGTCTAAGGACACAATTTGCAACTTTACTCGAGGGCTTGCATTTCACATTATTTAGCATATAACACATAATGCATGTAATGATGGTAGACATATTGCTTCAAGTTTTAGCTGACACTCTTGGGAAAACTAGGGGGGGAATATCCATAGTTAGGACCAAACATCAGGGGAAACTGACCAAAGAGGTCAAGGCTTCAAAACCCAACTTACCTAAGCTCAAGAACTAACACCACCGGGTTCTCCTGGCCCAAAAGGATCAAGATGTCGGCAAGTTTTGTTGCACAACTCAGAGCCGAGGCACAAAACATGGGATCCATCATGCATAGGGGTTAAAGTGGGGAAGATGATCTTCAATCTCATAGGTCTCAATCAATCATAAATCATGGGAAACACCAATTATGGATGAAACTGGATGGATGAGGACAAGTGATACATGGAACCAGCATAGCACTAAAGTTTAAAAGTTGTGTAAAGCATGGCATAAGCAATGGTCTTCAACATCAAATTCCCTAATCATTTTCAACACAAGTTGTCGCCGCCTTAAACAGACTTAACCACAGAAAGTGTCCCAACCGCTAGGTATGTTCTTGAGGGAAACTATGAGTTTAGAACCCAATGTCATCTCGATTCCTAACACCTCCGTTTAGACCCAACTCCCTAAAGGTCAAGGGGGGTAGTCCCTACTTAGTTTCTTAAGGATTTTAATCTGGAGTTAGAATTTATTAAGGTTTAAATTAAGTTTGATGACAAGCAACCAAGTAGATATGCAATAGTTTTCAATGACAGGCACACTGTACTTTCGAATTAAATCAAATGCAATTACAAGAAAGACAGAAACAACTATTCAAGTCCAGTGCGTATTCTATTGGGCTTTGGAAAATAAAATACACAATATTGTAAAAATACAAGATAGAGGAGAATTTGCAATGAAATGCTTCCCATATCCTTTGATCATTGAATACAATAAATTGCTCATGAACATAACTCAACTTACATTAAATGAAATGTAACCATGAATTGTAACTTGTCCTGAAAATGTAAATAACTTGAACTGAAAATGCTTTGAAAGCAAAATTGTGAATGAAACAAGAGATTGTAGTGTTTTGCAAGTGGTCCTGTAAGTTTTAGTTCATTTTAGGTCTCACTTGAACTTAGGGGAATTAATGTGTGAAACAATAAAAGTACAACATATCTAATGTGTTTACCCCTAACACCTATCTTTTACGATTTTTGGAGAGATTGTTGGGTGCTCAACAAGAGAACACAAGGTTCCTTTTTAGCTCCACAAGTCAATTCCAAAGATTGTTGGGTGCTTAACTGGAGGACACTAAGTGCCACGAGGCTCCCAACATCATCTACCCCTCTAGCTCCACAGGTCAACCTTTCTTTTCTCAATTTCTTATCAAGATAAAAGTTGTGTGCCTATTAATCTAGCCAACTCAAACCTTCTCCCTTTCTTGTCACCTAGGGTTGGAGCAACCGGCAAGGGGAGTGAATACGGGGCGAAGATTAAGGCAATGTTTATTTACTTCAAAAAAAAGAATTAAAAACCTTTAAAGAGATTTTACTACACTAGCCAACTCCGTTTAGACCCAACTTCTTAAAGGTCAAGGGGGGTAGTCCCTACTTAGTTTCTTAAGGATTTAAATCTAGAGTTAGAATTTATTAAGGTTTAAATTAAGTTTGATGACAAGCAACCATGTAGATATGCAATAGTTTTCAATGACGGGCACACTGTGCTTTCGAATTAAATCAAATGCAATTACAAGAAAGACAGAAACAACTATTCAAGTCTGGTGCGTATTCTATTGGGCTTTGGAGAATACAATACACAATAATGTAAAAATACAAGATAGACGAGAATTTGCAATGAAATGCTTCCCATATCCTTAGATCATTGAATACAATAAATTGCTCATGAACATAACTCAACTTGCATTAAATGAAATGTAACCATGAATTGTAACTTGTCCTGAAAATGTAAATAACTTGAACTGAAAATGCTTTGAAAGCAAAATTGTGAATGAAACAAGAGATTGTAGTGTTTTGCAAGTGGTCCTGTAAATTTTAGTTCAGTTTAGGTCTCACTTGAACTTAGGGGAATTAATGTGTGAAACAATAAAAGTACAACATATCTAATGTGTTTACCCCTAACACTTATCTGTTACGATTTTAGAGAGATTGTTGGGTGCTCAACAAGAGAACACAAGGTTCCCTTCTAGCTCCACAAGTCAATTCCAAAGATTGTTGGGCGCTCAACTAGAGGACACTAAGTGCCACGAGGCTCCCAACATCATCTACCCCTCTTGCTCCGCAGGTCAACCTTTATTTTCTCAATTTCTTATCAAGATAAAAGTTGTGTGCCTATTAATCTAGCCAACTCAAACCTTCTCCCTTTCTTGTCACCTAGGGTCGGACCAACCAGCGAGGGGAGTGAATACGGGGCGAAGATTGGGGCAATGTTTATTTACTTCAAAAAAAAGAATTAAAAAACTTTAAAGAGATTTTACTATACTAGCTAGCACGATATTGCAAGGATGGCAAAACCAAATCACTTACAAGGTGGGTAAAAAATAAAATAACGCTGAATAACAAACTAATTCTAGCCACTAAATCCACTTTTCTAATGGAAACGATGGGGCAAAAAATAAACATGCGGATATGAAAACTAATTACTCTAGCCCTTCTTCAATTGCTATGCAAGGGTGCGTAAGCCCAACTTCCTTTGCATACAATGGATGATAAATTTCAAATAATTACAAATGCTAACCTAGCCACACAACTCTCTTCTTAAAGAAGAGATGGGGCAAGCAATTAAAAGTAAATAATAGAAAATAACAAGCCTTGGCCCCTCTTCACTTTGTAATGCAAGGGTGGGTAAGTCTTACCTCCTTTGCATGCAAGGGATGGCCAAAATATATACCTTAAGTACAACTTTGAAAATCAAACAAAGAATCAAGTCCAAGAGACTCTCTTGGACATGTTACAATGACAAAAATTCCAATACCTTTAGATAAGGAAAAATGAGAAAGAGAATGAAGATCTGACCACTTTGAGGAAATGGGTTTTGAAGTGGTGACCCTTGGGGGTTCTTTACACTATTTTCTGCCCAAATTTTGACAGAGTTTCCCCTTGTAAAACCTTAAACCTGCAAAAAACCAACAAGCAAAAGGTGGTAAAAGATGCCCAAAATCACACTGGGACACCTTGCATACAAGTGTACAAATTTGCTCAAGATATGTAATAAAAATTATAGAATCAATAGCTTCAAATAACTTGTAAAATGAAGATTTAAACTAGACTTGAAGATGCAAATAAAGATAAAAAAAAATGCAGAATTTTTTTTGAAGTAAGGAGTTAGTGTGCTCTTTGCTCTTCAAATGGTTGAAGAAGTGGGGCATCTAACCAAAGAATCCCACTCTTCAATCCAGATAGACTGCAACTTGAAAGATAAGCTAAACAAACACATAGAGAGGTGAGATTTTCACAATGATTAAAGAAATCAAACTATTCAACCAAGAAAATGGGAGCAAGTCACCACCAAACTACACAAGATCTCCTTCGAAGTTTTTTATTAAAATTGCCTAATGGATGGAAATTACAGTGATCGCAAAGAATGAGAGCATAATGGAAGCAAGAGAGAGCAAGAGAGTGAGAGCATGAGAGATTCTAACCCAAATGTGGAGGGAAAGCCTCCTAAAATCGGAAATGAGTGAAGAGAGAGCCCAAGTGCATGCAAGCCACTTATCAAAATGAGCGAGTGGGAGCTCAAAGAGGGGAACCACTTCTCTTGGGGGCACCTCCTAGGGTGACAAATCAAATAGAAATGGGGCGGAAACCCCCCTCTAATATTTTTAATCTTCATTATAGGCCCAAAGGGGGGGGCACCAAAGTGGGACCCCTTACTTTGGCTTATTTTCAATTATCTCAATTTCCATGAAGAGGGAGGGCACCCTCGCTTTGGCGACATCTTCATTCTTGTGAAACACTTGCATGGGAGGGGGCATTTTTCTTCTAAAGTCACCCTAGGAACATAATATAACACTTAGAAACTTAATTTTCCCCTTCTAAGTGACTTTAGGCACTTTTCCAAAATTTGGCTTGCTAATTAATTGTCAATTTTCCTGATTTCCTTGACTGACGTTGACAAATATGACCAAAACCTTAGAAAGACTTGTTCGAATGACTTCAAACTTTGCCCAAGGGTGTAGAGGGACTCATGTCATTGATTTTGAGTACCCACACCCCTTTTTATGGGCATTAAATGCCATTTAACCCTCTTTTTATTACGACATCTTTATGCTGAGGGACAATTTTTAATCACCAAAAATTAAGAAATCGTAGATAAAACCTAATGAAATTCTGCAATTAGAGAAAAGATAAGAAGAAGAACTTCCTCGCTTGAATAAACTTTATTAGGTACTTCTTTCTCATCTACCATGCACATGGTACATGGTTGGCCACCTAGTTGGTTAGGTGGTCAACACAAGTTAATCATTAGTTGAACATATAATATAAGCATAGGTCACCAAAATCATCATAGCATAACAAGTCAAAGGTGTTAGTATACATCAGAGAGCAAAATCCTGCGAAGAAGCAATATACTTGATCTCACCATAAACATGTCTCTACCTGATATGCCCATCTGTGAACTGTGTATCATCTTTGCCGCTCTGCTTGGATGAACTAAGTCACCACTGAAGTCATCTCAAAGGACAAGGAGATCTCAGTCCTGGCAAGGAAATACTCAATATCTGCTACTGAATAAAGGATCTGAATGGCTCATGCTGTAATGTTGATCCATGTTGTATCCCCATCAATATGTCTGGCTTAGAGGAAAAGAGAAAATATGTATGTTGCATCATAGTAGCCCAGCTACAACATATCTGTGATAACAATGCCATCTCAAAAACATAATATAAAGATATAACATGTCAATACATCATATGCCAAGGTGAGGGGCACCCCATGGGGGACTTCCTCCCTAGAGAAGCCAATAAAATAATGTGGACCCCAATGCTGAGTAAAACTGGTGAAGAATGATCGATAGAGCCATAATATATCATCACAAAACTTCCCCATGCTATTTTGTTTATCATCCTAGCCAAATTGATTTCCTTAAGTATGTCCATAGTCCATTTCTTGTGAATTTTATGTTGGTACATCATCTCAAGGTAATAAAATGCCAATAACTCTCTGTCGGTCACTTCATGCAACAAACCAAGCGCAAAAATGAATCCAAAGACATTGGAGAATGGAATTGTGACTACTCATACCCCATGGTCCCTAACAATGCCCTAGGAGAACCAAGGACATCATCTCATCTATATAATATATGCCCCAAAATAATAAAAGTGGCAATAATCACTATAACTCAAAACTGTGGCCATCTGCTGAAAACTGAGACTAGAGTATGTATGTTGGGCATGTCTGAAACAAAAATAATGAAATCTGTAGTCACTGCCTCAGGAAACGAATTTGACTTGGTTAACTTGGTCATGGTCCTTTATAATGCCCTAGGAGAACCAAGGACATCATCTCATCAACATAATATGTGACCCAAAATAATAAAAGTGATAATAATCACTATAACTCAAAACTATGGCCATCTGCTGAACGCTGAGATTGTAGTATGTATGTTGGGCATGTCTGGAACATAAATAACCAATCTGTAGTCACTACATCGAGAAACGTGTTTGACTTGATCAAAATACTCCATATGAAGGTGAGATAATACTCTGAATAAACTTGTATGCATTCAAGGTAAAAGATGCTCCAAGATGTATATTAATACCCAACTACAACATACTAATCATAATCATGGTGACTGCAGAATAATAAATAAGCAAAATATACTTGTGTCCTTGAATAGCCTTAAAATCTTCTATGAAGCCCCCTGTATATGGCATACTTACAAATCTTAACTCATCTGCTAGAGCTGGGTGAGGCTGGATGAACAAGGCTTAAGGTAAAGGGTTATGACTTGTTGTTTGAAATTGACCATGCGATCTTTTTGAGTGACACTGAATACACACGACCATAGTGACAATATGCATGACAGAGAACACTAGGGGGTGGTGGTGTCTCACAAATGGGTAGAGTACTTGGGTTTGTTTCCATCAGGCTCTAACAAGTATCAATTTAGCAATTCATTAACATTTAACTTTGAAGCACTTTAACATTTCAAAAAGATACTAGCCAGTCTCCAAGGGCAAGTGCCTTGAATAGCCTTCTAGTCTCCAGATAATGACTCGGCCTAGCCCCGCTGCTAATGAGCGTCCATAGCCCCGATGGGTTTGCCACCCTGTTTTCCTAAGGGGGCAAATGGCCTTACATCAAACAAAGGATGAGTGCTCATCCCTTGGCCACTGACTAGTTTTATAACATTTATTTCACGCAGGGTGTTTAAAAATACCATTAATTTGCATCCTTTAGATATAGCATTTATGTGTTCCGATGCATTTGACACATTTGAAGGAGTACTTACTTCAAGGACTAAAGGAAAACTATCTGGTGACACAGGCGACACATCCCTTCCATAAGGCATCATATAAGCAGAAGGAAAGGAACTGTTATCACCAACCTTGTAGTGGCCTATGTGAGGTGGATCCAGGATGGATGGTAGAGGGACAAGCAACTAAGGAGATGGAACCAAGACAACCATCCCAAATGGATGGTTGTCACACCAATCGAGGCAGCCTTCACTTTATGTTATCTAAGCCCAAGACAACAAAGGGGGAGACCCAGATCTACTCCCGACAGGAGAGATCCAACCTAGACACCAGATCAGATCAAATGGACTTGAGGTATGTAAGGTGTAAGGTAGTGGAAACCCTAGATCTATGGATGATGTCACGAGGTGAGCCAAGGCTTTGGATTAGGGTTTAGGAAGTATGAGGTTCGATCCAAGTTGGGACACAGATGACCTATGAGGTAATTACTAGATCTGGGGTTGAGGTACTAGCAATAGGTTAGGATATCTGCTGCCTTGGGAAACGTGACCAATGCAGGGAGGTCAAGGACAGGATTGGGGCTATCTAGTACCGATGGATAGACTCGATGAAAGATATGACAGAGTTAAAGTACCCGAGTCACCAGGAAAAATCAGATTATAGGAAAAGGAGGCCAAAAGGAAGTAGCGCCAGGGTTGGAGATCAGTGCCTGTCAGATCCAGGGCAATGGAGTCACTATCTACCCAGCGTTGGGGGAAACCCACCTTGGAAATAGCCCGATCTACAAACCCAAAAAGGTATTTGGCTGGAAAAATAAGATCACAGGAAAAACCAACAGCAGGATGGCTAGCGCTAGGGTTTGGGAGGTCAGTTTCTCAGATCTAGGGCAACCAGGACACTTCCAGCTCAGCGTTGAAGGAGATTTGGTGAGATGATGACCCGATCTACAAACCCAAGTTGGTATTTTGCCGGAAAAATTAGATCTCGGAAAAAGTCAGAAAAATGGTGAAGAGCGCTAGGGTTTGGGAGGACAGTTTCTCAGATCTAGGGCAAACCAGTCACTTTTAGATCAACGTTGAGGGTGATATGGCGAGGGGAAGACCCGATCTACAAATCCCAGCAGTGGTTTGTCCAGAGATCAAGCGGTCTAATTTTTAGTATTTTTTGGTTTTTTATTATTATGGAATTTTTAGTAAAATGAAGAAAAGCAGATGTCAATGGATTGAGATCTGGAAGAAAGGGACTAACCTGTAGATCTTACCTAGAAAACCTTGTAGATGCCTTGATGATGATGATCCTTGCTATCTCGATCAATTTGAGAAGCTTTGATCAAGCTCTATGACCAACGTTTTTCCCCAAGGAGTCAATGCGGCCTCTCTCCTGCACCACAAACATCAACCATATCAGATTTGTTGCCACATGAGAAAAAATCGAAATGCTACAGAAAAAAAGCAAGAAGAAATCATAAATCGCAATGACACTAGTGAAAACCCCTTGATAAAAAACAAAGACAATCCAAGCGAGTTGAGGTCCCCCTGCAAAAACGCCCAAGCTGAAGTTGCCCTCCTGTAGACAAGACAAAGATTCCCAAAAAAATATAGATCTAGCAACAATTTCCTGAATGCTAGGCAGCAAATGACTTTCCAATCACCATTTAAGAACACCAGATGCAAAGGAGATCCAAGAATTTCCACAAGAAAAGTTTTTATATTATTCAGATCCAAGAGCCAAAGACCCCTTACAAATGAGAAGCTCTCTCCTTTAAATAGGAGCGAGAGAACCAAAATCCTAACCACTTTTCAAATGAGTGGCTAAGATTAAAAGATACAAATGTCTAATCAATGGTTGAGATGAGCTCAACATACAATACATGGATCAATATAACAATATAATATAAAAGTGGACTAAATCACCCAAAGAAAAGGGATCCCACTCAACAAGAAATAAATGAAGCACATGGTGGGTCCATGGAGTCTTAACTAACTCCCTTTGGGTGTCCCCATGGCACAATAAAATAATATAATCTTTTAAATTTATGAATTTGTGCCTCCTTGAGGAAATCATGAGCATCCCAAAAGCCCCAGAAAATAATATAAAAATGCCCACAAAATAGGTGTGGGCCCAATCTAATGCTGCAATTGTTGGAGAAGGTCTAGAGGACATCACTCTCATCATCATGACTCATCCCATGCCATTTTCTTACCTCAATAGCCCAAATCGATTTCTTTAGTAGCCATTTAATCATTTTTTAATCTGCCTCGAGAAACGTGAACCTGCCAAAGAAACCTCCTAGGGTGCCTGCATTGTCCAACTGAGCCCACCAGGCTCTCTGGGAGGGGGGTAATATGGAACAATCAAGTGGCTGTACCCCCTATGCTCCATACAACGCCCTAGGAGATCCAATAAAAACATCTCCCTGGTCAGACACATCAACCAGTGAAGCAAAACTGCATCAGAAGGGTAAAATGAGCCTGGCCATCTCTGCAAGTGCTCGGAATTAAAAACAAGCTGTCTCACTAGACTCAGAGAGTCCAAATCCATCTAGGGTATATACTCATACCCTTTCTAGGTATCTTCTTGATCATCAACAATATCCAATAGACAAAATAATAACCTGTAAATGATCAGATAACCAATATAACTCAAGCTGGCATCCATATGCTACAAATGTTCAAAGGCTAAGATATGCTTAACAAATCATTTAAGTAACAGTCATAACAAGTAGNACCTTGACAAATGCTCACAATCCAACTCAATACAAGTAAGGCCAACAATCTTTAGATAGAACTTTTAGGAACCATTGCTTTTTGGGCCTTTGATTTTCCATAACCTTGGTCTACGCACTTTTATGCGGACTTTTATTATTTTAGGCTTTGCATTCATGTATGTTGAAAAACACTAATTTTCATGAATGTTTAAGATATTTCATTATAATATTTTTCAGAGCCAATTTCATTAGGCTAGCCTTTCATTCATGTATGTTGAAAAACACTACTTTTCATGAATGGGCTTTTTGAAAGATATTCATTTCATTTCCAGATACAATGTATTAATGGAAACGCTACTTGTTTCTGGTAAGCAAACACATCCTAGGTAACTCAATGTTAGGATTATTAATCCTCCCTTGTCCAATTTGGTCATATGTCTAAATCGGGAGTCCATCCAGTCTATTTTTAGTCACTAGCACCTTTGGGTCCACTTGGCCTAATTGGGGCACATGTTTCAGTTACTAAAGTGTGGGGAACACTAATTGAGGCCTACTGCCACTGATTGCACTTGATTGCATCAGTTTAGGAGCCTCCTAGACCAATCCCTACAATTCATTGGGAGTGCCAAAACCAACCAAGGTCAGTTCAGTTCAGTTGATGACTAGTCAAGCTAAGTTAGGAGTCAGTTACATTGAATCAAGGAAAAGTGACAACATTCCATTGAAGAGGGATCTCGAGTTGAATCCATTTATGTTTCAGATACATCCAACATCTTTCATGTGCCTCAGGTATGTTCTTCTTTTGTACTTTGGTGAGATTTGATTTTATCTGATTTGGAAAGCCTTACCTGGCGGCGCCGTTGATGTAAAATAAAGAGGTACTCTACAACAATGGGTCCAAGTTGTAAGTTTTGCTTTGTAATTTGATATGATTATTGTTAAAGACTAACCTTGTAGGTGCAATTTGGGGACTCCATTGAAGAAGACAAATTAAAGAAGTGTAATTCAAAACAACCAACCTCAACTATTAATAAGAAGATGATGTGGCTTCCTTTGATGAAACATGAGTGCACAATCAGTATGTCCACTAGATTTCTCATACATTCTAGGTTATCTATATAAGTCACATAAATGTGGTTGTCTCAACTTCGTCCCAAGGTTTCATGAATATGAAGATACAATTGCAGAGCGTATTATGATGTTCAGAGAATTTCTTGTGACATGGGATATCGTGGACGGGGATCTCAAAATGAAGAGGTTCGCAATAATCTCTTGATCTACAAATTAACAAGGATGTGGGAGATTGGTATGTTGAGCTTCCTCCTAAGGGGATAGCTTCACTCTTGGAATTGATCAAGGCATTTCTGAAAGAGCGGGATCCTTATCTTGACAAAGAAACTATTGAGGCCATGATTTCCCCTCCATAAAAGGAGCATGTCGAAGAAATCCTTGAAGAACTTTTTGCTCGTCTTGATTTGTCGAGCACTTTAGATGAGTTACCAGAATGATCATGATAATGATCCCTTGGACCATGTCAAAGAGTTTATGCAAAGTGCTCCTGATTGTTGGACATTGGGTTCAACACTCATTGTGAGTTTCATGACATGGACTAACCGCCTCCCAAGATCCTAACTCTGGCGATTGTGGCGGAGATTAACACCCGCGGGTTTTCGTCTAACGACAATCGTAAGTCCAACAATTGGTATCAGAGCAACAGTTCAAGGGTTCTAAACTCATCCGGCTCGCATTGGGGGGGAGATTGTTGAACATTGGGTTCAACGCTCCCTGTGAGTTTCGTGACATGTACTAACAACTTCCCAAGATCCTAACTCTGGTGATTGTGGCAGATATTAACACCTGCAGTTTGTGTTCTAACGACAATCGTGAGTCCAACATTGATTTTGATATTTAGAAAGATGAAGACACCTACATGAAGTCATTTATTCTGCATTTGCAAGAAGAGGCCCTTCCTTGGTTTAAAGGCCTGGGAAAAGGTACAATATCCTCTCTTGTGGAATTGATAGAGGTATTTTGTAGTTATTGGTGCCTAGAAAAATGCAAGAGATGGATGCCCTACGTTGACCAATCCCTACAATTCATTGGGAGTGCCGAAACCAACCAAGGTCAGTTCAGTTCAGTTGATGACTAGTCAAGCTAAGTTAGGAGTCAGTTACATTTAGTTCTAGTCCTCTACATTTAGTTAGTGCTAGGTTTGCATGGCTGCACTCAGGAGGGGCGCATTTCTCACCTACCATAGTCAGTTAGCCTTAGTCAACACTGAATGTAACACGAGTTGTGTTTTAGAACTCCGATGAACTTCGGTTATGGTTTAGACAAGGTCAGTTAACTATTGAGTCCTTCGATAGTGATTTAGACAAGGTATTAGTTACCTACAGTCAAGTAGAGTCTAATCAATTCGAATTTCCTCATGTGGATTCGAATTGCATGTGGCTATTAAAGCCATTGTACTTCATTGTAATTATTATCTAATTACTCTTTGATTAATGAAAAGCATTCACAGCTGCAAGCCATTTTTGCCTTGTTTCATTCTTCAATAACTGAGTAAATTGTGTGATCTATCCTGTGAGTTGTGTGTTTGTCCACAGATCTATGTGCTCAATTTAATACTCAAAGCCAAGACACAAATAAACAAGGAGGTTTGTCCAACAAAGGCTCTAGTGGGGAAAGGTCCTCCATGCCACAAGTCAAGCAGTAGGTTGGGTTAAAACATAACTAGAAGGTAATGGATGGGTGGAGACAGTGAAAGATGAAACCAACACTAGCAAGCCAAAAAATGGTGGGAATGACTACCTCTATTCTCCCTAAGGAGGGTAAAACCAATGAGTATAGATCAAGAACTTCTAAGTCTGAGTAGGGACATCAAATACATAATATAGATACATCCAAGTCCACATATTTATATGACCGCCAGATCATGACACTAAATGCTAATACATGTCACAAAAATGAGTATTAGAGCAATGATAACCATAACACAATCTATAAGTCGAGTCATAACCATGCAAATAATCCATCTGAACCATCATCTGTCCAATGAGAAAATACTGCCGTAAATCTAGGCATCACAAACTGCTCTGGAAATGACTAAATGACTACATCAGTCCTCAAATCTGAGTGTCCTGAAACTCAGTCCTGGCATGGGAGAGTACAATAGCCCACTAGTAACATAATGATCCATCAAAACTGCTCATCTCAGCATCTCATATGTTGGAGATCTGGCTGAAAAAATGTACTGAATCTCAAAGATAGAATATGGTAGCCCGACTACTATATATGTGATAACAGGAACCATGCCACATACTCCAGAGCTAGAGACACAATACAAACATGGGGTCTATTATGCACAGGGGTCAAAGTCGAGAAAACGTCATCAAGCTCACTGGTCTCAATCATAAGTCAAAGGGTAAGACAATACAAATGAAGATTGGATGTACGAGGAAAAGTGATAAGGTGGTCCTAGCATAGCAAGATAAGGTAAGTTTGTATAAAGCATGGCATAGGCATTGGCCTTACATGTTAGACTTCCAACCAATTCATAACACAAGTTAGGCATCAAAATACAAATCACATAAGCATATGTCACCATAATCATCATAGCACAGTAAGTCAGGGTGTTAGTATACATCAGAGAGCACACTAAAACCAAGATGCAATATACTTGATCTCACCATATATATGTCTCTGTTTGTCAAAAATTGCACCATCTTTGTTGCTCTGCTCAAATGGACTATGACCACACCAAGGTCATCTCAATGGACTAGGAAATCTCGATCAGGACAAAGGACTGCTCTGCATGTCATGCTGAATGAGGCTTTGAATGTCTCAAAGATGTGGCTCATGCTGATGATCAATCCATGTTGTATCCTCATGTACAAACTGGTACTGGAAAATGAAAGAAAATATCCAACTGCTGCATCATGGTAGCCCAACTACAATGTATGTGATAACAACTATATTTTTTATTCTGTAAAAAGAAGGTGGTAGCTAATAGGGTGACCTGTCTATGTTGGCCTAACGGTTCTCTTCCCAAGGACCTTACTGAGGTTCAAGGTGTGTTTAGTTCACCTTTTCAATCAAGTTTTGCTCGTTATGCTTTGACGAGTGGGGTTCTTGCTACTCAAGATGCTTGCTACAAGGTTGACCCTTTCAAAGTGCCCAATGGTGATAAGGAAAGTTCGGATCAGGATTTTTTGAGAGATAATTTATATGTTGCCTTGATTTCCATGTAAAATGGAAAATCCCTTGGGTTGTATGGTTTGCGTATTGAGTTCGATAAGTCCATGTAGGACACCATCGAGGATGGTTTTTATTGTATAGCTTGAAAGGTTTTCTCTTCTAGTTGCCTCTCTGAGTTTCACATGCAGAGATGATTAATCCTGTCACGCCTCAGAGTGTTTGAATTGTTCCTTCCAAATGTACCAGAGTGGGGTTTATTTTTCTTTTATAAAGGCCAAGGTTTTGGGGCTATATTATGTGGAGTGTTGATCAGGTCATGGCAAGTCCTCTTGGTTTTCATACCAAGAAGTGTTGGCTTAGTGGCATTGCTGACTGCGTCATAATGGGATGAAGTCCCCCATCTTGTTGGGCCATTTGAGCCCTGGGTTGGTGTCCAGTGCTTCTTGGGATGGGTCCATTAGGACACATGGCCACACTCATATTTTGTTTTGTAAAGGTGATTGCGTGTGTAAGGGTTGTCAAACCCAGTTTAGGACACCTCACTTTTCCCACTTGGATGTATTGTTTTGATGAAAAACCCCTCCCCTTAGTCTCAAGACCCATGACATCATTCTTTAAAGAAGAATCCTACATTGTTATAAAAGGAGGGTGTTGAGGGACAAGCATTTGTTGAGGTTAGTTGGGGCATGCTTCCCTCCTTTTGGCTCACTTTGCACTTGGTGGAGCCAAATTGCACATTTTTATTCTTATTTTAGGTCATTGCATGGTTTAGTCCCCAAGTTTGTGGGTGCACTAACTTAAAATTTTATAATTTGTCATGAACTTGTAGGCTCAAATTTGTAAAAGGTTGAGGGTTGTCGAATATAAATAAGACAACCTCACCTCATTTGTAAATCATGGACAAGGGTTCAAATTATGTATTCTTTTCTTTTCCTACTGGTTTATTGGAGTCTTTGAGCTAGTGCACACCTCTCTCTTAGATGTATTTTCTCTTGTATGAAGGGTGAATGGAAGGATTCTAGGGTTTGATTGTCACATGCTAAGTGGATGCTAAGGATAGTTGTAATAACTTGTGCTCAAGAGTGACCTAAGGTGCATATTACTTTCTCATTCTTGATTAATGTTGGTAAGTTTATCTCCTAACCTAAGTTAACGCCAGTCTTGAAGTGCTTTGGACTAAAGTAGGGTTTGTTTGCTAGCATTTTGTCTACTTGCTTGAGAAGACCTCCCTATTAAGGAGCTCTCCATTGTTCTATTGGGCCTTGGGATTCCCTATTTTCCTTAATTAGGGTTTAACTACCTAACCCTAGAGGTTGCTAACTTTGCCCTAGTTGCAAGTTTTTTTGAAATTATCTCAAGAGGAGGGACATTAGTCTCAATCTCTCATAGCCCTAGGGTTTGAGACAAGAATCTAATACCCTATCTATCAATCCTCTCTTGATCAAATTTTACATGTTTTTTATGTTATTTTATGCATAGAATTATTTTACTTCTAGAAAAACCCTAAAATTTTAAATAAATTCAAAAATCCAAAAATAGACGTGATTTAGTATTTTTGGTCTACCCTAAAATTTCTCCCTAGGGTTTTTTCCAAAACCCCTAGAGGGCGTCCTCTTTTGAGGAACTGCATTGGGATCTGTGAAACCCTCGTAATTCTGTAATTAGAGGGTTCGTGGTATTTCTGGCTTATCATCCAGCTTCGCCCTAGTCCAATTGTCCTCTTTCCTTTGAGGGTGCACTTTTTGGAGTGGTTGTCTTGGGAAGTGTGACATTTCCTTGGGAGACATGAAATTGCCTTGAAAGGCGAGATATTATCTGGAATTTGTGATAAAGTGAATAAATCCATTTATATATGATTCTTGTGTCTTGATTTGATATTGTTTGACTTCGATAAGGCACTGATCATAGCTATTAAGGTTTTGTGGAAGGTATTTGTGGCTTCTTGGTTGTTGTAGGTATCTTTCATTGATTAGGGTCTTCCTCTGGGTTTGGATTTACTTGAAGGGTTGAGAGGTTAGACTATGGTGACATTGGGTTTAACTCTCTCCCGAGCTTATCGTCACTAGCACTAGGTCTACATAGCCTTGATTTGGAAAGGGATGCAAGTTCAAGCGGTAACATTTTGGCACTGTTACTGATGAACTCAAAGGAAAAGTGACAACATTCCATTGAAGAGGGATCTCGGGTTGAATCCATTTATGTTTCAGATACATCCAACATCTTTCATGTGCCTCAGGTATGTTCTTCTTTTGTACTTTGGTGAGATTTGATTTGATTTGATTTGGAAAGCCTTACCTGGAGGCGCTGTTGATGTAAAATAAAGAGGTACTCTACAACAATGGGTCCAAGTTGTAAGTTTTGCTTTGTAATTTGATATGATTATTGTTAAAGGCTAGCCTTGTAGGTGCAATTTGGGGACTCCATTGAAGAAGACAAATTAAAGAAGTGTAATTCAAAACAACCAACCTCAACTATTAATAAGAAGATGATGTGGCGTCCTTTGATGAAACATGAGTGCACAATCAGTATGGTCCACTAGATTTCTCATACATTCTAGGTTATCTATATAAGTTACATAAATGTGGTTGTCTCAACTTCGTCCCAAGGTTTCATGAATATGAAGATACAATTGTAGAGTGTATTATGATGTTCAGAGAATTTCTTGTGACATGGGATATCGTGGACGGGGATCTCAGAATGAAGAGGTTCGCAATAATCTCTTGATCTACAAATTAACAAGGATGTGGGAGATTGGTATGTTGAGCTTCCTCCTAAGGGGATAGCTTCACTCTTGGAATTGATCAAGGCATTTCTGAAAGAGCGGGATCCTTATCTTGACAAAGAAACTATTGAGGCCACGATTTCCCCTCCATAAAAGGAGCATGTCGAAGAAATCCTTGAAGAACTTTTTGCTCGTCTTGATTTGTCGAGCACTTTAGATGAGTTACCAGAATGATCATGATAATGATCCCTTGGACCATGTCAAAGAGTTTATGCAAAGTGCCCCTGATTGTTGGACATTGGGTTCAACACTCCCTGTGAGTTTCATGACATGGACTAACTGCTTCCCAAGATCCTAACTCTGGCGATTGTGGCGGAGATTAACACCCGCGGGTTTTCGTCTAATGACAATCGTGAGTCCAACAATTGGTATTAGAGCAACAGTTCAAGGGTTCGAAACTCATCCGACTCGCACTGGGGGGGAGATTGTTGAACATTGGGTTCAACGCTCCCTGTGAGTTTCGTGACATGTACTAACAACTTCCCAAGATCCTAACTTTGGCGATTGTGGCAGATATTAACACCTACAGTTTGTGTTCTAACGACAATCGTGAGTCCAACATTGATTCTGATATTTAGAAAGATGAAGACACCTACATGAAGTCATTTATTCTGCATTTGCAAGAAGAGGCCCTTCCTTAGTTTAAAGGCCTGGGAAAAGGTACAATATCCTCTCTTGTGGAATTGATAGAGGTATTTTGCAGTTATTGGTGCCTAGAAAAATGCAAGAGATGGATGCCCTTCGTTGAAGAGGTGAAGAGCTTTTTCAAGAAAGAAAGCCAGGAAGATCCAACCCTTGAAGAACATACTAAAGAAGAACATAACAAAGATGATCAGATCGTCCAATAGGAAGCAGACCTTGTCAAAGAAATCCATGATGAAGATCAAGCCTTCAAAAGCTTGCTTGAAGAAACCATTGATCAAGATCTTGTCCATAACATTCTAGGCCCCATGTTCGAAGAAGAAGATAGTCTTGAAGACAAAGATGATGATGGTTAGAAAAATGAAGACGAAGGAGGCCTGACTAAAGAAATTAAAGAACACAAGAAAATAGTGAGTTCTCCTTACCCTCATTTCGACAATTCTTTTGATATCTTGGGCCTCTTGGAAGAAAATGGAAAGGTTCTCGAAGACGATGATTATTGAAAGATCTTGTCCATAACATTCTAGGCCCCATGTTTGAAGAAGAAGATACTATTAAAGACAAAGACGATGATGCTTAGGAAAATGAAGACGAAGAAGGCATGATTGAAGAGATTGAAGAGCACAAGAAAATGGTGAGTTCTCCTTGCCCTCATTTTGAAAATTCTTTTGATATCTTAGCCTTTAGGCCTCTTGGAAGAAAATGGAAAGGTTCTCAAAGACGATTATTATTGGAAGTTTCTTGTTCCTTCGATCTACAATTTTTTGAGGCCTAGTAGTGCTATATTAGAAAATTTAGAAGAAATTCACAAGCCTTTCCTGCCATTCAGAAGAGAAGAAAGGGTTAGTCTAGATCAAGACGAGCTGGATTTTCATACTTGTTTCAAGCAATATGTAGAAGTCTTTGTCGAAGAATCGTTTCCACCGAAGAGATATAACAAAGATATGGTTGACGAATGTGTGGCGGATGCTTCTTCTTTTCCTTTTGATCATGACGATTTGGTGAACCTTCCTTTCTCTTTTTCCCATACAAACATATATTTTAAAGATGAGAGGTTTGAGGACATTTCAGGTAATGAAGATGGTTTCCAAGAATATAATGATGTGTATTTCTCTTATGATGATGATGATGTGGGTATGGATTGTTGGAAATTGGTTGAAGAACCCAAACATGATTCTTCCTCTAGTAAGGGAAGTCTAAACTTCGAAGACCTTAGCAAACCTACCTTTGAGATTCCTCATGATCTGGTCCAACCACGGTCATTCCCAATGAGGATGATATAAGGTTGCATATGGAGACTTCTATTGCAGATCTTGATCATCTTGGTTCACCCTCTCATAGGGTGGATCTCAACCAACACTCTTAGCTATGCTTCTCAGAAATCGATGCAAATTTTGGACCGCTAAAAGATATTGGGAATGAAATTGTTCACTCCCGAAGCAATATCGAGTCATATACAACCTTCACCATTGGTGTTGATGATTGGCTTTGGAGGATGATCTTCGATGGGGCCAAGTCTCAGTCAGGTATGGGTGCAGGCTAAGTTGCACTAAATCTGGATACGAATACGTGGGGGACACAGATACGACAAATTTTCAAAAAATCTGGATACGATACAACAAGGAAATGACACACACACACATATATATATATATATACCGTAGTTTTAAAAATCAGAATCGGACTCGGAATCGGTCGAGGGTCAACTCGAAATCGAAATCGGAATCGGTAATGAATTGGTCATAAATCGGCTGATTTGAATTTAATGAATCGGTTTGCTAAAAAATACATAAAATATTTAAATTTTAAAGAAAAACAACATTTTCAAAATTATAATCCATGATTCCAAGGCATTGAAGACAAAATAACCAAAATCTGCTCATGTATATACCATATAAGAGTCAATATATCAAAATGGCACAAAGTGTACTGTAATCTGGAGTCTGTGACTGTACTCTGTGCAATACATAAATAATAATATAGACTCCTCTCAGGCTGTCCATTGTCCACCCAGCAGTAGCACTGTCCACTCAGCACTACCACTGTCCAACTCCACTGTCCACTTAGTCACTCGGAACTCTAATGTCCACTCAAGCTGCCGCTGTAGCAAGTTAGCAGCTCCACTCTAGACTCCAAACATCAAACAAAAAGTGAGTAAGTGTCTTCAACTTGTTATTATTTGTAGTTGGGTTGGGTTGGGTTGGGTTAGGTTAGGGATTAGCCTTTAGGTTAGGTAAAAAAACAAAAGTTAAAAGTTAAAACAATAAAAAATAATGACAAATTGCTGAGATGGGTCGTAACCGACAAGTCATACCGGTTTGTTACCGAATCGGACCGGTTTGGTGACCGAATCGGCCGGTTCGGTAACAAACCGGTCACCGATCCGGTTTGCCTGCCGGTTTGAACCGGTTTGGTACCGAACCGGTGAATCGGTCGGTTCCGAAACCGGTCAGACCGATTTTTAAAACACTGATATATACTCTATCTAAAATTTAAGTTTCATCATTTAAATTTTAAATTAAAACTACACACACACACACACATATATATATATATAAAATCTAACTAAAATTTATCAATCATCATTTAAATTTTAAATTAAAAGTACATATTAAATTAAAATTACATATTAATAAATTACAAAATGATGTTGGATGTTGGAAGCTAAATGAACTTCAGATGCAGACTCCTGAATGCTGAACGAAGCCTGAACGACACCTAAATGTTGAACGAGGCCTGAATGTAGAGGTGAAGTGTTGAAGTTGGATTGTTGAACGAGCGTGGACCGCTGAACCAGTGAAGTGTGAATGGATGAACTCATGAGAGTGCGGAGAGTAAATGATGGCAGATTGTGCCTCTAGGGATGAGAAAGGCAACCCAAACTCAAACCTATATCAAACCCAGACTCAAGAAATTAAAATCGAAGTTTAAAAGTTTTGATATGTGGTTTTTTTACATAGAAACGTTTCACAATTTTAGGGATCCGTATCATAAATTGGCTGATCCGTATCCGTATAGGGTGATTCGTTTCCGTACATGTCTGATCTGTATCCAAGTCGTTTCGTACCAGGATCCGTATCTGAAGCTTGGAACATCGTTTCAATAGGCAAGGGGTGGCGTTTTTGGTAACTTAGGGTGTAGGTATTATATTAACTTCTCCTTGTGCTAATAGTCATTTTCATTCCTCCTAGAATTTGAAGGTACTAACAATGTGGGTGGATATGGATCTCTCTTACTTGGCCTTGAGTTAGCTAAAGATTATGAGATCGAGTTTTTAGATATTGTTGGCAACTCTAACCCAATTGTGATGGAAGTCAAAGGAAAGATTGCATGTGAAAATTAAAGGTTAAAAGTGTACAAGGATGTAGTGCGATTGGCCACAAAGAATTTTTCTGCCTTATCCTTACAAGTGATTCCTAAAGCTCAAAATTAGCGGGTTAATTCCTTAGCAACACCTGCTTCTGTTCTTTACCCTTGTAAGGCCATTCTAGAATTAGGAATAGTGCAACTATTTTTCATACCTTCAGTTGCTGGTAACCTTGAGGATCGACATAATTTTGATGACGATGAGTAGATGCGTAGGTTTATGAACAACATGGCATAATTGTTTCAACCTCATTATGCAGGGTTCCTTGATAATTTTGAGGGACATTTGGGGCAACAAACAGATTCCGAAAAACATGTATATGTTCAAGGCAGTTTCTACTTGACTTCGGTTCATTCATGGATAGAAAAACCGTGTGAAGGTGATCCTTCCCTATGGAAAGAGCTTGAAGGCTCCTAGGTTCTCGATGTTGTTCATCATTCCAACCCCATTCCGATGGAGATAGTACCGTCTATTGGGCTCATCATTCATGTGGTTTAGTCTTGGACTGTTTTCAAAGACAAAGGAAGAAGCCTTCACATGAATAATATGCTCAGGTGGCTACATTGGTGGCATGATTTCACTTGACCTGTCTTTTTCACCATGCTTAGAGTGAGTAGGTATAGTTTCATTTAAGTTCAGCATTTACTATTATCTATTTGTTGTGTTACCAACTAAGTTGCACCTAGTTGGACTTTCAGGCGAGCCGGTAAAGTTTGAACAAACACACTTATCCATGATCAGAGTTCAAAAGTCCGCCAGGCCTTTTGTGGAATTTTTTTCATTTTTTTTTGTAACACATGTTCATACCCCCTTGGGGAAATTGTAAAAATTGTGCTATCATGGTCATTTTTATAAAAAGACTCGGCTTCCTAGACTTAGACATCAAGCCGACTAGCCCAGAGTGTTTTTTCCAGTGGTAATTATTTGTTGTTGAACAAACGACTAATAATTTCTGAGTTTTTCACTCACACCTTCAAAGTTAGGGTAGTCGTCTTGGTGGTTAGGCCTTAGGAGGTTATTAGAGCCTCTGTGTCAATGTTAATAAACATGGTAGGCATTCGAATTGAGTTATATGGACATGTGCTAGGTCCCCCTAGGTTTTTGTTCAAGTCTACGAAAATTATTTTTTCCCGCAAAATTAGACCAGTTTTTAATGGTTTAATTGAAAAACTTCAAAATGTCATAAAAGATGGGTCCGAAGTCCGTTTTTGGTGTGGGGATGCTCGTTTTCACGCTCAGAGCATCCTCTTAACCCCAGAAGCCACTTTTCCTATGATTCGGGCTGCTAAAACACCCTGTAGGGAATTATTTCTTTAAAGATGCATCAAAGTAGTCAATAAATGATAAGGATGTGAGAAAATGACATTTTTTAAAAGTGAGTCGGGGCATGTTAAAGCATGTGTTAAAAGTCAAAATTTAGTTGGCTTCATATGAAATTGTGAAAAGCAACTTGGATCATGAATAGGAGTATCCGTTTATTATTAATTAGAGACCCCACCACACATTCCTAAGTCACCTTCACGTGAACAAATTCATCCCATCCTTTGAGTTTTGGCATGGTGAGTGATGTAACTGTTAATGTAATTGTAACTTCGGAAGATATTCACTTGTATATTTCATATCGTATTTTATTGTAACTCCGACAAAGATGTTTATCCCTCCGTTCGGGAGAGTCATTATTGTATTTAAGTCATGTAAAGTCTTTAAGGTTAACCCTCCATTGTATGTCGAGGCATTAGACCCTAGAGTTAAGTTGAAATTGGGTTATTAGACTCTCCTAGAGAAGTCGACCCAGTCTTGTTGAGGGAAAAGTCAAGTGAAGATAAAGTATATATAGAGAGGGTGCCTCTCTCATTTATTCATTCACTCACTCATCAAGTTTGCATAAGTGAGAGAGAAGACAAGTTCCCACAATTGGGAGAGAGAGAAGTTGTTGAAGAACATCTCCATATTTTGGGATTTACTTTTGCTATTGGTGCTCATTCTATCTCAGAGGAAGTTGCGGGGTTTTCTCCTTTATGGTTTCCTCGAGGAAAATCTTTCTGTCTCGTCTCTTGTGATTATTGTTGTGCATGTTATTCTCTCAGATAAGATCCTAGATCATATTGAATAAAATTGTAAAAATCTAACATGGTATCAGAGCCAAACTAAGAAGAAGGCATAATGGAGCTGCGAAAGCTAGGGCTTCTTAATTTTTGGGTCTCTCTCCATAGATCATCAAGAAAAGGAGTCTAGGGTAACTCGCCTTAGGAGGGCGCATCTCTCTGTCGAAGCAGAATTTGATTTCGAGCATTTTCAATTTTGTCTTGTCACTGTTGCAGGAAATTAGGGTTTTTCACAAAAGTGGAATTTTGGAGTGCAATCAGCATAGTATTGTTCTCCTCCTCAAAATCGAAATTTTGAGACCAAGATCGATGTTTTTGGTTGGGTAAAACTTTGGGAAAGTCAGACCCTAGTTTGACTTTGGACTAGGAAAACTAGAACTGCAGAAAACCAGTTCCAGATCTATCCCGAGCATCTCAAATTGGTAAAATCTAAATCCTTTGTATTTCCATTTGAGGTTCTCATTAAAGATGTCTCACCACACCAAGCTTGAGGATAAGCTTGAAGGAGTTGATAACTTTCGAGCATGGAAGTATAGGATTTCACTTGTCCTTGAAGATAATGAATTGGACACCTACATACATGAAGAGGTTCCAGTTCCAGAGGGAGATGAGGCTAAAGCCTTACACAAGAAGAACTTGGTCAAGGCCAAGAGGATTATTGCCGATTCTATCAAGGATCACCTTATACCACATGTGTCTTTCTTAAAGACACCTAAAGAGATGTTTGATTCCTTGACCAAGCTATTTGAAGGAAAGAATATAAATCAAAAGATGACCTTGCGAAACTAGTTGAAGAATGTGAAGATCCAGAATGCAGAGACCATACAGTCATACTTTACAAGGGTCTCTCAAATCAAGGAACAGACATAGAAAATGGAGAAGTTGCGATGACCACCATTCACCTTATACCACATGTGTTTTTCTTAAAGACACCTAAAGAGATGTTTGATTCCTTGACCAAGCTATTTGAAGGAAAGAATGTAAATCAAAAGATGACCTTGCGAAACTAATTGAAGAATGTGAAGATCCAGAATGCAGAGACCATACAGTCATACTTTACAAGGGTCTCTCAAATCAAGGAACAGACATAGAAAATGGAGAAGTTGCGATGACCACCTTGAATGGTCTCCCTAGGTTATGGGACTCCTTTATTCAAGGAATTTGTGCTAGAAGGAAGTTAATCATTTTTAGACTTCAGTAGATTTGGGTTGATTAAGTACTTAGGCTTATTGTTTATCATTTACGTACTTAAATTTTTATGCTTTTAACGTTTTATTTGGCACATTTGGTGCATTACAAGTGGCTGGTTTTTCACTTTTGTTGACAGGACAAAGTGAAGTGCTGTCGGAAATTTGAAGATCTAGGCCATCAAAGGCCTCCCAAAAAAACCTTCTTCTTTCCTTCTTCATTCCTAAAACCCATAAGCCTTTGGATCCAGATCTATAAGGACTATTGGCATCCACCTCAAGCATTGTAAATACCTTAATAAAGATTCTGAGTAGGCTCTTCAGAGCGCATTCCCCATCCCCCCAGGTGGGACCTATGTCGGTGCCATTTTTCGTGGTTTGTCTTTTTGTTTACTTACATTTTGCTGAGTAGTTTACTTTGATTAGTGCATTTGTTATATCTTTATTTGATCAAAAGTAATACAAATACCAACCCCACGACTTCTCGAGTTACCCAAAAGGGGAAAGAGATGTGTGGTAGGCTTAATTAGAAAACTTTTGATTAGTTAGTTCCTTGTGTTATTTCTTTTTCTCATCTTAAAATTAACCCCTCCTCCCTTTCCTGATTGAGGTTCATTTGAACCGAAAGAGATTCTTGGAGGTTTATTTTTCCATTTTTAATAAACAAACATACTCTTTAAAATCCTTAAAATCAACAAGACTTTGTTGTGTATGCTCTGCACCACTACGGTTCGACAGAATAGTTGGCTGCATCAAAAGCAACGAGGGTGGCTAGTTAAGATAGATTCGCATTTGAATTAACCTCCCAAGGCGAAAATCGAACGCCTCGAATTAATCCATTGTAGGGAAAGTTCATAAAGGAAGCGAGAACAATTGGGTAGTGACCTCGGGATACCGTCAGGCTACACTCTTTGTTGGTGTAGTGTTAGACACATCCCAGAGTCATCGATCCAACCCACATATTCCTCGCGTGGAACTGCATCAGATAAGGGTTTTGGACATACACCGTGTATCGTCAAGTATATTCGGAGTTCCCTTCCCCCCTAATCTAATTCACTCATTTATTCACAATAAGCTAAAACTGACCAAGAACATTTGCAACACATTTCTCAGCACTACAACAACACTTTTTTATTTCGACTCCATTTTTGGCATTGGTATTTTTTATCATACAAGCATTTGCTTCTATACAATTTATTTATCATGCGTTAAGATAATCTATATGCTGTTGTGCTTACAATTCTTATTGCATTATCTTATTTCAGTACTTTCATCAAAACTCCTAAAAAACTCACTCCATCATAACTCACCACATTAAGCCTTAACATCCTTAGAAACTAATAGGGTCTACCCCCCTTGGCTTTGATTAGGAGTTGGCCTAAACGGAGGAGTCAAGAACAAGGTGACAACCTTGACTCGAGACTTGCCCCCAAGGACACACCGAGTGCCTTGAATATTTCTTCTACGTTCCCCCCCAGGTGTGTGAAAAGCGGCAACACATTGCACTTGTGGTTATTTCATTTTGATTTTTATTGCATTATATTTTGAACAAGGATGGTTGCAACTCTCTTCCTCTGATGCATTTGACATAGTTGTTGTTAGATGTGTGTGTAGGTCTATATGTACCCAGGAGATTCTAAGAGGTTCTCATACCAGAGTGGGGTTTATTTTTATTTTGTAAAGGCCACGTTCTTGAGACTATATTATGTAGAGTGTTGATTTTGGTGCTAAATACCCTTGATTAGGTCATGGTAGGTCCTCTTGGTTTTCATCCTAGGAAGTGTTGGCTTAGTGGCATTGTTGACTGCCTCTTGATGGGCAGAAGTCCCCCATCTTGTTGGGCCATTTGAGCCCTAGGTTGGTGTCCGGTGCTTCCTGGGAAGGGTCCATTAGGACACATGGCCACACTCATATTTATAAATTATTGGCCACTAATAAACATTAATATCTAAATCAATGTTGAAAAACTCAGTTTAGTGAATAACACAGCAAGGTTAGAGTATAAGAGTTGTCTCAAACTTGGCAAAACATGGCAGCAGAATCATTCAAAAGGCGTTTTTTACTTTTGATATTGGTTTGTGTAATAAACATAAATATTAAATATATAAATAAAATAATAATATAATAATTACAGTTAATAATAATCATAATTTTTAGGACATCTTAACTATGGGTTGTTTTTTTTCATCACATCATTTCACCTTGTGACTTGTCACTGTGTATATATACCATCACATAGGTCATACCGTCATTGTAATTAGTATCATTCATTCACATTCTTATTCAATTATTTACTACTTGTCCTATATGGATTTATTGTCCTTATGTTAGATATTTATTAGTAAATAAACTTTTTTGTTTGTTCCATTTGTATCAAGACAAAGTTTTTCCATAAATATGCTTTGAGGACAAAACATCCTTGAAGGGAGGGGCAATGTAATGTACATAAAATATATAAAAATAATAATATAATCATACTAAATAATAATAATAATAAAGTTTAAGACATCCTAACTAAGGGTCATAGCCTTTCATCACAACCTTTCACCTCGTGGCCCACCAATGTGTATATATACCATCATGTAGTTCATTTTAATTCATACCTGCTGACAAAGAATCAGACTTGCGATTGAGTTAACTCAACTTGGCACCAAGGCCAAGAAGTTTTTGACTTGGGAGTACTTAAACTAATTGGCTTTGTTTTCAACTATGATTAAAATTAAAATTAAATTAAATTGTGGGTATCTTTGTCAAGAATTCACCTTATAGCATGGAATGTAATCTCATAAGGTCTTGCTGTTGTTTTATGACGTTGGTGCTGAATGGTTTGATTTATTAAAATTTGTCCCGCTTTTAAGCTAGACTGCACCTGAATATAGCCAGCTTTACAAAGCTTGTACATATCTCAATTCTCCCTTGCATAAGAAATTTGGGGAGTGTCTGATGGACAAAATTTGAGTGAAAGATCTCTGTTTATGGCTTTTTTTCTTCATGAAATTACAATATATTTACCACTTGGCACCAATTGGTGCAATTACAGTAGAGCTGGAGTCCAGTAAACAAGTAGACTACTTCCTAGAATAAGACTGGACCCTGGGGTAAACGGAATGGAATTTGCAACATACATCTGGTTTATTGTTAGATCATCTACTCTTGCAAGAATTGTTAACTTCCAAAGTGTTTCCTTCAATGCATTTTGGTACAGGTAAAAGATGGAACATTCGAACAAGAACCTGGATATGGTGCAGCAGCAGTGGTAGAAGAAAAAAGAGTTTCGGTTGGCACATTAGAGTGGCTTGGCAGGTATTTTGTATGCAACATAGTTTGTGATATATGACATTCTGATTCAAAATGTGAATATGAAATCTTAAGATCGCAGGTCATTAACAACCATTGAGATAGATGCATGCTCATACAAGTGATTTGGAACTTGTAATTGGCCTTTAATTTCATGTGTATTTGCAAATCATAAATATGATGAAAACCTATCATGATAATTTTTTCAGTTTGCTTTGAATCAATGACAATGCCCAAGTTATAGAACATGCAGGAAATAGCAGTC
The DNA here is from genome assembly GCA_001517045.1 of Pseudotsuga menziesii. Classification (NCBI taxonomy): domain Eukaryota; kingdom Viridiplantae; phylum Streptophyta; class Pinopsida; order Pinales; family Pinaceae; genus Pseudotsuga; species Pseudotsuga menziesii. Next base: position 114,587 of record LPNX010088418.1, on the reverse strand, counting down.
TAATTTTATTATTCTAAATCGAGTATAGTTCTTAATTAAAGTAACCAGTAAGTTGTAACCAATAGTGGAGGTGACTGCATATTCATATTCACTCCCCTTTGAACTATGAATGTTTTACACATATTATTGTCTTTCATCATATCTGTATCTCAATTGGATGACTTGCATTGATTAGAAAACAGTATGCTTACAAATGGCTCTGATTCTTTCAAGCACAGTTGCTTATCTTTCCCATGGTCTGATAAAAAAGAACATGATATATGCTATGCTGTGCTGAAGGAAAGAACATTTTGCTCATTTGGAGGAATTTGCTTCTGTGAACAATTCAGGGATGACAACTGATAATTTGACTTTTTGATTATTGAAATGGAATTTGGGAAATCCTCAAGTTGTGTGGATAAGATGCACATGAAACAATAAAAAGAAGGAATGGTAGATGAACACAAACACATAAATGCTAACAAATACGTTGTGAGTAACTAAAGTAGCTTTTATTTTTTGTAAATCAGCATTGTAGGGATCGCATGGTTCATCTTAAGGTGCATGCTTAAGATGAATGATATGGACAACATTATAAAAACTGACAGAATATAAGGAAAAAAGTAGTTTGAGACTTTGAGTGTTGTACTTGGTTGGATGCCTTTGTTCCTACAATACCTTTTTTGACAGCTTAGTGCCTAATTTTCTCCTTTCTTTGTTGCAGTAATATGATCCAGTAGTTTGGCATTGCAAAATATTTTTTTACGATGGTTAGAGAGGCTTTTAGATATAGCTAATTGTGGCAGACTGGTAGTTGATCTGATCATATGTTGCATGATTTTCGAGAGTGCATAGACACATTCGATGTGAGAAAGAGTGTTCTTTATGCACAATTTAGCAGCTTAAATTGCGCAAGGATTACTAGCTACCAAACTTGCACAACCTCAGGATTTTCCTCCAATGTGTCGAGGAAAATCCTCTTTTTAGGTTTGTTAAATCTCCTAAGAGAAATCTAGATTAATCACGAAAGGTGTCTGTTGCCCACCTATTTCGACTAGGTGGCAACTCCATGTACATGAAGATGTACATAATTGTACAAGTTGTACCTTGGAAAAATCTGAGGATTTTTCACTTCTGCAGGGTTATTGCCCCTTTGTAAAACGAAATGTCCGCTCCCCTGCGTGGGAAAATTAATGTAATTTTATGTGCTAGTGTGGGTCATATGATACGGATGCCACACCATGGAACTGGTTGTTAGGGAAGTCCCCTTATCGAGTGTTTTTCCCTTTCCAATTGATCTTGTTGTGCAAACGAGTTTAATCGGTTTGGTTTTCACTCAAAATCCTCCAAAGTGGTGACGAGCGTTCTACCAGTCAAGTCCATGAGGTGGCTAAGGCTTCAAAGTGTGATTCATGACCATGCTAGACATTTGTATAGAGTCTTGCGGAGTTTCGTTGTGTTGTTGTATTTTTATTTATTTTTTCTGGTTAATTAATTTCACCCCTTGGTGATTAATTAACTCAGTTTTTCGATGTAATAATGTAATTGCTCAAGCACTGGCATTTTGTAATAGGGGCTATGAATGCAAAGTTAATTGCTATGAAACCCCCTAAAGCACTGCTTCGAGTCCCATGTCATCCTGACAGGTGGTTGAGGAGATAGACCATTTTTGTCTAAGCAAGGTCTATTTTTCCTAGGGAATTAATTAATTTCCCTAAGTCAAAAATTCACATTTTTTGATTTTGAAGTAAAAAATCAAAAAATGCCATGGTAATTTGGTTTGGGGGTTCCTAAGCCTAGGAAGATTTGTTTCAAAATTTTTCCACCCCCCCATGGCCTAGATAATAATTTTTTCAAGTTATTTTTTAATTTTTCCTAAGTCAATATTGGGAAAATTTAAAAAATTAAATTGAAAATTTTTAAATCTAAGGTGAAATTTATTTTAGCCTAAGTCTAAGGTTAAATTTTTTTTATGGAGCTAATGGCTTAAGTCAAAGCCAAGTCCAAGATAAAACCTTCACTAAAACGTGATGCTACCATATATAGTGGGGGCGCTAATGTTGAAACCCTCACAAAATTAGTGGGGCGTCCATGTATAAAGGGCATCACATATGATGGAGAGGGCGGCCAAATTTGGAGGCGCTACCATCAAAAGATAGTGGAGGCACTAGGGTAAAGTGTATACTTAATTAATGGAGGCGCTAGCCAAGCTTGGAGATGGGGCGCTACCATATTGAAGAGTCTTCATCATTTTAAGAGGGCGCTACACTAAGTTTAGTGGGGCGTCAAAGGAAGGGACGTCTACCAAAATGGGGGCGCTAGCTACAATATAGAGGAGCGCTACCACCAAACAAGAGGACGCTAACCATTTTAAAGGAGGCGCCATTATTTAGTGGAGGCGCCACCAAATAAAGATGGATGCCCATTTTAGAGGGGCGCTAAAGCATTTAGAAGGGGCGCTACAATGGAGATGGGCGCTAGCTATTTTGGGCCCACGTTTTACATGCATTTTGGAGGAGCCGCCATATTTGGAGATTTTCCACCATCTTAGAGGGGCGCCTAGCCTATGGGCCCATCTAAAACCTAAAAGCTCATCTAAAGGTGGATCTTAAGTCAAAGACCTAGATCTAAGGGTGCAAATTGATCAAGCTTTTTAGCCATTGATTAAAAAATAATCTAAGGGTGGAGATTGATTGAGAAGAATGGAAAGTCAAATACCTAGATCTGGTGGTGAAGATTAAACCTTAGATCTAGATCTAATCTCAGCCATTGAGCTTCAAAGGGTTGGGGTTTGCCTCAACTATATAATGAGGGTCTCACTCCCTCATTACACATGATCTCTCGTGCTATTGTTATGCTGCCGGAATATTTCTTCTTACTTTCTCATATTTTCTTGCCACATATTTGTATTGAAGCTCTAGCCTAGTTGGGCCATTTAAATAAAAGAATTCTTTGGAGGGACACTGTGCTGCAATATTTTCATGATCCATTTCTTGTGAGGTAACATGTATTATTTTTAGTTCGCATTTTTGTAATATTCTAGTTAGCTCTCCACAAAGTGTTTTGTGGAGAGATTAGAGAGTAAAAGTGTTTTTATTCTCTTTTATGAATGTTTTAACATTTTTCTTTCAAAGTATTTTGCAGAAACTGTTAGACATTCATCACTAAATTTACGATTTTGCAGATCTAGATTTATTTGCAGGTTGTCCAAGCAAGGAGATCTCTCCAAGGGCTTCGTTTCGGCAAATTTTAAATTCGGCCATTGACTTTCAGCCTTCCTGAGACCGGGTTCTATTCACTGTATAGTGAATATAACCCTTGTTTTAGGGCCCCAACCTATTATATATTAGCATAGGCCTTTATTTCTGCTATTTAAACATTGTTTAGGTGGCTGGAAACTCATTTTCCAGCCCTCTAAATCTCATATTTCTGCCATTTTCACATTCAGATTTTTATTGTAAATTTTGTACTAAATTTTTCTGACAAATCTCTTTAGTGTTTTCTGTGATTTCCAGCGAACATAGCTTGCTGGTTTATGACAGGTTATGCACAAGTGAAGGAGAGGTGCTGCCCAAATAGGCCCAGAATTTCCTCAACCTTCAACCGGTCAAAAAAGGGGTTCAAACCCTCACCTCTCTCTTTCACTTTCTGATTATTGTAAACCTCAAACGAGAGTCTCTCTTGGGGTATTCTTCAAAGCTTATAAGCATTTTTAATCCATAAGTAAATAGATTAGGAAGTAGAGTAGGAAGTAGAGTAGGAAGTAGGATATTAGTTTGCTTAGATTTCTGTTTATGCAATTTTATTTTTCCTGTTAAAAGTAATCATACAACCCATCTAATCCTATGTATCCTCTATCCACTTGTCATCTCCCTTTAGGGACTTCAAGTTGGATATGAAAAGCAGGAGAAGTGGGGGCTTAGGTAATTAAAACAACTTTCTTTCCTTGTACTACAATCAAACACATTTATTTTCCAAGTCCAAGATCAAATACCAGCACCTCCCATAAGGGATACAGCTCGGTTGATCTTGTTGATCGTTTTAAAATAAACATTGCATGTTAATCACCCAGATAAAATTTACTTCTAAAACTTACCAACAACAACTTCCCATCTTCTGCTCCTCTACTCGGTTATCACCCTTCGGGGTACTCACGAGATACGACCAGGGGACAGGGAAGTCTTAGTTTAATAGGCATCTATCTAGTAATTTTCCGGTTGATTAAAAACAGTGACCTCGGAGGCGACTTGGGGTAGTAGACCGTGGGGCGTCTCTAGGCACTTTGACGTCCTCCTTGTTGAGCACCAGGCCATTGGGGTTTGACCTGTGAGCTACGGGTGGGATTTGTTCCCACTTTGTTGAGCGCAACAGCACTCCCTCTTCGACTTAAGAAGAACTAGATCGGGGTAGTCACACTACCGGCTCTAAAACTTAACGTCAAGAAGAAAAAATTTAATAAAATTAACTAAAATAAACCAAGAGACATTGCAAAATCAGTTTCACAACACTCTTTCATTTCAGCACACTTGCACTCCAACATTATTTCCAGCACTTTACTTTTCAGTTACAAGTATTTACTTTTAGTTCTGCAATTGTTATATGGTGAATGCTTAACTGCTTAAAGTCTTTTCCATTTTTTTTAATTTACTATTGGTTTAATAATCTTCACTCAAAGCATTTTTCTGCTATATGGTAAATCTTTGTCTATATTGGTAAATCATCTGTGTATTGCTTAATATTTTGGTTCATTGTTGTTATAATTATACCATTCATTTATCTCATTGTTAAACACCTAAGCTGTAGTTTAATCGTAAATTAAATCTCAAATTCATTTGTAAGCTTATAAAGTTGTAATCTATCTTTAGACTCCATTTGTAATAGGCACTGGTCTTTGTTTATCTAAAGGTTTGCGTGTCATTTAAAGGAAATTTTGCATCTGCATGCTGCTTGTCATTCCTTAGATAATATAGAGTCTAAGCCTCATTCTTAATTAAAAGATCCCTTTAATTAATTTGTAATTAGTTAATAAATCTGGAACTTAGTTTTCCCATAAGGGACTACCCCCCTTGGCTCTGTTGGGATCTTGCCTAAACGGAGGAGTTGTGGACTGTGGTGACAGTGGTCCCCAGCTCTCACTTGCCCCCAAGGACACATTTAGCAGGTTGTGACTTTCCTGTGTCTTAAAGTGTGAATTAGGCGGCAACAGTGTCCCCAACTAGACTTTCTAACTTTCTAGGATACTAACTTGAGGTTTCCACATGTGATGCCTAAAGAAAACACTACAATGTTGGCTAGCTTTCTCAAGTACTAGTCAAGCCGATTTATAAGATGAGGCAACTAAGGATACTTAGGAAAATGTTAGGAATTAAATTCAAGTTCCTTAGTTAGGCTAGGATAAATGGTATAATTTCCTAGCAATGATTCAATGAGTTGTATTCAAAAGATTTAACTAAAGGATCATTTGACACATTAAATGATTAGCAATATACCATAAACCATCAGATTTGCATAACATATGAAAGAAATTCAATTCAAGCTCAAATACACCACATGTTATGAAATGAAAACCATCAACATAATAAAAAAGTACAACTTAGATTTCAGATCTATGATGAGGTTACCCAAGTGTAATGTGAAGCAGAAGATGTTGATAGACAAGATTAAAGTGAGAAGGTTAACCCAAATATTATAAGTGCTTCCTTGAGATATCTCCAAAGTACTTTGGAAGTTTTTCTTACAAGTATCCAATCACTTTAGGAAAAGGAGATATTCAAAAGATATCTCCTTTAGATCTTCCTCTCTGGCAAAGAGGCAAGCTGTGATACCGAACATGTCCATATAGGGTAGCGTGTCCCGTGTCCATGTGTCTGACACGGACATGCTGACAGAGCGTGTCGGACACGTCTCTCTAGCGTGTCCCGATTTCGGACATGCATGTCCCATGCCTGTCAGGACGTGTCCTGAAAACAAGACACGTTTTTTGTAGAATGGATGCCTGAAACCACTTTAAAACCGAATTTTGACTTATTTTTTGTCATTTGCAATTGTGGAGAGAGCTCTAAGAAGTGTTTTTTGTGCAGGTGAAGAAGATTTGAAGGCTTTGTAAATGTGTAATACTAATTACTAATGTTAAATGTGCATTGATTTTGATTTCTATTGAATATTTGTAAAAATTTGGATCTATATGTCTATATTTTTAATATATATATATAACGTGTCCTGATTTCGGGGGTCACCGTGTCCGTGTCGGACACTCGAATCCCCGTGTGTTCGTGTCTCGTGTCGGACACTGAAACAGATACGGATACGAGGGGGGGGGGACACGGATACAACAAATTTTCAAAAAATATCGATATGATACGGCAGGGAAACGATATATATATAAAATCTAACTAAAATTTAAAATTTGATATATTAAAATTTAGCATTCATCATTTAAATTTTAAACTAAAACTACATATTAACAAATTACAAAATGATGCTGGATGTTGGCAGCTGAAAAAACCTCGGACGAGCAACTCTGAATTCTAAAAGAAACCTGAACGATGCCTGAACGCTGAACGAAGCTTGAATGCGGAGGCAAAGTGTTGAAGGCCTGACTTCTAAAAGAACGCAGACTGTTGAACCAGTGAAGTGTGAATGGATGAACCTGTGAGAGTGCGGAGAGTAAATGACAGCGGATTGTGCCTCTAGGGATGAGAAAAGCGACCCAAACTGAAGCCTAAATTCAAACCCAAACTCAAACGAAATTAAAATCAAGGTTTGAAAATTTTAAAACGTGGTTTTTTTACATGGAAATGTTTCACGATTTTAGGGACCCGTATCCGTATAGGGCGATCCTTATCTGTACATGTCTTATCTGTATCCAAGCCGTTTCGTCCCAGGATCCGTATCCGAAGCTTGGAACGACGTTTCGGTAGGCAGGGGGTGGCGTTTATGATAACTTAGTCCTAAAGAGAATTCAACACTTAGAAGGCTTACTGGAAATAAAATACAACAAATAATTCAGAACAACAAATTGAAAATGACTTTAAACAGTAAACTAAAGTCATGAAATGTCTCACAAGCTTACCGGAAATGAAAGTTGCAATAGTAAATAAAATAACAACAATTGAAAATAACTATAAATAGTGAATTAAAGTCATACAATACTTCAAAAACTTGTTGGAAACAAAGTATAGCAGTAAATAATTCAGAACAACAAGTTAAATGCTAGTAAATTGAAGTGAAAAACTAACATGCACATACTAAGTAGTCAAATAAGCAAGTTGATATAAACCATGAGACATTCAACTATGAGAGAGTGTTTCTTATATAAAAATTAATAAAGTTCACAAACATTAAAGTAATAAAAGAAAAGAAAGAAAAATCATAGTCACCAAACTCAGAATCGACAAAAAATCGACAAGGAAAAAGAGTCAAAGTTTTAAACCGGATCAAGAAAAGCCTAAAGGTCAACAAATACAAAAAAGTGAATATATACACATATTTTGAATTAAAAAAAGCATTGTTCATTGATATTCAAAATAGCCATGTCCATATACTGCAAGATATCATTAGATCTCCAGACTCCAAAAGATATCAATTCTCGTCCATACTATGAGTACATAATCCAGATAAAAGTCAGATCCGATCGTGCTCATCCTGAGCAGTTATCATCCAGTTTAGGATCAGGGGGGCGTGAATAGCTGCACCTCTAGAACAATTCGCTAGCCTGCCTAGAGACATCAGAATTTCCGCATGTGACAGGCATTCTCTCCGGCACGGGAAGGCTATCAGTCCTACAAATCATCAGCTTCATCGGACACCTCCTTCACTGAAAACGTCACCCTTAACTGATTTGGGGTTCGTGCTGCTGGGGTATCACCGGAAGCAGAAAATACCAGGTCATCTCCGATTCAGCTCTTGATGCATGCATATTCTCTCAGGAGCATTCCAGCCAGCTTATCACTGGTAAGTGTTCATTCTATCCTACAAACCCTAACCCTAATTTTTGCTATAAAATAGGGAATTTTGCATGGCAGTTTGCATGCCCGGTTGTTTCAGTATATTTGCATAGAATTAGAAAATATTGGGATTTGGGATATTACACCCCAGAGGCCACTTTTCCTGTGTTTCGGACGACTAAAACATTCCGTGGAGCATTATTTAGCTAATAGAGCATCAAATTGGCATTTTAATGCTAAAAGTGCAACAATTTGGCACTAAAGTCATTTAAAAAAAGTCAAATTATTTCGTTTTATTCATGGGTTGACATGGCTATGGGCTCCACATGTCATGCGACCCTCTTCCATGTAAAAGGCTTGCAAACTTTGGTTATAAGTTAAAGTTGCGAGTGGTTAAAACATGAGATTCACATCAACCTTTAAGAGCGCACCAAGCCCAAGTCAAAGTTGCGTTTGCATTATGGGTGGACCCCTCATCCTTGTGAGGTGTTGTAAAAAACTTTGGATAAGTTTCAGTGTGGTAGTATATGGTATGTTTGAGGAGATATGATGGAAGTTGGTAAATAGCTTGCGCGTGAGAGGATGACTCCACCCTCACGGCTCACGCTTGAGTGAAGTGGCAGCCATCGAATGGGTTGGTGGAGTTTGGTAGGATAGGTGGCATTTTCCTCTCCAGTTCCACTCTCCTCTAACTCAGAGCAACTCAGATCAACTCAGTTCTACTCCCACTCTATCTTCAGTGTTGGATACACCGCCCTGGGGTCTCCTTCGACTATAAAAGCGAGGCAATTCTCCTTCTTCTAGACGAAGTATGAAACCTCTGCTCTCTTTGTAATCATCTTCTGAATATTTTTCTAATGAAATAAGGCTTTGGAGGTCAATGTGGTGTCATCTTTCCAGCTGGATCAATATTGTTTCATGTGTTCATTGAGGTCACTGTAGGAGTTGTTCTTTGCATTTGATGCTTTTCTTGCCAATCTATGGCCTAAAGAAAGATTAGTATTAATCGATAGGAGTGGATAGTGTTTCTTCATTGTTCATTTAGAAGATCTATGTTTAAGATTTTGGATTTGTATGCTTATTTGTGTATGAGTATGCTCTCTTTGTATTCAACATTAGACTTTTACTATATGATTTGACAAGTATTGTGCAAGTGTGAAGGCTCCTACAGGTTCCTTGTTGGCTTTTGCAAGAGATCTTGCTTGTTTCTCTTGCTCTCCAACCCTTTGTGGAAGCATAGTCCATCTTGAAGCCATCACCAGAACTTTAATTGCCCATTTCCAAAGGGAGTTTTTCTTCATATCTTCTTCACTTAAAATTAAACTTCTCATTTAGTTAGTTGGTTACTTGCTTTTATATTTTAGATCTAAATGCTTAAGATCAATATCTTCCTTAGATCTAGTTTATAGAAGTGTCTTTTGTTGCTTAGATCTAAATATTCATAAAGTTGATCTCTCTTTCATTTAGATCTAGCATCAAATCTACTTTCCTTTGCAATCATTTCAAGGATATTTTTAGCTTGCTAGCTTAAAGTAGTTTGCATTCAGTTTAAAAGTTAAAATCTAACATTAAAGTGCTTTATTGGCAGCCCCTTGAAGGTTGCCCCAAGATCCTAAGAGATTGGGTCTTACAATCCCAATCTTCTTAGTTAATTGTTTTGCCTTAGATCTAGTTTCTAGCATAGACTTTTTCCCATAAATTTTGGTTGTGTCCAAAAGCACTGTCAAAGTGTTTTTTGGGCATTTCTAACACTGTATAGCTTGCTGGTTTTTTACAGAAGTTAGCAGTTTGGAACGCTTTTTGGCCGAAAAAGTCAAAGATCTAAGCAATCGAAGGCCTCTTGAACCATCCCTTTACATTCTAGCTCTTTCCCAAATAGTTTGTAACCTTACTTTCTCCAAAATTACAAGGAGAAAGAAGCATTTTTACTCTTCTTTGATCAAGTTGTAATCTCGTAGTAAAAATATTTGAGGAGGCTCTTCAAAGCCCACTCCCCATTCCCCCAAGGGGGATTTGCGTCGGTGTCGAATTTCATGACTTTCATGTTTTACTTTAGTTTCTTTTCTGCAGATTAGTACACTTTGATAAAAGTTCACTTTTGTTATATCATTCATTTGTCAAAGTAATACAAATAATAACCCCACGACTTCCCAAGTTACCCGAAATGGGAAAGGGATGTGTGGTAGGACTAATTAGAAAAATTTACTTATCTTTTATATTGTTTTTATTCTTCATATAATTTACACCCCTTGCTCTCCCGATTAGGGCTTTTAGCCTGAAAGAGATTCTTGGGGACTTAATAAACAAGCAAACACATTACACTTAAAATCGTTAAAATTTACCAAGGATTCATTGTGTATGCGTTGCATTGCTGCGGCTCGGTCAACCAGTTGGATGCATCAAAAGCAACGTGGGTGACTAGTTTAAGATAGCTTCACATTCAAATTAACCTCCCAAGGAGAAAATCCAACGCCTTGAATTAATCCATTGCGGTGAAAGTTCACAAAAGAAGTGGGAACAACTGGATAGTGACCTCGAGATACCGTCAGGCTACACCTTTGTTGGTGTAGTGTTGGACACATCCCAGAGACTTCAATCTAGCCCACATATTCTTTGCGTGACACCACATCAGATAAGGGTTTTGGACATACTCTACGTATCGTCAGGTATATTCGGAGTTCCCTTCCCCCTAATCTAATTCACTCATCTTCACATATTAAAGTAAAATTACCAAGAGCACTTGCAAAACAAATCTTTCAGCACTATCAACATTCTTACTTTGTGGTGACTCCATTTAAGGCATTGGTCTGTTTTATCACATATTTTAATTCTGGTGTAAATTTATTTTGTTATATGAATATCAATCTGATATGCTGATGTGCTTCATTTCATTGCTATTTTGAATCTATCTGCAAGCATCTTGGTACAATCTTTTTATAAACTCCTAAGTATTTCACTCATCCACAAACCCACTAAGCCTTAACAACTTTAGAAACTAATAGGGTCTACCCCCCTTGGCTTCAATTGGAAGTTGGCCTAAACAAAGAAGTCAAGAACAAGGTGACAACCTTGACTTGAGACTTGCTCCCAGGGACACACCGAGTGACTTGAAGATTTTTGCCACGTTCCCCCCTAGGTGTGTGAAAGGCGGCAACCATTCCTAGCCACAAGGGTTGCTGGGCACCAACCCGGAGACTACAGCACAACTCAGTCCATCGAGAAGCGTCATACTCAACTCAATCCATCGAGGATTACAAATCAACTCAACTCAGTCCATCGAGGAGCTTAGTATCACATGGTAACTCCACTCAGTGAGGAGTGCGCCCATGCATCTCATGGTAACTCAACTCAAAGAGGAGTGCACCCATGCATCTCATGGTTACTCAACTTAGCGAGGAGTGAACCCATGCATCTCATGGTAACTCAACTCAACGAGGAGTGTGCCCACGCATGTCATGGTAACTCAACTCAACGACGAGTGTGCCCATGCACGACATACTAGTCCGTCGATATGTCCACACCATAGATCTCTCCCTCACATGGAGAGTTCCACCATTCTCTGTCCAGGGAGAATATATCACTGATGCTGCAAACTCCCTCTCAATGAGGGAGACATTCTCCACCACTCCAAGCTTGTCTCAGACATAGTTTTAAACATCGTTTAATTCGGTTTTGGTTTTGGTCAATTTACCCGTTTGATGGACGACTGAGTCAAATCGGTCTATGGATCGGGTCGGTCGATCGGTTTCATACCAAACCGTTCGATTCAATACCAAACCAGTCAGATCGACCGATCTACAACATAGATTAGTAGATTTTCTAGGGGGCCTATTGACATAAAAAAACATTGTAATTTCGTTTTTTGTTTTGTTTTCTTGCTAACCTAGCCCAACCGTAAGGTGTAATCACTAATCCTATTATTTTCCCTCCCCCTCTATTTCAGACACCTATTCCTCCTTTTATTGTTGTGGAGAGCCACAACTTGTGAGAGAGTCGTGAGTCCATGATTGTTGAACTGGTATGGGTATTGCTTCGAAACACCAAACTTTGTAACAATGAGGCTTATAGATCTGCTCAAAATTGTTGGTGTTTCTTGTTTGAAAGGAATTTATGCCCAGATTTAGGAAAGGATGGGTGAATTGCTTGTTTATGTTGAAAAACCAGATGTATCTAGGAATTTTAAAAAAATTTGCAGCATATATTAGACATGAGCATACATCTAAATAAGAATGGATCACTGAAGGTAAGACAATCACAGAGAGAACACAAGATTATTCTGTGAAACCCTCTTGGGGTAGAAAACCTAGCCAAAACTTCTCTTGATATTCTTCAACAAAGTACAATACCAGTACAAAACTTCTTGACTAACAACCTTGAACTGAGAGTGTTGAAACAATACCTTTGTTTTAGCACTTAAAACTTCATTAACAACCAATATCATACTTACAATAATGGCCTAATAATGGCCCCAAAATTGACTGCCATAACCTCTTACTGTAGCAGATTTATGATAGTTACTGTAGCAGCCTTATTTCCTCTGTTTTAGCACGTTTGTTTCAATAGTAGAACAGTAGGATTACAAGTCATATAACAACAAGAGCATACAAGGTATAACTCAACTTATAGCAAGAGGATACTTCACCAAAATTGTGTGTCCAAATGGTAAGGGGCAACCTCCTTTTATACTTGGGGTTGGCTGCCCTAAGTTGCCCCATACGACCGCCCTAAGAAGCTCTTTAGGACCGCCCTAAGCAGTCCCCCTAGGGACCGCTCTAAGATGGCCTCTAAGCACCCATCTATAAGGTTGAGACATGGCATGTGTTTGACAATTGGCAAGAGGTGTTGACATTTGGAAAGAGGTATTGACATTTGTTCATAAAGTTAACACTTGGCATCAAAAGCTTTTTATGTACATAGAATTAATAAATTAAAAATAGCTTCCAAAGCTATATATTTCAACACTCCCTTTTAGCAAGGAATGTATTTTTCTAGTACCATTTGTTGCATCCACTTGTCTTTACTTGGCTATTGATTTGTTGACTTATCAAGAGAAGTTTTGTATCCATAGCTAGCAATTTGGAATCAGTAGCATCTCTAGTGGGCACACTACTATCATTGTAGGATTTTTATTCACTCAGTTCTCTAAGAAGTTGTTATCCATTAATTTTGCACTTAGTGGATTTTTCGTTGAGCCGCCAGTATTGAACATGATGCATGTTCGCTTCCAGAGTTCAGAAGTTCAGTTTGTTCCAGAGTTAGCCAGTTTTGGCTAGCCTTTTTTATTTTTTGTCGAAATGACCATGCCCCATGGGGTTTGTAATAAAGTGTGCTAGTAGGGGGGTCTTGAGTGGCTCGGTTTCCTTAGACTTAACAATCAAATAAGGTATTCCAAGGAGTTTTTTTCCCTTGTTGATTATTTCTTTTCCTTTAGCCGAGTAATAATCGATGAGTTTTTCTCCTGCTACCTCCAAAGCTGGAATGCCCAAATTTGGCGGTTAGGCCTTGGGGGGTTATTAGAGTCCAACATTAAAATATGAACCTACTAGACACTATTGGTATGTTTTATGGTCATTTCCTAGGTCCCGGGATGTGTTAAAACATTGTTCGAAAAACCTTTTAGCAGACGTCCTTGGATTTTTTTATTTTTTATATTTTGACTATGGAAAAATAATTAAAATTTTCAATTAATTAAACCATTTTTCCTATGGTTTAATTGAAAATTTTCAAAATGTAATAATTAAGTGGTCTGGGGGTGGATTTTGGCAAATAAAGACTTGTTTTGTAAGCCAAAATACTCATTTATCCCCTAGACACACTTATCCTAAGTTTTGGATGATTATTTTTCCCCTAATTAAATATTTCCTCAAAATCAATAAATGAGGAATATTTAATTAAAATAATCATTTAATTATTAATTGGAGATAAATCAAAAGCTCTCCAAAATAAACCAAATTGAATAAAGTAAAGGGTTGAATGACATAGCAATCAACGTCGGAGGAGATTCCAATCAAATCCTAACTGATTTGGATCAGTATCGGAGTGCAACAGTTAACTGTCTCTTGGGATTTGCATCTCCTTCACTCATGTGGGCGAATTCCTCTTGGTGGCTTCATCTGATTGGTCGGGTGATAAAAGCAAGAGAGAGGGTGGGTGCCTTGCCTAGGTGGAGGCCACCTCACCCCCTCTCATAACTCCAGAACTCAGTTGGACTACAAATCAATGCATTTAACACTCAGTCAGTGAGGGTTGCGCCCTTCAATCTGTTCTTGATCCTTGCGCTAGGGTTTATGAGCCCTCTCTTCTCCCTTTTGTGTATAAATATGAGGCCTTCTTCCTCATTCTGGACGGAAGCAAGGGACCTCTGCTCATATGAGTTGGTATTGTTTATCTTTTGATGGAATAAAGTTGAGTCTTTGGAGGACAAATTTGCTGGTGTAATACACTTTCATGGTGAATGCAGGTTTTTAACCGAGGTGATATCTATTTAGTTATGTTTGTGGCTAATGCAATTTTGAATATCTAGCTTAGAAGTTTGTATTCCAATCCATAGAATAGGCATTTGAATCTCAATTTGCTTATTTATTTGTAATCATTTAAGATTCAAGAGTTATACTTTGTAGTTGGCAATACTTGTATGCTTTTGGTTTTATGTGATTTCCATACTAGATCTGATCCTTGCATGAAGGTTTCTTGTGTAGCTTTGCAGATCACCAAAGGTGGAGTAAGATTGGAGCTCGGTTGCATCATGTCTTCTTCACCGCTTAACTTTGGATCTAACTTGTTTCCCATGCAGGTGCCCTCCTCCTCAACCTTGTTCAAAGCTTGAAGCTTGAGTTCTTCTTCTTCCTTCTCAACAAAAAAAGACAAAAACGCTCAACCTCAACCTCTTTTCTTTTAATTTTTGTTTGTTTTGTTTGCAAGTTAAAATTCAATTATTAAAAGATTTATCATTCTTCATTTTACTTGCTTCATTTAAAGATCTAAGAAAGGACTGAAATTTTGCACCTTAAGGCTTAGATCTAGTTTCCATTTGCTTTAGCACTTTGAGGTTAAACTTTGCAAAAAATTTCCAAGTGTTGAAGGTGTAGATTATTAGTTTATTTTTGCATCTAACCCACTGATTTGGCATTGAAAGCTTGCTGGTCTTTAGCAGGTATATTAAAAAAGAGAAGGATATGTTGCCAAATGTTTTAGTTTTGGGCCATCAGGAGCATCCATATTTGATTATGCCTTCCCCCTTCTTCATTCCTTGCGTTCCCAGCACTTTTAGGACCTTTTTAACCCTGTTTTCAAGGATCAAAGGGCACCCTTTTTTTCAAAGCATTGTAAAAAGTTTAATAAAGAGCAAGTGGGACAAAGGCCCCCTCCCCCCACTTGTCGTTAAAAGAAAAAAGAAAGAACCTAAAAGTCTCTTGAATCTCACTGAAAAGTGGATCAAGAGCACTCTCTATTGGAGAGGTTTAATTTTTTGTTTTAGATTAGTTTTTGTTTATCATATTGTTAAGAAATAAAACCACTCTTCGTCGCCATGAATTATGCTCTCACCTCCACCCAAAGGCTTTGCCGATTAGTGGAGATTGATCAGAAAAGTGACGCATAAGTTTGGCCATTATATGTATTCTCTTTTCATAAGTACTGTTTTATTTTTCATGTTTTAACTTGTTTAATAAAAGGAATCCAAAGTCTCGTGAACTTCACTGAAAAGCAAGTCAAGAGCGCTCTCTGTCGAAGAGTCAATGGTTACTTGTTCAAAATCGAAATAAACCATTTTTCTACATTGTGTATGCTCTACCCGATTCGGATACCCGGAAGCATTGTAGATTGTTTAATTCTCACATCTTAACTTAATCAGTCACCTAATAAAATTAACTACCTGAAAGATGAGCGAAAATCCGACGCTTCTCGACTAGACTTTGTGTGGGCAAATTCTGCCTGGGGAATCTGGAACCACTGTACTTAGATCTTGGGGGCACTTGTTGATGAAATTGTCATTGATGCCAACATGGACTTGCAATGGCCCCACAGGATGTCATTGATGCCACCAAGTCCCACCTGCAGTGCTTTAGTCCCCTTACAGAGTGGGTTTGTGCCTTGAAGCACCTTGTACCCAGTTGACAAGGTCCCTGTACCCACAAGCTTGGATCTTGAAGCCACCACCCTGCTGATGGCGTTGAAGACCCTGGAGATGGTCCTGAAGCCCTTGCAGACTATGGAGAAGCCTTAGACGTGTTGGAGAAGCATTAATGACCCATTATGTGGTCATTCATGCTCTGATGGTGTCATGGTACCCCAGGAGAAGGTTTGGCAACCCCACAGGTAATGTCATGATGGATCTTGAATCTTGGGGGTCTCTTGGTGTGGTTGAGGTGGTTGAAGAAACCAATGAAGACCCTTGCTTGATGAAGAAGCTCTTAAAGAAGTCACTTGAAGTTGTTTGACCCACATTTGATGGCTTAATGGTCCTAGTACTCTTAATGAAGATGATGTGGTCATTGATGACCTTGTATGGTCTTTGACATATTGTGGATGCCCTTGGCTTGATAAAGAAGGCCTTGAAGAAGCCTTTTGACCCACACACTAGATGGTTTAATGGCCTTGAAGAAATGTAGATGATGTGGGCATTTGGGGTCTTGGAACCCTTGGGGATGGCCCTAGAGCAAAAGGAAGATGAAGGCACCCACACACATATTATGGTGATTGGGCACTTGGACACCTATTACACACTTGGTGTTGATGATGTGGCAAAAGAATAATGATAAAGAAATGCATGCAATTCTTTGGTAAGGTTTGACCCTTGAAGGAAGGGTTTGTGTGACTATTAAAAATCAAATTAAAAATTACTTACCTTGTTAAAGCCATCCCTTGAAGTCGGCTCAGAAAGGAAACAAAAATAAATAAATGAAAAATAAAAAAAATTATTGTGACAAGTCAGCCAGCTAAAGGAAAAATAAATTAATTTAAATTTAAATTCTTAATGTCGGCTCAGATTGATTTTTTTTTCTGTGTTGAAACCACTATTAATACCCTATCAAACCTCATTTTGAAAATACAATTTCGGAGGAGCTCTGAGGTCATTTTTTGTGGACTGTGGCAAACAGACTGAGGAATTTTGGATGAAATGACAGCTCTGCGTCTTTTGTTGTTTTTTTGGTTGACTGTGGTTGACTGAGGTTAACTGTGAAAATTCAGAGGCAGCAGCAGTCCAAATTTACAAAGAAAGATTTTTTTTGGGGTTTTGTTTTGAAGCAGCAGCAATTGACTGAGATATTTTGGAGGTGGATGATTGAGGCAGCTTTCATGCACAGACCCAAATTTGTCACTACAGCTAAGGAAATTTAACCTCATTCTTTATGGTTCCTTCCCTTTCTTTTGTTCTTCTTTCATGACTGCTGTAATTTCCATGCCTCAGGTATGGACTGTTGACTGAGGTGGATCTCATAGACCTTGAGCTCATGACTGAAGAAAGCTTGCTGCCCTAGGAGAAGCAATCAATATACAGCAGTAGAACAACAGTCTAATTTTTAAAGTTTGGTGAATGTTTGCAGCAGCAAACAAATTGAGGCAGCAACAGTGCCAGGAGAGGAATTTTGTGGATTTATATAGCTCTGATATTTTTAGTGTATAGACCACACTACTAAAGCAGCCGCAGTGAATGAATGCAGAAGAAATGTGGAAGAAATAGCTCTGTAATTTGGGGGTACTTATGCAGCTGCAGACATAACTTTTAAGTCTGATATATTTGGCATAAGTCTGATTTTCTCTCATTAAATCCTTGATGTGGATCCTCTAATTTTCGGGCTGCAGTAGACATGAACAATTCGGGTCAACAGTGAAAGTGTGGTGAATTTGGTGGCATGATACAGCTCCGAAATTTTCGGGACTGAGGTGTGTAGCAGCAGCATAAGTATGATTCGGTGGTTGTAGTGGTGTTGCAGCAGTTAGAGTTTTTCTTGTGATACAATATTCTTCTATCTCTGTTTTTTGAGTTAAGGACTTAACTAAGGCAATTGGTGTAGAAGACAAGTTTCAATCTCGGGCATCACTGAGGCAACCTGGGTGGACATTCTGTTAAAAGTATGGAGGACTGAGACTGAGATTTTTGATTACTTGAACACATCCAGCAAACCCTTGTCCAAACAGTGACTGTATGGCATGTTTTTGACTGTGGATAGACTGATGAAGTGACAGAGGATAAGATAAGGGTTGTTGTATAAAAGACATGATCAGTTTATGATGTTCTGGAGCAGATTAAGTTTGCAGACCAAGTGTGATACAGTCCACATCATAATACACAATGGGTTTGACAGTATTTTGAGTTCATTCTCTGAATACAAACAATCTGAAGTTGGCTTGTCTTGGACTCTTCCTCAGCTTATACACAGCTCAAGTGAGGAATCTAAAGAACTTGACATGCACTGTTTATAAGGTATGATCAATACACTGTATGATGCACACTTGATAATATATACTGATGATACATACTATGAGAATGATTTGATGATGCACATACACACTTTGCTGGTGATGCATGCTCTCTTATGCTCCATGATGAACACCCTTAGGGGGATGATGCATATACAATGCATACACACTTGTACATGATGATATGATGTTGATGATGCCTTGCACACTATAATGTAAATCCTATGATGATGCAAACCCTATGATGATGTTCTAGACCTTGATGGTGATTCTGGTATCTTGATGACATGTTCAGTTTGACAGACCTTGTTTGATGATGAGGACATACGTTGTGCACTTTGATGATGAACTTCTAGATTGAATATCCTATGATGATGATGTTGCATACTATGATGTTGAGGTACACCCTATATGATGAATACACAGCCTAAACCTTGATGATGATCAGACCTTGATGATGTTCAAAACTTTATGTTTGATGACCTGACAAGCAGTGTTGAAGAGCAGACTTTGTAGTATTGCAATAGTGTAGATGACATGGTTGATGAGTAGATGACCAGCAGCAGTGATGAGCAAATAAACATATGATTGATGAACAGATGACTAGCAGTATTGATGAGCAGCAGAGATCGATGTGCAGAGATACTTGAACAGAGATTGAGACGATGAGAAGCGTTGATGATGAACAGAGATGATGAGCAGATGAGCATGAGCAGAGATAGTTGGCAGCAGATTGAAGAGATAGGTGATGTTGATGTGATTGATGAAATGATGTGACAGTAACCTTTCATTGTAAAAGCAAGCTTGTCTTGCTTTTGAGGTTAGGATACCTCAAACCCTTCTTAGCAGGGTCTAAGAAAACCAGGCAGAGTCCTGGATGCAGAGTAGGTGCTCTTCATATCAGTAGGTGCTGATTTTACCTCATGGTTGTAGCCGGTCCAAAACTAATACAAAAAGATTACAAAATTATATGGTGTTGTGTTCTTTTGTGTTATGGTTCTTGATGATTCAAATTGTGAATGATGAAGTGAAAGATGTTTATGAAATGATTATGAAATTGATAGAATAGTGGAATGATGAATTGGTAGTTAATTGTGACAAGTTAAGAAAAGGTTTAAAATTGGCTTTACACTGATTCACCCCCCCTCTCAGTGTCTAACTGAACGGTTAGGCTACATCCCTGGTTGGTGTAGTGTTGAGCCCGCTCTTGGGACTTTGGCAGCCAACATGTCCTTGTACGGAGCCACCAAAGCCTAATTTCTGGACATTCCTCTCTGTACCTTTACAGTATCTCGAGAGTTTCCCTTCTTTTCCTAACCAAGTTTCACAATCTAATAATTTAAAATTTACCAAGATACACTTGCACAACATTTCCCTTTTTTCAACAATTATCATTTTTCTCACTATATTGACTCCATAAGGCACTGGTCCTTGCACTTTCATTTGCTTATTATCAATATCAAGTATCGTGCTTGTGAGACCAATCATTGTTAAGCTTTGTGACGAAGTTGTCATATCCATTGATGGATGAAACAGGTAATCTATCAAACCACTTCCGCACATCTCCTTCCAGAGAATGCAGGAGGCCCCTCATGAATACATCTTCATCAACAGCTCCATATGCTTCCATATGATCTCAGACTTTGTCAATGTGGTCTTCGATGGAGGTAGCTGACACTCCATCAAACTTGGGAACCTTTTCGAAGTACTTATCAAGCATATCATGGGGGGCTCCCTGGATTAAGGAAAAATCTAAAGGAGATGCCTTAGCCTTCCTTCCAAAAATTCTAGGGTTTTGTGGAGGAGGAAAATTCTGATTCCCACTAGTGTTTGTTCTGGCCATTGGGCTAGATGAGGTTGAAGGAGATCCCAAAGGATGACTTGAGAAAACAATGGGGCTGGATATCTTCCAAAAGAAGTTGGAAGAGTCTTCTTTAGTTTGTCTGTTTTTCCTTGTGTAAGTTATAGGAATTCCTTTAGGTTTTACAGGATGTTCTAAGAACTTTAGATTAATACGTTGGGTACAATCCTCAGTGGAGTCGCAGGGTGGAGTCGCCAGGTGAACCACGCAAGTAATTCACCAAAAAGAGATATGTCGTAGGGAAAGGTGAGGTATGTTGAACCAAGGTAGGCCTCTACCTCCCCGGCAACGATGCCAAAATGTTGTCACCAACCTTGTAATTGCCTATGTGAGATGGATCCAGGATGGACGGTAGAGGGACAAGCAACTATGGAGGTGGAACCAAGATTGCCTCGACTCCCAAATGGATGGTTGTCATGCCAATCGAGGCAGTCTTCACTTTATGTTATCTTAGCCCAAGACAACAATGGGGGAGACCCAGTTCTACTCCCGACAGGAGAGATCAGACCTAGACACCAAATTAGATCAAATAGACTTGAGGTACGTAAGGTGTAAGGTAAATGAGAACCCTAGATCTATGGAGGGTGTCACTAAGTGAACCAGGGATTTGGATTAGGGCTTTGGAAGTGTGAGGTTTGATCCAAGGTTGGGACACATGTGACCTATAAGGTGAATACTAGATCTGGGGTTGGGGTACTAGCAATAGATGAAGGTATCCGCTGCCTTGGAAAACGTAACCAATGCAGGGAGGGTAAGGACAGGATTGGGGCTATCTAGTACCAATGGATAGACTCAATGGAATGGTATAACAATGTCACAGTACCCGAGTCACCAGGAAAAATCAAATTTCAAGAAAAAGAGGCCAAAGAGGGGGTAGCATTAGGGTTGGAGATCAGTGCTTGTCATATCCAGGGCAATGGAGTCACTATCTGTCCAGCAGTGGAGGAAACCCACTTGGGAAATAGCCCGATCTACAAACCCAAAAAGGTATTTGGCCGAAAAAGTCAGATCACGGGAAAAACCAGCAGCAGGATGGCTAGCTCTAGGGTTTGGCAGGTCAGTTTCTGAGATCTAGGGAAACCTATCAACTTCTAGCTCAACGTTGAAGGTGATTTGGTGAGAGGATGACCTGATCTACAAACCCAAGAAGGTTTTTGCCGGAAAAATCAGATCACAGAAAAAGTCAAAAAAATGGTGGATAGCGCTAGGGTTTGGGAGGTCAGTTTCTCAGATCTAGGGCAAACCAGCCACTTTTAGATCAGTGTTGAGGGTGATATGGTTAGGGGAAGACCCGACCTACAAAACCCAGCAATGGTTTGGCTCGAGATCAAGCGGTCCCTTTTTTTGTATTTTTGGTTTCTCTTATTATAGAATTTTCAGTGTAAAATGAAGAAAAGCAGAGGCCAATGGATTGAGATCTGGAAGAAAGGGACTAACCTGTAGATATTACTTGAAAAACCTTGTAGATGCCTTGATGATGATGATCCCTGCTATCTCGATCAGTTTGAGAAGCTTTGAGCGAGTTCTATGTCCAACGTTTTGCCCCAAGGAGGCAATGCACCCTCTCTCCTACACAACAAACGTCAACCATATCAGATTTGCTGCAACTTGAGAAAAAAGCTAGATGCTACAGAAAAATAGCAAGAAGAAATCATAGATCGCAATAACACTAATGAAAACCCCTTGATAAAAACGAAGACAATCCAAGCGAGTTGAGGTCCCCCTGCAAAAACGCCCAAGTTGAAGTCGCCCTCCTATAGACAAGACAAAGATTCTCAAAAAAGATATAGATCTCACAACAATTTCCCGAATGCTAGGAAGCAAAAGACTTTCCAATCACCATCTAAGAACACCAGATGCAAAGGAGATCCAAGAATATCCATAAGAAAAGTTTTTATATTATTCAGATCCAAGAGCCAAAGACCCCTTACAAATGAGAATCTCTCTCCTTTAAATAGGAACAAGAGAACCAAAATCCTAACCACATTTCAAATGAGTGGCTAAGATTAAAAGATACAAATGTCTAATCAATGGTTGAGATGAACTCAACATACAATACATGGATCAATATAACAATATAATATAAAAGGGGACTAAATCACCCAAAGAGAGGGGACCCCACTCAACAAGAAATAAATGAAACACATGGTGGGTCCATGGAGTGTTAACTAACTCCCTCTGGTTTGGGTGTCCCCATGGCACAATAAAAATAATATGTTTTTTAAACTGGGAAATTGTGTCTCCTTGAGGAAATCGTGAGCCTCCCAAAAGCTCCAAAAAGTAATATAAAATGCCCGAAAAATAGGTGGGCCCAATCAGGTGCTGCAACTGTTGGAGAAGGTGCGTAGGACATCACTCTCATCATCATGACTCATCCCATGCCATTTCCTTGGCTCAGTAGCCCAAATCGAATTCCTTAGTAGCCATTTAATTATTTTTTAATTTGCCTCGGGAAACGTGAACCTGCCAAAGTCCTAGGGTTCCTGTGTTATCCAACTGAGCCTACCAGGCTCTCTGGGAGGGGGGTCATATGGGACAATCAAGTGGTTGGACCCCCTATGCCCTATACATTGCCCTAGGAGATCCAATAAGATCATCTCCCTGCTCAAACATGACTTCCAGTGAAGCAAAACTGCACCAGAAGAGTAAAATGAGCCTAATCATCTTTGTAAGTGTCCAAAACTGACAACAAGCTGTCTCACTGGACTTAGAGAGTCCAAATTCATCTAAGGTATATACTCATACCCATTCCAGGTCTCTGCCTAGTCATCTGCAATATCAATAGACAAAATAATCACCTATAAATGACCAGATACCAATAATATAACTCAGGCTGTCATCCATTTGCTGCAAGTGTTAAGAGGCTAGGACATGCTCTATAAATCATTCAAGTAACAATCATAACAAATAGCAATCACCTCACTGTCGGTACATCAACCAAATACATATATATGGTTTTATTTATTATTACTCATACTAGACTTTCAGGACTATACTCTCTTCATAGTAGTAGTCAATTTGCTAGTGAAGGGTGAAGGCTAGAATTTACAAGGCTAGGACAAAGGATGACCACCAACTCAACATCCTGACACTTTGGATATGGAAAGGGAATACTCACTATAGCCATATGCTGGACAAACAACAACAAAGGGGATGGAAATGCCTCACAAATGGGTGAACTACTTCAAAGGTGCTTACTCACCTTGACAAATGCTCACAATCCAACTCAATACAAATAAGGTCAGCAATTTTTAGATATAACTTTTAGGAACCATTGCTTTTTTGGGCCTTTGATTTTCCATAGCCTTTGTCTTCGTATTTTTTATAGGGACTTTTATCATTTAGGCTTTATGCATTCATGTATGTTGAAAAACACTACTTTTCATGAAGGTTTAAGATATTTCATTGCAATACTTTTTAATAGCCAATTTCATTAGGCTAGCCTTGCATTCATGTATATTTAAAAACACTACTTTTCATGAATGGGTTTTTTTCATAAGATATTCATTTCATTTCCAAATACATTGTATTGATGGCAGCGCTACTTGTTTCTGGTAAGCAAATACATCCGAGGAAACTCATAGCCGAGACACAAATAAACAAGGAAGCTTGTCCAACAAAAGCTCTAGCGGGGAAAGGTCCTCCATGCCACAAGTCAAGTAGTAAGTCGGGCTAAAACACAACTGGAAGGTAATGGATGAGTGGAGACAATGAATAATGAAACCAACACTAGCAAGCCAAGGTATGGTGGGAATGACTACCTCTATTCTCCCTAAGGAGGAACCGATGAGTATAGATCAAGAATTTCCAATTCTGAGTAGGGACATCAATACATAATATAGATACATCCACGTCCACATATTTATATGACCGCCAGATCATGACACTAAATGCTAACACGTCACAGAAATGAGTATAAGAGAAATGATAACCATAACACAATATAATACAAGTCGAGTCATAAGCATGAAAATAATCCATCTGAACCAACATCTGTCCAATGAGAAAACACTGATGCAAATATGGGCACTGCTAACTGCTCTGTACATAACTAAATGGCTACATCGGTCCTCAAATCTGAGTGTCCTGAGACTCAGTCCTGGCATGGGAAAGTACTATAGTCCATAAATAAAATAATGATCCTTCATAAATGCTCATCTCAACATCTCATCTGTAGGAGATCTGGCTGAAAAATTGTACTGAATCTGAATTAATAGAATATGGTAGCTCGACTACTATATATGTGATAACAATAACCTTAGTAACTTTCCATAAGGACTACCCCCCTTGGCTTCGTTGGGAGTTTTTCCTAAATGGAGGAGTCAGGATCAGGTGACAACACTTGACTCTTTGCTTGCCCCCAAGGCCGCACCTCTCCCTTCTGTCGGGAGACAGTCGTTTGAAAGATTTCTGGCTGACGGTGTGCACATCAGTGGGCAACAAAACTGTTTGTGCAATTCACTAAGAACTGTCAGTTCACCAAGAACTGTCTTACTCAGTGCCAGTCCTTTTTCATATTGGATGAGTAATCTTAGAGCCAATCCTTTTTCATACTGGATAATAATAGAATATCCCACATCCTGCCTATAAATGGTTTTCCCTGCTACTCTCACCAGAGCTCCTTACACCCTCTTACGAGGAACCAGTCCAAGCTTGTCTCTTAAGTACTTAAACTTCACCTTTGACAGAGGTTTGGTTAACACATCTGCTACTTGTTCATTTGTAGCCACATAAAGAAGCTTCACTGCTCCTTTTTCTACCATATCACAGATAAAATGATATTGGATTCCAATATGCTTTGATTTGTTATGAAACACCAGGTTCACTGACAATCTTATGCAACTCTAATTGTCATAGTTATTGAGTTTTGTAACTCGGGATGTCCTCCATGTGGTCTTCCTAGCATGGAGGCACTTCTATTAGCTTAGGAAGGAGGGTAGAAAGTGAGATACACTCTGCCAGGTGTCATGGATCAAGTAGTGGAGACAGCCAGAGAGTTTAGTTACTTTTTGCCATTTGCATGTAAAATTGCATGCATGCATTTTTTAATGCAACAACATGATTTTTGACTGAGATTGAAATTAGGGTTTTGGAAACCTAATTTCACCAAGATTGCTAATTATACAGATAGCAACATGACTTTTGCATGATATTGAAATTAGGGTTTTGGAAACATTTAGGATGCAAAAGTCATGATCTTTTTTGAGTATCAAGAGATCAAAGCAGCTGTGAGCAACAATTGACCAATGGAGGGTGAACCATCTGAGATAGCTGGGGGCTCATTCCTGAGGGAAGTGAGAGAACAAATCTTCAGAGACTGAATAGTTCTTTCCTCTGTACAGTGACAAAGTTGATTCATTGAGACTCTTCAGAGGTTGAAGAGAGTAGCAACAACAATAACAACAGTAGCGTGAGGATCTAAGAGGGTGATATGAGTAGCTGTACGTCACACATGTGGGTGACGTGAGGCTTCTGTTGGCACGTGTGAGAGGCTGAGAGGGCCCTGAGAGCTAAGGGTTCTCCATCAGTGACTAAGGAGAGGCCATCAGGGTTCAGCCAGAGTCAAACTAATTGCAGAACTACTGGGATGTGTTTTTGAGGAAGAGAGATGCAACTGTGCTGCTGGGAATGTTTTTAGAGATTGAGGAAACAAATCTTCTTCTGGAGTGGAGAAGAGCAGAGCAGAACATGAGGGTTTAGGAAGCATCCTTCAGAGGTTTTACAGATAGTACAACATCCAGAGCTTGGCAGAGTCAGAGGTTTGATTTTCAGCATGAGGATTTACCTTAGGGGGCGCATTTACCAAGTGCAGCAGTTGCAACTACTTACAGAGAACTAGGGCTTTGCCCGTCAAGTTCATCTTTCTAATTATCTAACTCTAATTGTACTTTCTTCATTATATTTTCTCTGGGCTCGAGATAGAAGAAAGCCCCTTCGTAGTTGGTCATCCCTAGTTGGGTTTCCAAGATAAATTCTGAGTCATTTGTGTGATTGTTGGTTTATGAGTTATATGGATGTTCATGTGCTGCAAATTCTAATTTAGATAGAAGTGTATATCATCTGGGATTAGTGAATATTGTAGTCATGTTGAATGTATGACCTTCCCAAGAGAGTGGAGACCTCTGGGAAAATTTACAACAGTAGATACTAGTAGTATCTAACTCAAGATCAAATAATCCTAAAAGCAATTTCCGTATCCATACAGCTTCAATGCATGCTAAACATGCTGCCATATATTTTGCCTCAGTCGTACTGAGTGCAACACTGGTTTGCTTCCTACTAAGCGATCATATCATACTCGATCCCAAACTAAAGCAACAACCTGATGTACTCTTACGATCTGTAACATTACCAACCCAATCTGAATCAGATTTATCCGTGCAATTTAAACTCACAATCTGCATCATACTTGATACCATACTCAATGGTACCTTTCAAGTATCTCATCACATGTTTTGTTGTAATCATATGAACATGTCTGGGTTCAACCATATACTGACTTAAGGTGTTCATGGACAAATCTAGAGCTGCGGAATGGGTATATGCTTGCATTAGACAAGTTGGTCCCTAATAAAGAGTGTCTTCAAGTATGAAGAGAATTAAACAAATAGCTCAGCGAACATGGAGTCTTTGGTAAATTGCATGCAACCAAAGATTGAGATAGGTCGAGTCCTATCAAATGTTGGAACATGTATGGCTCCTCTACCATATATCTACATAAATTGGCAGTGAGAGTGCTTTTCTAGGTTGTTAACACTTCTTCTACAGAGAGGTGTTGGAGCACCTAGGACTTCTTACACAATGTGGATAGAAACAACTTGAATGTATATCGGGAAAAACACTTGGTTTATGTTCACTACAACTTGAGGTTGTTTTCCTGTTATTGTGATGTGCCCAAGAATGACAGAACATATTTGACTTGGGACTGTTGCTGCCTAAAACACACTTAACCACAGAAATGTCTCTCAACCGCTAGGTGTGTTTTTCAGGGCAACTATGAGTTTAGAACCCAATGTCAGCTCGATTCCCAACTCTTCCATTTAGACCCAACTCCCTAAAGGTCAAGGGGGGTAGTCCCTACTTACTTGGTTTCTTAAAGATTTTAATCGGGAGTTAGAATTTATTAAGGTTTAAATTAAGTTTGATGACAAGCAACCATGTAGAGATGCAATAGTTTTCAATGACAGGCACACCTTACTTTTGAATTAAATCAAGTGCAATTACAAGAAAGACAAAAACAACTATTCAAGCCCAGTGCCTATTCTATTGGGCTTTGGAAAATACAATACACAATAATGTAAAAATACAAGATATACAAGACTTTGTAATGAAATGCGTCCCAAATCCTTAGATCATTCAATACAATAAATTGCTCATTAACATAACTCAACTTGCATTAAATAAAATGTAACCATGAAATTTAACTTAATCTAAAAATATAAATAACTTGAACTAAAAGAATGCTTTGAAAACAAAAATGTGAATGAAACAAGAGATTGTAGTGTTTTGCAAGTGGTCCTGTAAGTTTTAGTTCATTTTAGGTCTCACTTGAACTTAGGGGAATTAATGTGTGAAATAGTCTACCCCTAACACTTATCTCTTACAATTTGAGAGAGATTATTGAGTGCTCAACAAGAGAACACAAGGTTCCCTTCTAGCTCCACAAGTCAATCCCAAAGATTGTTGGGTGCTTAACGGGAGAACTCTAAGTGCCACGAGGCTCCCAACAGCCTCTACCCCTCTAGCTCCACAGGTCAACCTTTTTTTTCTCAATTTCTTATCAAGATAAGAGTTGGATGCCTATTAATCTAGACAACTCAAATCTTCTCCCTTTCTTGTCATCGAGGGTCGGACCAACCAACAAGCGGAGTGAATACGAGGCGAAGACTAGGGCAACGTTTATTTACTTCCAAAAAAAAGAATAAAAACTTTAAGAGTTTTTATTACACTAGCCAACACGATATTGCAAGGATGGAAAAGCCAAATCACTTACAAGGTGTGGGCAAAAATAAAATAAAGCTAAACAATAAACTAATCCTAGCCACTCAATCCACTTTCTGAATGAAAAGGATGGGGCAAAAAAAAATAAACATGCGGATATGAAAACTAATTACACTAACCTTTCTTCAATTGCTATGCAAGGGTGGGCAAGCCCAACTTCCTTTGCATGCAATGGATTGAAAATTTCAAAGAATCACAAATGCTAACCTAGCCACACAACTCTCTTCCTAAAGAAGAGATCGGGTAAGCAATTGAAAGTAAATAAGGGAAAATAGCAAGCCTTAGCCCCTCTTCACTTTGCAATGCAAGGGTGGGCAAGCCCTACTTCCTTTGCATGCAAGGGATGGCCAAAATATATACCTCAAATATAACTTTGAAAATCAAACAAAGAATCAAGTCCAAGAGACTCACTTGGACTTGTTACAATGACATAAATTTTAGCACCGTTAGATAAAGAAAGATGATAAAGAGAATGAGGATTTGACCACTTTGAGGCAATGGGTTTTGAAGTGGTGACCCTTGGGGATTCTTTGCCCTATTTTCTGCCCAAATTGTGACAGAGTTCCCCCCTGTTAAACCCCAAACTTGCAAAAAAAACAGCAAGCAAAAAAATGGTAAAAGATGACCAAAATCACTTTGGGACACCTTGCATACAAGTGTAAAAATTTGCTCAAGATATGCAATAAAAATTATAGAATCAATGGCTTCAAATAACTTGTAAAATGAAGATTTAAACCAGACTTGAAGATGCAAATAAAGATAAAGAAAAATGCAGAATTTTTTTGAAGGAGTTAGTGTGCTCTTTGCTCTTCAAATGGTTGAAGAAATGGGGCATCTAATAAAAGAATCCCACTCTTCAATCCGGATAACCTACAACTTGAAAGATAAGCTAAACAAACACAAAGAGAGGTGAGATTCTCACAATGATTAAAGAAATCAAACTATTCAACCAAGAAATGCTTGAAGTTCTTGAATGCAAGAGAGAAGAACTCATAAGATCTACACAAACCAAAAAGAACTTACCAAGGCAAAACAGTTTGCCTCTTGTACTTGAAAAACTTAAGAAAACAGGAGCAAGTCGCCACCAAACAACACGAGATCTCCTCCAAAGCTTTTATTAGAAATGTCCAATGGCTGGAAATTACAGTAAACTCCAAGAATGAGAGCAAAATTGAAGCAAGAGAGAGCAATGGAGTGAGAGTATGAGAGATTTTAACCCAAATGAGGAGGGGAAGCCTTCTTAAATAGGAAAAATGAAAGAGAGAGGCTCTTTGCTTGCTAGACAAGTGTCACAAGGGAGAGAGGAGGGCCCAAGAGAGGGGGGCGAATTTGCTCAAGGAGGGCAAAACCATGGTTTGAGATATCAAATATGGAGAGAGAAACCCCCAATTTAATGCTTTTAACCTTATTGCTATGTCAAATGGGGAGGAAACCGCCATAGTGAGGCCCCTTCCATTGACTTTAGCTCACCCAACCAATCAAAGAGAGAAGGGGGCACTGCCCTAGAGTCCGCAACTCAAAACTTGTTACATGCTTTCTTGAGGGGGCCCCTTTGGGTCTTAAACTTGTCTTAGGAACCTAATATAAACAGTAGAATCTTTACTTGGCCACCCTGTTGCCGCCTAATTCACACTTTAAGGAACAGAAAAGTCACAACCTGCTATGTGTGTCCTTTGGGGCAAGCGAGAGCTGGGGACCACTGTCACCACAGTCCACAACTCCTCCGTTTAGGCAAGATCCCAACAGAGCCAAGGGGGGAAGTCCCTACGGAAGACTAAGTTCCAGATTTATTAATTAATTGCAAATTAATTAAAGGGATCTTTTATTAAGATTGAGGCTAAGGTTTTGAGAGATGACAGTCAAACCAATGCAAGATGCCATATTTAAATGACAGTCAATCCTTTTATTTATAACCAGTGCCTAAAGAATGGAGTCAGAGAATGCAACTTTCAATGGATGTAGTCTAAGTTAATTATCCCACAGGTTAAGTTGTCTAACAAATGAGATGAATAAACAAATAAATGATACAATAATGAATCAAGCTATCTAAGCAATGTACAGATGATCTAAATTTATCAGTATAATCGAATGAATAAGTAAAATAGTTACAGTTTAGACAAATATGAACCAGATTTACAAGTTATAGACAAGAGATAGCAGAAGGAAAATACCTTAAAATGAAATTTATCAAACCAACAGTAAATGAAAAAAGGAAAGACTTTAAGTTGAATTACTTGAAGCAGTTAAACAAATGTTAAGCATTCACCACATAAACAATTGCAGAACTGAAAGTAAATGAAGCTGAAAAGTAAATGAGACTGAAAGTAAAGTGTTGGAGTGCAATGCTGGAGTGGAAGTGCGCCAAAATGAAAAAATGTTATAGAACCGGTTTTGCAATGTCTCTTGGTTTATTTTAGGTAGATTTTATTAAAGTTTTTCCTCTTGAAATTTAATTTTCGAATCGGTGGTGTGACTACCCCAATCCAGTATTTCTCAAGTCAAAGAGGGAATGCTGTTGCGCTCAACAAAATGGGAGCAAAGCCCACCCGTAGCTCACAGGTCAAACCCCAATGCCCTAGTGCTCAACAAGGGGGACGTAGAACGCCTAGAGACCCCCCACGGTCTTCTACCCCAAGTCGCCTCCGAGGGCACTGTTTTTAATCAACAGGAAAAACAGCTAGATGGATGCCTATTAAACTAAAACTCCTCTATCCCCTGTCGTATCTCCCGAGTATCCCGAAGGGTGATAACCAAGTAGAGGAACAGGGGGTAGTGAAGTTGTTGTTGGTAAATTTTAAGGGTAAATTTTAATCTTGGTGATTAGCATGCAAGGTTAATTTTAAATTAGCAACAAGATCAACCAAGCGGTATCCCTTATGGGAGGTGCCGATACTTGATCTTGGACAGAAAAATAAAATGTGAAGATTGTAGCAGAAAAAGAAAGTTGTCTTAACTAAGCTAAGCCCCCACTTCTCCTGCTTTTCATACCCAACTTGAAGTCCCTAAAGGGAGATGACAAGTGGGCAGAGGATACACCGGATTAGTGGGTTGTATGGTTACCCCTTTTTGACAGAAAATAAAATTAAACTACTTTGAAAGGGAAATGCTATTAGCTAAAACAATACCTAACCGCACAACAATCTCTGTTACAGAGATGGTGGTCTGTAACGGAGATAGGTGGGAAACAGAAGTAAAAGAGACTAAAATAACCTCACTTCAATCTCTGCTACAGAGATGGTGGTCTGTAACAGAGATAGGTGGGTAAACAAAAATAAAACTAGGTATCTACTTCCTACTCTACTTCCTAATCTATTTACATATAGATTACAAAATGCTTTATGAACTTTTGTAGAATACCCCAAGAGAACTTCTCATTGGGGTTTCCAAATATCAGAAAAAAAAGGAGAGAAGAGTGAGGGTTTGAACCCCTTTTGGAACCGATTGAAGGTTGAGGTATTTCTGGGCCAATTTGGGCAGCACCTCCCCTTCACCTGTGTAAAACCTGTCACAAACCAGCAAGCTTTACTTGCTGGAAATCACAGAAGACTCAAAGAAAAAATGTTAGAAAAATTAGTCCCAAAAATCCCCAAAAAATGGCAAAAATCTGAGTGAAAAGATAACAAAAATATGATGTTTAGAGGGCTGAAAACTGAGTTTCCAGCCACCTAAATGATGTTAAAATAATAGATCTGAAGTATTGAACTAATATACTAAGGGTTGGGACCTTAAAACCAAGGTTTTTATCACTATACAATGATAAAAACTGAGTTTTAAAATCCTCGTAAGCGAAAGTGCAAAAATTGAAAACAGAATTATAACCAATGGAGAAATATGCTCCTTTGTTCTAGATCCCTGCAAATAAACTTATGAGAGCTGCAAAATGTAAGCAAAGAGGTGAGCACCCAATAAATCTACCAAAATACTTTGATAAATCCTATTGAAAACCCACAAATGGAAGCAGAAATACTTCTACTTGCAAATCTCTCCACAAAATACTTTGTGGAGAGCTATCTAAGCTAATACAAATGCAAATCAAATAAATGTATAAAGCAAGTTACCTCACAAAGGATGCATGAAATGTAGAAGAGAGACACCAAGAATTCCTCCAAAGATTTGTTGTATTAAGCTCAACTAGGGCAAGAACATTACAATAGCCAAAGAAGCTTGAGAGAATATGAGAGGAGAATATGGAGTAATTTCAGCAACATAACAATAGCATGAGAGAAGTTGTTCAAATGAGGGAGTGAGACCCTCATTATATAGTTGATGAGCAACCCCAACCCCTTGAAGATCAATGGCCAAGATTAGATCTCCACCACTAGATCTAGGTATTTGACTTTGCACCCTCCTCAATCATTCTACACCTTTAGATTACTTTTCAATCCATGGCTTAGGTGCTTGATCCAAGTGACAATCAATCCACACCCTTAGATCTAGGGTTTTGACCAAAAACGCCCTCCTTAGATTACTTTGTGGTTTAAAACGTGGGCCCAAGCTAGGCGCCCCCTCCAAGTTTAGCGCCCTTTCACCAAGTGTGGCGCCTCCTCTATCTTCATGTGACGCCTCCATTTGGGGTTTTTTTATGTATGCGCCCCTTTTAGTGGAGCTTCTCCAATCTAGCGCCCCCTTTTATCTATGGTAGCGCCCTTATTATATGCATGTGACATCTCACTTTATGGTAGCGCCCCCTATGTGGGCCTTTTCTAACATTGACGCCCCACTTAGCAAGGGCTTTAGCACCATGACTTGGCTCCTCTATTTGTTTTAACCATTAGACTTAGGATAAAACTTAAAAATTCACTTTCTTTTAATTTTTAAAATTTAACTTTTAAAATTTTCCAATTTTTTACTTAGGAAAATTTAAAAATAAATTTCAAAAATTAATGTCTTGGCCATGGGGGGGTGGAAAAATTTGGAATAAATTTTCCTAGGCTTAGCAACCCCCAAACAAAATTACCATGGCATTATTTGATTTT
Organism: Pseudotsuga menziesii; assembly: GCA_001517045.1. Classification (NCBI taxonomy): domain Eukaryota; kingdom Viridiplantae; phylum Streptophyta; class Pinopsida; order Pinales; family Pinaceae; genus Pseudotsuga; species Pseudotsuga menziesii. The sequence goes on along the minus strand of LPNX010088418.1, from coordinate 81,402 downwards.
TTACTTCAAAATCAAATAATATGAATTTTTGACTTAGGGAAATTAATTAATTCCCTAGAAAAAATAGACCTTGCTTAGCCAAAAATGGTTTATCTCCTCAACCCCTTATTAGAATGACATGGGACTCGAAGCAGTGGCTTAGGGGGTTTCATAGCAATTTACCTTGCATTCATAGCCCCTATTACAAAATGCCAGTGCTTGAGCAATTACATTATTACATCAAAACTGAGTTTATTAACCACCAAGGGGTGAAATTAATTAACTAGAAAAAATAAATAAAGATACAACAACATAACGAAACTCCGCAAGACTCTATACAAATGTCCAGCATGGTCATGAATAACACTTTGAACCCTTAGCCACCCCATGGACTTGACTGTTAGAACGCCTGTCACCACTTTGGAGGATTTTGAGTGAAAAACCAAACCAATTAAAATTGTTTAAACAACAAGATTAATTGGAAAGCGAAAAAACACTTGATGAGGGGACTTCCCTAACAACCAGTTCCATGGCATGGCATCCATATCATGTGACCCATACTAGCACATAAAATTACATTAATTTTCCCACGCAGGGGAGCAGACATTTCGTTTTACAAAAGGGCAATTGCCCTGCAGAAGTGAAAAAATCCTCAGATTTTTCCAAGGTACAATTTGTACAATTATGTACATCTTCATGTACATGGATTTGCCACCTAGTCGAAATAGGTGGGCAACACACCCCAAGTGACTATAGTCATTTTTCCCAAATTTGGCTCTCTAATTAAATGCCCAATTTCCTGATTTCCATGACTGACCTTTGAAAAAGTGACCAAAACCATAGTAATACTTGTCTGAATGACTTCAAACTTGGTTCAAGGGTGTAGGGGGTCTCATGCCATTTGTTTTGAGTACCCATACCTCTATACAACATTAAAAAGGACCAAGTAACCCTCTTTTACATTACAACAAATTGTCTTGAGTGACAATTTTTAATGACCAAAAATTAAGAACACCTATGCAAAACTTAATGAAATTCCGCAAGACTCTAGATAATGTCTAGCATGGTAATATAGAACATTGCTAGGCCCCAGTCACCCCATGGACTCGATCACTAGAACACCTTTCACCACTTTGGAGGTAATTTTGAGTGAAAAACTCAAATAATTAAAATCTCTAAAAAGAAACTTTAATTATCCAAGTGAAAAAACACTTGATGAAAGGACTTCCCTAATGACTAAGTCTTAGGTGATTAAGTTACAAAAAACTAGACCTCCATGTTGACATATTCTTGCGAAATCCCCTGCAGGGGTGCCGAAATTTCATAGAGATCAAAAGAGAAGAAGAGATGCCTCGCTTGATATAATCGTTAAGTACTTCATTCTTATCTTCAAGGCACATCCAACATGTGCATGGTACATTGCTGGCCACCTAGTTGGTTAGGTGGTCAACAGGGACAACAGTCTAAAGGAGGCTAATTTCGAGGATGGAGCCACAACATTAGAGTTCTTGGAGGTTGAACTATTGGGTGATCACGATGGTGATCAAATTCATACAACAGAGATGCCACTCCTAACTATCAGCAAGTTTCCAAATGCAGGAGCTTTTCCTTTATCTTCACAATGTCTTGCAATCCATGGGGGTCATGCAACTACTTCTCACATTTCACAACTAGTTGTTCCTGCTCCTATTCTAAGATCAGGAGAAAAGAAAAGGAAGTTTCTCATTGCAAGAGGAAAGCTTAGTAGATAGTACTTTGTATTTAATATTTATTATGGCCTATTTGTAAACATTATATGAGTTTAAGTTTTAACTTTGAACTTTGAAGTTGAACCTACCTTTGGAATGTTAAAATAATGTATTTTCATAAGATATTCTATTTGTATTATTGTTATTCCTCCTTCAGGAGATGTCACTGATGTAATTGGTCATGTAAGAGTCAATTGAAAAAATCAATGTAAACCTCCAGATGTAAGTCGGGTCAATAGTACACATGAGTCATTGTAATAAATATTATTTTGGTGTCTTACTAGACAAGTCAGCCCAACTAGGTTTTAGGTCAAGTCAAGAGTCAAATATAAATAGAGAGGTGCCTCCTCATTTGTACCACTTCACTCAAGCAAGTTCGCTAGAGAGAGAAGAAGAAGTGCGTTGGAGAGAGAGGAATCGTCTTGGGGTTTTACACTGTCTTGGTTGAATTCTATATTGAGGAAGCTTGGCGGGGTTTTCTCCCTTGTAGTTTCCTCGAGGAAATCTGTGTTCTTTGTGTTGTGCTTGTTGTTCTTTCAACGATCCTACTATTGTGAATTGTTTTAGAGTATCATCTAAGTAATTAAGAAAAACTAACATGGTATCAAAGCTACCTTGAAAGGAGACATTGTGAAGCTAGGGTTTATTATTTCGAACAATTCTCTCGACAGATTTACCAGAAAAGAGGGCTCACTCAACTCACCCTAGGAGGGCGCATCTTTTTGTGAGAACAGAACTAAATTCTGAGAATTTTCTTATTTTGGGCCCGACGCTACTACCAGGAAGAACTAGGGCTTCATATTTTTCAAGGTTCCATCACCAAGTTCAGGAAAAACAAGATACAATCTCGCTCACCTTGGATAGGCGCATATTTTCCACCACTCATCCCTACAAATGATCTAAGTTGAAAAATTAGGGTTTTACCATCAAACCCTAGGTCATCCCGACGGAGGTAAGCCATAAGTAGTTTTTCCAAGTAATTACTGTTTCTTCTCTTTCCATTTGAGGTTCTCATTTGGTTTAAGATGACAAACAATACCAAGCTGGATGAGAAGCTTGAGGGTGTTGAGAACTTCAGAGCATGGAAGTATAGGATCATGCTCACCCTAGAAGAGAATGATCTAGAAGGATTCATAAAGGAGGAAGTTGCAGAACCAGAAGGAGATGAAGCAAAGGCCAAGAACAAGAAGGATATGATCAAGGCTAAGAGGATCATAACCGAGTCCATCAAAGATCACTTGATCTCTCAAGTATCTTCAAAGAGAACACCAAAGGAAATGTTTGATGCCTTGTCCAACCTATTTGAAGGAAGAAATATCAATAGGAAGATGACCTTGAGAAATAAACTCAAGGGTGTGAAGATTCAAAAGTCAAAGACCATGCAATCATACTTCACAAGAGTATCCTAGATCAAGGAGCAATTGGAAGCTATTGGTGACATGGTGGAAGAAGCAGAAGTTGTAATGACCACCTTAAATGGACTCCCAAGAGAATGGGAATCTTTCAGTCGAGGAATATGTTCTAGAAGAAAGCTGACCAAGTTCCGAAAGTTATGGGAAGAATGCGTTCAAGAAGAAGAAAGAATAGCATTTAGAGAAGAGAAGTTGAATGACAATGAAGATCAAGCCTTGGCAGCCCGTAGGAAAGGCAAAAAAAAGAGGGAATCATGGTCATCCTCCCAGAAGAACTCACGGGTTTCAGAAGAAGAAAAGGGTCAAAAGGGACTTCTCATCTTTTGAATGTTTCACTTGCACAAGATGGGACACATCTCCAGAAACTGTCCCCTGAAGGAAGACTAGTTCAAGAAGGGGAACAAAAGGTTCCAAGCCCGTGCAGCTAACGATAATGATTAAGAGGATGAGAAGAGGACTAGAGAAGATGAAGATTCCTGTGAAGAATATGTTTTGATTTCAGCCCTCACAGGTTCAGTTTCACATGGAAGTGATACTTGGCTAGTAGATAGTGGTGCCTCCAAGCATATTACATGTTACAAGGATTCTCTTTCGTGCCTTATACAAAAGGATTCCCCACACAAAGTAAAGCTTGGAGATGATTACTAATATCCCATCAAAGGGATGGGAGAAGCCTCTTCTAAGCTGGACTCCAGAAAGTCCATGAAGATGAAGGATGTTCTATTTGTCCCAAGTTTAAAGAAGAATCTCCTTTCTATCTCAGCATTAGATAAGAAAGGGTTCAAAATTGCTTTCATAGATGGTGAAGTCCTCATGTGGTCAAAGGGGAAAACTATAGATGATGCAATGGTGATTGGAGTTCAAGAAGGAGGACTCTACAAATTAAAGGGGCATGTAGATTCAGCCTTGATGGCTAGCACCGTAAGCTCATGTGAATTATGGCACGAAAGACTTGATCATATACATTACAAAGCATTTCCAATTGTGAGTAAGGTGGTGACAGGTTTACCAAAGATCCAGGTAGACCATGAAGGAGTGTGCATAGGCTGTGCATAAGGAAAGAATACGAAGAACCCTTTTCCAAGCAGTGATAGTAAAGGAAAAGGGATCTTAGACATTGTTCACTCGGATATATGCGAACCAATGCAAACTACTTCACTAAGTGGGTATGTTTACTATGCTTCCTTTATTGATGATTACTCCCGCAAAACTTGGATCTATTTCTTGAAGAAGAAAGATGAAGTATTTGAAAAGTTCAAGGAGTTTAAGGCTCTTGTGGAGAACCTCTCTGAAAACAAGATCAAGACCTTAAGATCATACAATGGAGGTGAGATCACATCAGGTGAATTCAATGATTACTACAAAGAAGTCAGGATTAAGAGGGAGCTCACCATCCCCTATAATCCTCAACAGAATGGTGTGGCTGAAAAGAAGAATCGATCTATCATGGAAGTAGTAAAAGCCATGATCCATGATCAAGATCTACCTATGTATATGTGGGCAGAAGCACCTAGTTTAACAGTTTATGTACAAAATAAAATCTCTCACAATGCTCTTAGGAATAAGACTCCAAAAGAAATGTTTACCAGAGAAAATCCTGAAGTCAGTCACTTGAAGATATTTGGTTGTCCGATATACATACACATTCCCAAAGAGAAGAGATCGAAGTTGGACCCTTCAGGAAAGAAGGGAATGTTTGTAGGATATAGTGAGCAATCAAAGGCTTACTGAGTCTATATCCTAGGATACCGTCAAATTGAACTCAGCAGAGATGTCACATTTGACGAAGATACAACTTTCAGAAACTCAAGAAAAAATCAAGAAGATGAAAAGGAGCATGAAGCTCCTAGAGTTGTAGAAATCTCCAAACCAGTCAGAAATGATGAGGGAGAACAGATGCCTGAGGATCATGACATGACAGAACCTCAGAGACCTGAGGAGTTACCTAGTGAGATGATGTCACGAAAAAGAAGGCATGCTTCGGCATGTGAGATAATTGAAGATGCAGAAAGATATGGTGTTCCATAAGGAACCCTCAAAGAAAGTAAGAAGCCAAAGCCATACCCCAGTTATGTGGCTTTGATGTGTAATCTAGTTGACGAAGAACCCACATGCTTTAAAGAAGCAACAAAGCAGAAGGAATGGGCATATGCCATGGCCGAGGAATACCAGTCCATTATAAAGAATGATGTATGGGAAGTAGTAACAAGATCGAAAAACAAGTCAATAGTATCCTCGAAATGGATCTACAAAACAAAGCATTCAGCAGACGACAGTAGAGAGAAGTACAAGGCAAGATTCGTAACTTGTGGAATCTCTCAAAAGGAAGGAATCGACTATTAGGAGAGCTTTGCACCAGTCTCAAGGTACACCTCAATCAGAACCATCCTTTCCTTGGCATCCAAGATGAAGTGGAAGTTACATCAGATGGATGTAAAGATAGCCTTCCTAAATGGTGTGATAGAAGAAGAAGTATACATTGAGCAACCACAAGGCTTTGAGACAGATGATCAGAAGACTCATGTATGCAGACTAAAGAAGGCATTGTATGGGTTGAAGCAAGCACCCAGAGCATGGTATGGAAGAATTGATGGCTTCCTGATGAGTTTGGGATTTACCAAGAGTAAAGCAAATTCCAACCTTTACTATAAGGTTGAGGATGATGGGCTTATGATATTACTACCATATGTGGATGATCTATTTTTGACAGGTGAGGATAAGTCCATCAACAAATGCAAGAAGAAGCTCACTGCAGAATTTGAGATGAAAGAACTTGGTATGATGCACTATTTTCTAGGTCTTGAAGTATGGCAGTATCTAGATGAGATTTTCTTGAACCAAGGAAAATATGCAGTTGAGATCCTAAAGAGATTTGTGATAATGGATTGTAAGGCCATGTCTACTCCGATGACAACAAACTTGAAGCTTTTGAATGACGATTCTTCGGAGATAGTAGATTTTACCTTATACAGACAAATTATTGGTTCACTGATGTATTTGACCAATACGAGACCAAATATATGTTTTGATGTAAACACCTTGAGTCAGTATATAGTGGATCCAGCCAAGGCTTGTTTGGTCCTCAAGTAGATGTATTTGTCTTGCTAGGCTTGTTTGGCCCAAAAGGGTTAGTAAGTCAGAGAAACTCCCAGTGGATCTATTAAAGTACCCATCGTGATGCTGCTTCAGATATCCTAAGGGCATGATGATGTGGTTCTAGCACTCTGTGCTGCTAATGATGATGTTGCTCGAACATTTCTATCCTGATGATGATGTTGCTCCAACATTCTATGTTGCTGCTGATGATGATGTTCCAGCATCTCTATGCTGATGATGTAGATGATGATCTAGCATTTACTTGTTAATGATGTTGTTTTAGCACTAACATGCTAATGATGTTGTTGCTCCAGTATTCACATACTGATGTTGCAGATGATAATGATGTCCTAGTATTCACACATTGATGATATTCTAGATGATGATGATGTCCCAGTACTCACATTCTGATGATGATGATGATGTCCCAGTATTCACATACTGATGATGTTCTAGATGATGATGTTGTCCTAGTATTCACATATTGATGATGATGATGATGATGTTCCAGATGATGTCCCAATACCCACGTACCAATGATGCTGATGTTGATGATGATCTAGCAGTTCCATGTTCATGATGATGATGATCCAACAATTCCATGATGATCATGATGATGTTGATGCTGATGCAGTTCCAGATTGATGATGAAGATATATGATGTTGTTCCAAAACTTACTATGACATATAGAGATTTACTAGTTAGTTGTACAGATGTTGATGATGATGTTGATGTCTATAGAATACCTTCCTAGTTAAGAGGGAGTGTTAAAATAATGTAACTTCGGAAGATATTCTATTTGTATTATTGTTATTCCTCCTTCAGGAGATGTCACTGATGTAATTGGTCATGTAAGAGTCATTGAAAGAATCAATGTAAACCTCTGGATGTAGGTTGGGTCAATAGTACCCATGAGTCATTGTAATAAATATTATTTTGGTGTCTTACTAGACAAGTCGGCCCAGTTAGGTTTTAGGTCATGTGAAGAGTCAAATATAAATAGAGAGGCGTGTCCTTCATTTGTACACACTTCACTCAAGCAAGTTCACTAGAAAGAGAAGAAGTGCGTTGGAGAGAGACGAGGAGTTGTCTTGGGGTTTTACATTGTCTTGGTTGAATTCTATATTGAGGAAGTTTTGCAAGGTTTTCTCCTTTGTGGTTTCCCCAAGGAAAATCTTTATGTTCTTTGTGTTGTTGTGCTTGTTGTTCTTTCAGTGATCCTACTATTGTGAATTGTTTTAGAATATCATTTAAGCAATTAAGAAAAACTAACATGGAATTTAAATCGTTGATTGCATCTTACAACTCTTTGGTAATGAATATGATGCTTCTTTTCATTTCATGGTTGATGTTATATGTTAGAGTTTGTTGATGGTAAATATTATATGTTGAAAATTGAAGGTTGATGTTGTTGATGATTTATCATTTGATGACAATGTTATAAGTTATATCTACTAGATGATTGATGTTATATGTCTACTAAATGGTTAGATGTATGTTTTCATGATTTCTACAACTAATTTGACATTCTGGATGTTTTTTTAAATACATGTACACCAAAATATATTAAAATATGTATTGTATAAAAAAACGCTCCCAAAATAGAAGCTTTTGAATTTTTTTCGTTTTTCATTCCTGCTCCTTGCTTCCAATAGCGTTGTTCTGTGGCATGCCCTTCAACCTCAAGCCAACAAGGGCTAAGGGCTACGAATCCTTATCCCTCCTCAAGTGACAGTGTTTCCAAAACCATTTCCAAGACATATAATCCAAGATGTCTCTCATGGACAACCTTGTCCATCCCACGGTACTCTATGGTTTAGAGGTTTGGGGGCCTTGTTTGCTAGATTCCCACTAGGCCTCTACAAAGAGAGTGTAGACCCTCCTTTATCGCATCATCAGATTCAAGCAAGCAATACCCCAACTCATCATACTTGTGAAGTTTGGTGCCTAACCCTTTTGGCTTGAGATTGTTTTCAACCTTGTCTCACTCCTACACTGCATTCAAAGCTTTGCTGACTTGGCGAAGGAAGGGATCGATATTCGTGCTTGTCCTATTGTTCATCGGAGTGCATTGTCTCAGGCTCTCAACCATCCCTTTAGGCCACACTTGTTGTTGGTATGCAGGGGTCTTAGATCTTTTGGAGTCTATTGGTATTGCGATAAATCGACTTCCCTCATTTAGATACTCTCTGGACACACTTTCCCACCTATTACCTACTAGGCAGAAGAGGAACAAGATCAACTGAGATGATATCTATAAGTTGTTTGTGCAAGTCACCTGAATTAACCCTCGAGGCAGGTTACATCTAAAGATGGCTTTCTACATGGAGCACTTCATGGATGTAAGGGATGGGCTCATTGTTTGACCCCATTATACAATTCACCATTATGTGCATGATCTCTGTATTCCCTTGGGTCATTTTATTGTAGGCTCTCATATACTTGGGGTGGAGATGGATTATTAGATTGGTTGATTTGACAAGATCTGTCAGGTGTGCCATCTTCAAGAAGTTGAGATTGAGGAGCACTTCATTTTCCATTGCCCTATTTAGTATGAGATCCGAGGGCAGTTCTATTGTCTTTTGAGGGAACTTCTTGTCAAAGAGCCTTAGACTCTGGCTAGTTTCTTCAAGTATCTCGACCAGAGATGTCTGGCCTTATACTTGCAAGAGGTCCTCTGGCTTTGCTCCATCATCCTCGATTCACGTCCACTTCTTGGACCAGCTTCCACTCAGCGGATCACTTTCTTTTTCACGGCGCTCCCATCCACTAGGGGCATCAAGAGGCAGACAAATAGAGATCATGTCTCCAACCCCAGATATATGAGGACTTAGAGGATTTGTGAGACCCCAATTGCATTGCCAACCCTATTCCCATACCAACAGACACCTGATATCTTTCAGATCACAGAGATGGACCCCCTTCTCTAGGAAACAACACATTACAGGGTCCATCTCCTCTTCCATTCTTTTCTGCAAACAGACTTCTATGTTGAGATTCCTCCATTCAGCTTTGCATGTTAGGAGAGATGGTTCTAGCGGACCATGGCAGGCTTGTACCATTTGTATCACATATTTTTGAACCATTCTTGTTGTACATCCCACTCTCGGATCGACTCTCCATCTTTGGAGTAGGTTTTCCGGTATTTAGATTAGATTCATACTTTGCTTTGTACATCTTGCTTTTCATAGGAGTCATTTTAGTGCTCCCACTTTGTATTGACATCATTTTGTATCCAACAGTCCCTTTGACCTACTTCAGTGGTCATTCGTTGGATATTAATAAAATTATATTATCTTATTATTATATCCGGTCTTCTTGTGTCTGAATATTCACATTGTTGTTTTGCGCTCATATCATCTTGCCATTAGAATCAAACAAGATTCCAAAGTTATGATATCCTATGAGTTCTAATTTGAAGAAAATAAAATGATAAGAGTTTCAATTTTGTTTAAACCTAGTTTGGCTGTGAACTTTATAGTATTTGTCTGATGGAATGTCTTTGGGCCACTTTATACCACTATATGTGAAAAGAATTTGTGTTTGGAATCTTGGATGTGAACATCCATCCCTATTGCAGAACCAATTTCAATCATTATTTTTATATTAAGACAGTGTGTTGGTGCAGTATAGCCTCTCCTCTTCAGCACTACTAGGTAGGCTGGGTCCGGAGTCTTTAGATATTCTGGCATTTCACTGTTCCTGTTCAATTTGTTTTAGTTTCAACTTTCCCTGTGTCAGAAAGTATTTAAAATAAACTCAAATGATGTTTCCCACCATGAAAATGTTATGAAATGCTTAGTGTATGTAAAATAATTAGAAAAAAACAGTGTTTTACATTTCATTAGGGTCACTAATATTACCTACCTTCCTCAGATACAATCTTCTTGACACACTTCAATGACCTCTGCTTGCTTTGCCAATACCAAAACCATTATACCAGAAGAAAACTCTCATATCTGACTGACCTGTTTTCTTTCTCTAAAATGCTCTTGCCAGTTTGGTAGGATTTTCTTGGACCTTGACTTGCTGTATTGAGGGTATCTTAACACTCTTGAGGTGCAACAATTTCAGTTCATTCAGTATACTCCAGCTTCTTTATTTTTATGGCAAATGTCATAAATAGCATGTAGTAGTTTTTTCATAGTTTCCAAATTCTGTTGTTGTTGATAATGGTGGTTTAACCCTCAACTATAATCTAATCTTGTAAGGCAATGTATATGTTTTACAGGCAGGGAGTAAAGCATGAATCACCTCCAGATTTGAAAGGGTTAGATGAGACCCTGGTTTATGTAGGAGTGGATGACTGTTTGGCGGGTGCTATATATGTGGCAGACAAAGTGAGAGAAGATGCGGCTGGTACAGTCGAGTCTCTTGCTCAAATGGGGATTTCTACTCATGTGCTCTCTGGAGATAAGCATACTACTGCAGAATATGTGGCTACATTAGTTGGTATAAAAAAGGATAAGGTGAGTAATGCTTTCATATGATTTTATAAATGTAAAATGAACAATATCAATGAGTGTTGCACTCTATCAATTTGAAGAGTATTTGTTTATAACCCTGCAAGGGACAAACAAAGCAAAGAAAGTAACTGCTTATTATTCTGAAGCACCTACCCACTACATTTAGTAGTATGCCCTACCTCTGCATTGTTTCTCAGAATGTATTGAATGGCGTCTTCCTTGATAAGATAAATCCATGAAACATAATGATATTGAGCTATATTATTTAGTAATGAAAACAGTTGATTTAAGAACTAGAGTCAACTTTGATGTATCCCATGCTTGTACAAAGTTTAGGTTATAAATTTGTATATAACTAAAATTAATTTGATTTCAATACAACTATTCAAATAAAATGTATAGAGTCGTGTATCAAAAGGGTGTTCATTTTCATACGGCTTTGGAGCTCAAGCCAACTAGGGTTTTTCATTTGTGAGGACTGCCTCGATGGGCCTACAAACTAGTGTGTCCCCTCTGCCTCCCCTCCTTCCCAAGGCAAGCAAGCTTACCTCCCCCACCAAGAATGACTCGGTGGCTGCTGCCACTCATGCTAGTGATTTCTGTATCTGCTTCCTGTAGTGCCCATGGTCACCTTGTGAATGATCATGTCCACAGTCCAACATCCCACAGTGGCCATTGTCTCCCTGAGTGAGCTCACGTCCAACATCTCACGGCTGGGGAAATGCTGGCCTCTATGAGTGTCCTTAGAGATCCCCAGCCTTCCAATAGAGTCATGGAACCCATGATTGATGCTCCTTTAAAGAATCTCTAATCCAATTCAAGGTGAACAATGCAGAACTTGTTACCTAAGGCAATGCCATTGGCCTCTTTCGTAGCCTTTTGCATGGAGAAGGCAGATGTCCCTGATGTAGTATTTGGACTCAATGTTACCAGCATCGGCGATTTATTTCCAACATCGCAAGATATCGCAATGTCTCCTCGGTGGCGATATTATCGACAAACATCAGGCCGATGTTTAGGGCGATATTTTCACAATTTTATTGGCAAACATCGCGAGTTGATGGGATGACATCGCGTGTCAGCCGGGGTATGAAAAAAGGTTTAAAATGCGCCTTTTTTTTGGCTTTTTCCCATCTTTCAAGGTTCCTGTTAACAGTAAATACATGTGGAGGAAGAAATGCTAGGGTCTTTGATTGTGTGCGATGTCCAGTGTGGAGGGAACGTCGGCACTTGGGGGAGGAGAAAGCTAGCTGCTAGGGTGCGTGTGGTGTGGAGGAGCCGTGAACTCCGGTCTGGAGAGAGCTAGGGTGAATGCAATGTTGGAGGAGAGAGCTAGGGTGAATGTTCTGCTAGAGTCGAGAGTCGAGAGTCGAGACCGATGGTGCCTGCTAAAAGTTAGAATGTCGGTCTGCTAGCAGCTAGATTGCTGGTGCATGGAGGAAGGAGAGAGATCGGCCTGCTGGTGTGTGGCTCAGCGCTGGTCCAGACTCCAAGCTTCAGGTTCAAGGTATGTGCACCCTAAACCCCTCCCTGCTTTCATTGAAAACAATTAATTAAAAGCTACCCTAGAAAATTGATTTAAAACCGGGAAAATATATTTAAAAAATACCCTAGAAAATTTATTAAAATTTGAAAATCAGTGATGTTTGTAACAGAGAATTAATTTTTCCCTTTCTTTATGTTCATTATTCATGAGTTGGGGATTCAGGATCCAGGACATGATTCATTTTTTATGTGTGATGTATCACTAGATGTCTTATACATCTTATATATCGGTTTTCTCTCCATATTCATGTCATAGTGTGTTTAATTGATGTTCTTGTTGCTTTAGATGTTTAGAAAATTGAAAAAAATCAAAATTTTTGTACTTTTTAAAAGTTTTCCGATATATTGTCGATGTTTGCCAACATTTTCACCGATAAATCTGATCATTTCTTTTTGGACCCTCGGCGATATATTCGCCGACACGATATTTGTAACATTGTTTGTACTTGAGTGGGTTGAACTAGAGATCGGTCATCTCAAAGAACACAACATGATCTATCAATTTAATGCATTGTGACCCTCGTTGAAGCAACTACTTGCTTGAATTGAATCATCTAGGAGTCCATTTCTCACCAAATCAATGACCATTTGTCCTGTAGCGAAAGGCTTCTTTATCTGAGTTCAACACATCCAAGGATTAGCTAGAAAGTATTTTGCATGGCCCATGGCTCATGGATGATGCTAACCTTTTTATGAGGTTGTGATATCCATACTTTAAAGTTTAACCCATATGCCAAAAGTTAAAACCCTATCGCTAGTTTTGTTTTGGGTTCCCCTGCCAAGCTTTCCTCAAGAATTATGAAGTCCCAAATCCTTGGACGCTATAGGCAATGCCCTAGGAGAATTTGTCTATATCAGTGATTCCACTTGGGCTAAGGCTGCCACTAGTTTTGCTCACCCATGTATCTACACAAATGTGAGTAAAGGGTTGTCAAACCAAATCCTGCTAAGATATGGTGACCATAACATGCTTCATGTGTTAGATTATGAAAATATCACATTTCAATGTCAAGTTTGCTTTGAGCATATGCACTTAGCAACTTCTTTCCCAAAGACTAAAGGGTTGAAGCTAACCAATAATTGATCTCCTTCTTCGTTCAAGAATTCAACGAATGTTCCCAACAAGGTGGAACCTATTAAACTTCCAATAGATCCCCCTACCGTTGATTCTCTAGTTGCTTCAAGCCCTTTTCTACCACTCCTACTGGTCTTTCCAAAACGCCTAGCACCCACTCAAAGGAGGAGGGAATTCTTCATCTACTTTGGTGGCAACAGGCCCCTTCAATTTTGGGAAGAGAAGGTATGACTCAAACTCCTCTAATCATGATAAGGTTGTGAGTCTTCAAGCCTTCGATGGGGTTGTTAGACAGTTGATGATCATTGATTCAACTGTTACCCATAATGAGGGCAAGCAATGGACACATGTCAAGAAACAACAAGGAAAGAAAGGCATACAAATTGGGACATGACATGTTGGTGCTAGTCTTTCTTGTTTTTGTTCTATGTCTGTAGTAGGTTTTGTGGTTTGTTGCTTCCTTTCACGCACCTGGGGGGATTTAGTGTAGCAAAAATCCTCAAGCTGCTAAGTGCGTCCTTGGGGGAAAGTCTCGAGTCAGGTGTTGTCACCATATCCTTACTCCTCCGTTTAGGTCACTCCTAACGGAGCCAATGGGGCTAGTCCCTATTAAAGAGTTGCTAAGGTTCTAGATTTTATTAAGTTATGGATAAAATAGTTGTTAGGAGTTTATAAGTGACTCACTGAAACAAGATACTGCAAATTTATAGTTTAGATTGACAACATAAAAAAAAATGGCATTCGTAACATGGTATGTCTGAAAACAGAAATAAAGATACAAATTAAACCAGTGCCAAAATGGAGTCAAATTAAATAAGTGCTGCTGAAAATGAGAAATGTTTTGCAATGTACTTGGTCAATTTTAACTTATTAAATGATGAGTGAGTTAAGGGGGAAAGGGGATTCCCAATATACCATGAGGTACTGGGAATATGTCCTGATTCTGAGAAGAGTGGCTCCGCACGGGAAAATGTGGGCTAGATGGAATCGTTGGGGGGTGTTCAACACTACACCAACAAGGATGTAGCCTAATAGGATCCCACAGTCACTTTCTAGCTATTCCCACTTTCCTTGAAGAATTTTCCCATTGTTCCTCAAATACGTTACATCGGATTTTCATAATGTTTGAAGGGTTGTAACTTTTATTAATGTGAGTTGATAAATTAAATGTGAGAAATTAATTAGTGCGCATTCTTGCTTTTGATTATCCCAAAGCTCAGGGAAAGAGTATTCGCCGGAATGGAAAATCGTTGATTCCAAATTGGTATTGTGAGACAAGAAATGTAAAATCAGTGAGACTAATTACTACGACAAGGAATATCGTTTCCCAAACGAGCAAGCTCTTTAGATAATTCGATAGATCAATGTCGGGTTAGTATTACGTTCCACAACCAAAATAAAATAATGATGCTTAAAAAAAAGAAATAAAAAAAACGCTACACTACTTCCTACGGCAAAGAGTATATTTTCCCCAATCGAATGGATTCTCTTGGGTAATTTGGTAAAGCAATGCTGGATTAGTTCTAAGATGAAGTAAAAATAAAGATTGATTGCGTTATAATCAAACTAAAACTAAACTTAATCTAAAGACTTGCAAAAAGTAAATATCACACAATGGGCAGATACAGACTTCCCCCAAATGGGGGAAGGGGGTTGTGGGAGCCGTAATCCCACTTGTTTTTTATTGATCTTATTACAATACGATTTTTATGAATGGCGCTGCCTTTTGATCTTAGAAAGTGATCAAAAAAGGCTGTCAAAGCTTGCCAGAGAAGGGGAATGAAGAAGGGGGGATTTTGGATGCTCCGGATGACCAAAAATATGACAATTCGGCAACAACTCCTCCTCTTTTTCTCCGACCTATTAAAAACCAGCAAGCTAATGATTGATAAATTAGTAGGTTAGTCAATAAAACACACTAAAAATTTACACTTAGTACTTGTGCAAAGATAGATCTATTATGCTACTTCAAGTACTAACTAGATCCAAGCTTTTAAATGTAAAATTGAAACACTTCCTGGATCTAGAAATGAAAGCAAGCAAAATGAGAATGATTAGCCTTATAGATCTGATTTTAACTTGCAAAAATAAAGTAATTGAGAAAGAGTTGTAGTTTTTTGTAGAAAGAAGCGGAAACAACTACTCAAGCTTGAATCTCTTGGAAAACTTGGAAGTTTGAAGGTGAAACCATAAGTGTTTTGATCTAGATCCAAGAAAAGGAGATGCTGCTTAGCTTAACCTTTTATTCGGGATTATGATTTGCAAATAAAAGCTATCACACTTGCAACAAATATATTAGATCTGGTACTTTTCACAGTTAGAAATTTAAAAAAAAAGCATGAGCTACAACTTAATAAAACATGCCTTCTTAAATTGCTAAGAGTAAAGAGCAAGTAAATAAATTGACAACTATTAATATTTACTCTGCGTGCTTTAAGATAACCTTCTAAACCAGATCGATTATGAAAAATAAAGCATGACAGAAATGCAACAGAATCACCTCATCCACCAAAAGTATGCACCCACCGAGTCACACTCATAAGCCTCCAAAGCCTTCAACTTTATTCAAATGATAACAATAAACAAATTACATGAGCAAAGGTTCCTTGCCTCCGTCCAGAATGAGGAAGAAGGTCTCACTTAAATAGAAACTACAAACCCCTGGGCGGGTGCTACCTACATTGGTAGAAGGAGTCTAGTTGAAATGAGTTGAGAGGCAATCCAAAAAAAAAATGTGATTGATTTGGTTTCCAGTGGAAGAGCGCCACCTCTGTAAGAGCGATGTGCTCCTCACCAACTCACACCAACCACTCGCTATCTTCTTTATCTCACGTGTGAGTCCTCCCTCCATCCCACTCACATGCATGAATAGACATATAATATACCCTGTTTACAATACACCCAAGGTTCAAATGATTCGAAACATGGAAAGAGGTCCACCCATATGCTAGCGCAATCTCAGTTTGGTGTTTATCGTGAGTCCCTTAGCGGTTGACATCACCACTATTTTAAAACTTCACTTCCTTTTGATTTTAACCGAAGTTTGAGTTGCTACATGAGTGGAAAAGGGAGGTGCATGATCATGGGACCCATTTCCATGTCATTGCCATTTCGTCACACCGGTGGAGAAATAATGCCATACGGGACAATTTAGTCACCCGGAGCATGAGAAAAGTGGGTCCCAGGGTAAAGGAGGTGCTTTGAGCTTGAAAATGAGCCCATATACGCCAACAACAGACTCCGGATCATACTTTTTTACATTTTGAATGTTTTCAATTAAACCATTAAAAATGGCTTAAAAACGGAATAAAAATAAAAAATAAAAAATAAAAAATAAAAAAATTATTTTTATCAAAATCAAACGAACCTCTAGGGGGACCTAGTACATGTCCATACGACTCAATACCAATGCCTAAAACACTTATATACGTTCACACATGAACTTTAATAACCTCCTAAGGCCTGCCACCTAACCACCAAGACGAAAATTTCGACTTTGGAGGAGCGGTGAAAAACTCGAAAATTATACATCACTTATTCAGCATTGCATAATTGACAAGGGAAAAAACACCTTGGAATAATCGGATTGATAGCCAAGTCTTAGGAAGCCATGTCCTTTACAAAAAGTTTGTCATGTTAGAGCATTTATTACAACGCCCCCAAGGGGTATGAACATGCATTTTATTAGAAAAAGGGACCACAACAACTGGTCCTGATGTAACCACGAAACTTTTGAGCACTAACAATGAACAATTGACTTGTTCAATACTCTGGCGGTTCACTGGAAATTTCCTAAGTGCAACTTAGGTGATAACATCTAGCTCCAACTGCGGTATGTGCATTTGTTTGATCTTCAATTAAAAATAGTGCACAAGTATCCCAGATTCTCTGGTTCCTGCACAAAAACTAAAGTGCATCAGACCCACATATAAATAATTTTAAATGCCAAATGAAAACATAAGTTGCAACTATTATACATTGATAGTATACAACAAAAGCTAATGTACAAAAAATGAAACTATAGTACAAAACTAGTATACAAATGCTAGAAAAATAGAAGGGTTTAGAAAAGCCCCGATAATGCCCCCATTGGCATTAGATATCATCGCTGAAGAATAATTTCAACTGTTGCCCATTCACTGGTAAGAGCAACTTTTCCCCTTACATGTTGTTCAACGGAAAATAATTTAATATATCAAAATCGTAGATGATAGAAGGCCCCATCCAGAGGTTATCGAACTTGTCGTGCTTTCTTGGCTTTTCTCTTTGTTTATCCCAAAGAAGGACAGTGTCACCAATTTGAAAAGCCCTCGACTTTTTTGATCTGTCAAAAGTTCTCTTGACCTTATCTTGATTTCTGATACTATGGTCAAGAGCCTTTCTTCGGTTCTCGTCCAGCTCAATGATCTGATTGATCTTGTTGGGCATGGAATCTTCCTCCATTTCATACTCTTGAAGCATATTCATGGCCAGTAGCTAATGGTAGGTAGGCAAGGAGACGGCTAAAGTTTAAACCATACACCAGTTCAAAAGGCGTCTTTTCGGTTGCACTTTTCTTAGTTATTTGATTTGCCCAAAGTGCATATTTAACTTTACCATCCCATGGCCTCTTATTATTTCCAACTGTTTTCTTAAGGATAGTCATTAAGTTTTTATTGTTGGACTAAGCAAGACCATTACCCTATGGGTAATAGTTGGAAAAATTGGATAAGATAATGCCATATTTGAAACAAAAGCTAGTGAATTCTGCAAAGCTAAAATCTTTGGCATTATCAGTTGTTATTTTGGCTGGAGCAGCAAATATAGTGATGATGTTATTCTCTAGAAAATCCATAACAACTTTATCAGTAACCTTTTTAGTGGGGATAGCCTCCACCCACTTAGTGAAATAATTGGTAGCTGTTAAAATCCAACAATAACCATTGCTAGAACTATCTTTAAATTTACTGATGAAGTCAAGCCCCCACTGCTGAAAAGGGGCTAAAACCACAACTGGTTGCAAAGGTAAGGATTTCAACATAGGCTTCCCAGTGAACAACTGGCACTGCTGACAACTTTTGACCAATTTATGAACATCTACAAATAGGGTGGCCAATAGTAACCTGCTCTAAGGATCTTGTGGGCTGTTATATCTGCTGCATAATTCCCACCACAAAATCCTGAATGGAATTCAGTCAAGAGTTGCTTCAGACTCTTGCTCATTTACACATCTAAGGATTATGCCATTTGGATTTCTCCATCCTAACCTTTCTGTTATCACGAATCTTGTAGTTTCCCCTTGAGATGATCATATTCAAGACAGCAGAGGAAAGGCAACCAAAGTCGTGACTTACGATATCCAAGACTTCCGAAAGAACTCGGATGTCACACCAGTCAAGGATACCGGCGCTTTAGACCTAGTGAAAATACTAAGCCCAGGGGGCTTCCCTATGAACAAGATAGTCCTAAAATAAGGAAAATGAGTAGATGATCCAGGGAATCTTGGTGGAATCTCTTAGTGTGATAGTTAGTTAGAGTTTAGAACGAATACCAAATGATTTTGAGCATCCAAGTGAAAAGCCTCAAATTTGCCCTAGGGTTTTAAGCAGAAAAATGGGATCTAAGGCAAAATGGTGAAAATTACTGAAACTGGATACTCAACATGATTGCTAGATGTAATATTAGGCAAAGAAAACTGAAACCAACAATACCCAGTTTGCGGTTTGTGAAATACCCACTTTCTCGAAAGGGGGCGTTTTTCCCTAAGTAGTAGGCCAGTGATTTAGATGGGCAAATGGAGTTTGATTGTAATGAAACTTTAAACTTAGGGGTTTTATGTTAAATCCGAAGTGGGTTTTAAATTGCATAGCTCATCGCAAGCTAGAACCTATAGATCTATGAAATGAGGGTTTTAATATAATAGAATGATGAGCAATGCAGATACATAAAATAAAAGAAGAGAAACTTACCTGCGAGACATACCTGGATCTTGCAGATGAACTGAGAAATGATGAAGAATGCCACTTTCCCGTCGAAATGAACTTTTCCGAATAAAATCTTCTTGTTATTTTTCCAGAGCCAATGACCCTAGCGCCTCTTTCAACCTACTAGATCAGAGAAAAATCAACCGATCGGAAAAAAGAACGAGATCTGCAAAATATGGAGAAGAAAGAGAATAAAAAATCATAAAGAACAAGATACTCCCTTATTCGAACACCCAAGACCTAGGATGAAGGTGAGTTGCCCCACAAAAAAGCCCTCTCTCTCCTAGCGCGCCTCCCTTTCCTGTAGATGAGATGGGTAAAGAAGAATTGCAAGATTTATCCCAAATAAAGTTCAGTATAGAAGAGTAGCAATGCCAATCATCATATCATCAAACCATCCACAAGATACACAGAAAAATAATCCTAGACAAAAATCTCTTTATTAAAATTCTGGTGCCAAAGCTCATGAATTACAATGGGGGGTCACCTCTCTTAAATAGTTTTAGAGAGACATAAACCCTAACTCACTTTATCATCCAATGGTTGAGATTAAAACATCATCAACGATGGAGATCAACAATACATAAATCATCACATGGATCAAATGACAAAGTCAAAAGGGGGGGCGCACTTTGCTCAAGGACGCCTATCCTAAGTCAAAGTCACAATATAACGTAAGTTGTGACATGATAGTACATAGGAGGGGGTCACTAGGGGCTTAATTCATCATAGGCCCCTATTACAACTTCAAACCATATAATATAATAGTGAAATACATCATTAGCCATGAGAGGGGACACCCCTTGGGGGGCTTTCCTCACTGGCTGAGCCATAGATAAAATAATTCGGACATCTGCTGACTGAAAACTGTTGTCCCGTACGCGGAAACACATCATCTGTCAAAATTCCAAGCCATTTCATTGACCCAGGAGGCCAAATCGATTTTTTTGGTGATTATTTTAGTTCATTTTTGTTGGTACAATCTCTGGAAACTGATAAATCTACCATAACTCTGACTAAGGTGCAAACTGGGGCAAACTGACTGCTCTGGAAGATCTGGAGACATAGAAGAATGGTACAAGTGACTACTCATACCCCCTGGGACACTGCTTTGCTCTAGGAGGACCAATCATACTGCCATCTGGAATAAAATTTGATCATTTGGCCAATAATTAAGTGATAATAATCACTTTTTTGGAGAACCTAGGCCAAACTCTCAAAACTGAAACCCCAGTATTGGTCCGGGCATGTCTGGAATAAATATAGACCATGTTGTATTTTTGAGTCACTGCCTTGGGAACCGTGATTGACTTGGTCAACTGGGTTGATCAGGTCAAAGTACCCAAAATCAAGGTAAGATACTGTATCAATATGATCCTGCAACCATCCAAGGTAAGAAAGGCTCCAATGGTGTATGTCAAAACCAAACTTGATTCAGTCATTCAGAATCATGGTGACTACTACTAATAATAGTAAGATGTACCTGTTATCACGAATCTTGTAGTTGCCCTGTGAGCTGATCCTATTCAAGATGGCAGAGGAAAGGAAACCAAAGTCGTGATCTACGATATCCAAGACCTGCGAAAGAACTCGAATGTTACGCCAGTCAAGGATATCGACACTTCAAACTCAGCAAAAACACAGAGCCCAGGGGGCGTCCCTATGACCAAGAAACCCTAAAACAAGGAAAATGAGTGAATAGCCGAGGGAAACTTGGTTGAATCTCTTAGTAGGATGGTTAATTAGAGTTTAAAACAATTACCAAGAGATTTTGACCATCCAGGTGAAAAGCCCCAAATTTACCCTAGGGTTTATGCAAAAAAATTGGGATCTAGGGCAAAATGGCGAAATTAAGTAAAATTGGATACTCGGATTGATTGTTGGATGTAAAATTAGGAAAATAAAGCTGAAACCAACAATACCTAGATTGTGGTTTGTGAAATACCTACTTCCTCCAAGGGGGCGTTTTTCCCTAAGTAGCAGGTCAGTGCTTTGGATGGGAAAATGGAGTCCGATTGTGATGAAACTTTAAACTTAAGGTTTTTATGTTAATTCCGAAGTGGGTTTTAAATTTTATAGCTTGCCGCAAGCTAAAACCTATGGATCTACGAAATGAGGGTTTTAATGTAATAGAATGATGAGCAATGCATATACAGAAAATGAAAGAAGAGAAACTTACCTGCGAGACGTACCTAGATCTTGTAGATGAGTTGAGAAGCAATGAAGAATGCCACTTTACCGTCGAAATGAACTTTTACAAGAAACATCTTGTTATTATTTTGCAACAACCAGTCACCCTAGTGCCTCCTTCAACCTGCCAAATCAGAGAAAAATCAATCGATCAGACAAACGAACGAGGTCTGCATAATACGGAGAAGAAAGAGAATAAAAAATCATAAAGAACAATATACTCCCTAATTTGAACACCCAAGAGCTGGGAGTCTAGAATAGAGCATGGTCATGTCCTAAGTCAATAGGACCTTTAAAAATTTTCCAATTTTTTTTTTCCGGACGGGTTAAAAAATTATTTTTTAACTTTTTAATTTTTTAATTATTTCCCTAAGTTTTTTATTAATTTTTCCATAAATTAATTAGAAAAATCCCGTTTGTAATAAATTAGTCATCTAGACTCCGTTTTCAGTGGTTGAAGGCTCTAACCTTAAGCCAAAAATCATTCTTGATCGGCCAGCCAATCAGATCCAACTTTCAAATCATCAATCAAACACATAATGCTCATTTTCTCAAAAAAGTCATTTTTTAGGAAAAAATAATTATTTATTAAAAACTGATTATTTTGGAGAAAAATAAAACTCTCCAAATTCAGCGAAATAAAAGGCTAAATGACATCTCAATGGGCATTTATGATGATTGGAGTTATCATAACTCAGCTTCAATCAGCATTCAATGAGCAATAAAGATATATTCAGTTAACGGATTTGTCATCTCCAGCTAAACTCCCGAATTGGATGAGATGGAGAGTTCTCATTGGTTTGATGATTTGATCGAGGTAAAGACTGAAGATTACACCAGCAGTGGCCTCTCCAGACCTAGCAATGGCTCCTCCATACCTAAGTTGGGGTTTTACCTACCAGATCACGCCTCCTTTCTGCTCACGCCT
>LPNX010088418.1:0-51763 GCA_001517045.1 Pseudotsuga menziesii | reverse complement strand
TATCATTCTTCACCACCTAACAATAATGGGATAACAACCTCAAGTTCTAGTACACATAAACCAAGCCCTCTACCTTAACTACATTCAAGTTGTTTCTCTTAACATTATGGATGAAGTTGTAGGTGCTCGGATTAAAACCTATCTCAACCTTTAGTTGCATGCAAATTAATAAATACTCCATGTTCGCTAATGTATTTGCTCAATTTGCTTCATACCTAAGCGCGCTCCTCTTCATCTAGGGCCAAATTGTCTAATGCAAGCATATACCCACTATGTACCTCAAGATCTATGTGTGGTTTTCTCCTAACTCCATCCCCCAAGTGATATTTGGGCCAACCTAGATGGAGAATATTATTTTGGTGTATGGATATATATTAAGGCATAGAATAGAACATTCAAGGTATCCCACCTTTTGACCACATATTTATGAATATGCTCATGCAAGATCGCACTCTCATTTCAACAGTCTTTGATTTGGCTTAGTACATTACCCATTTGCTCATCTGCATCCCTTGTCATTGGGTAATTTGCATCTGCAAATTGAATCATATTATAAACGAGCTTGGTGAATTGCAGAACATACCTAAACTATGCCCAAAACTGACCATCGAGAACATTGTCCTCCACCTCATGAAATTCATGTCTATCGGCTGTGGTTGTAACCTTCTTTTTCAAATCCTACTCAAGATTTGCTTTAGTCCATACTAGTATTTTCCTTTTTTATCTTCAAAAAGCGCTTCAAGATAAGGTAATAGCTAGCAAATGCGGTCTTTGTAGGTAGCTCCAACTTAGAGTGATTGCAGAAAATGTAGTGGTTATGGCTATGATATGTAAAAAAATTTATCATTCTCTTCCCTTTCTTGTACAATGCATCGACCCATTTATATTCATGGTCCTTCA
The DNA here is from genome assembly GCA_001517045.1 of Pseudotsuga menziesii. Classification (NCBI taxonomy): domain Eukaryota; kingdom Viridiplantae; phylum Streptophyta; class Pinopsida; order Pinales; family Pinaceae; genus Pseudotsuga; species Pseudotsuga menziesii. The sequence continues at coordinate 50,863 of LPNX010088418.1, read as the reverse complement.
TCTTAATAATATCTGCATTAAGAGGTTTAATGTGTGAACCAAACCAATGTTATCGGGACCGGACTGGTCATCAAACCTACAGTGCCCAAAAATCTAAACTAGATTGAAATCGGAAAAAAAACGGACCAAAAAAACAATCGACCAAAAACTATATAAAATATTCAAGTTTTGGAAAAAACAAATATACTCATGTGCATCCATATGAATCCAAACCATTATACACAAATATGCATAGTTTCTCGTTTATATAGCAAGTACAGGTGCATATAGCCAAAATAGCACCAAGTGCAATACATCTCTGAACCAAAATACTTCAACAAAGAGGCTCTAAATGGTCCCTAGAGTCCAAAAATAAGCACAGTAATAATCAATAACTATATTCTAGTGTTTACAATTTGATCATATGGTACTACTAGTCTCGACTCTAATTGTGCATAGTAGACACCCTACAATTTTGATAAAACCTCCTAATCCAAGCATTAAAAAAAGGTAGAAAAACTTCACATGCTTAATAAGTAATTTTGCTTGAGTGAAGAGTACATTTTTACTAAGGTCATGATAAAGGAGTTAAACAATCAACACCACCAACATCGAGATACATAGAGGGGTTGATGCGCTTGATTAAATGTCAATCTCCTACCCTCATACATGATAGAATCCTGAAACCCTAAACACTGTTAAGTCTGTTGAATTTTGAATGGTATCTACAATTCTACTTTTTGCATATGAAGTTCGATGAGGTTGGAACCACTCTAAAACATCTTTAAACAATTAATGGTAATGTTAAAAATTTAAGTAAAAGGATAGAAAATGAAAGATAAGGAGAATACCAATTTAATATTACCATTTAATGTTACTGATGATAACTAAGATTAGGTTTTTGTTGTTATTGTAGAGTTTTTTGTGGCTTATTTTAAAATGAATTTTATGGGCCCATAGTTGTGGCTATATGACATTGTATGAAACAAGACGGTTCGATGGAAAAAGGTCAGTTCGGTACCAAACCAACCAATTCCAATCTTGAGTAGCAGTTCGGATCGTCAAGGGGCATAAAGTAATTGGGTTTGCCAATTTTTTCAACAGCCAAACTAGTTCTAATAATACTGAGCTAAACACCCTAACCAATATATGTTAGGGTACATATCCTCATTGATTGCTCCCACTACCTTGCAATTAGCAACATTATAAGTGTTGACTTGAATGCCATTGTATGGTCCAATCCCTTGAATGGATTTAATTAAGGGTTCTACAATATTTATATTGATCTTGTTAAGATCTAAGTAGTCATGTGCTGAAAGAAAGGCCACACCATTAGTAGACACACCAAGAATATTTATCAATGGCTTTCCTTCAACATTTGTCCAACCATTAAACATAATGGATACCCATATTTGGTCCAATCATTTGTAAATTGTCCTAGAGAATTATGGATCTTGGCTCTTTCCTTGTTAAGTTTCTGTTATCACATATATATTGCAGTTGGGCTACCATGATGCAGCATACAGATTGATCTCTTTATTTTTCTGGGCTATTCATTCAAATGGGGTTATAGCATGGATCATTGAGTTATTGGGCCATCCAAAGCCTTTGTTCAGCAGCAGTTTCAGATTGGTTCCTTGCCAAGACCGAGATCTCCTTGTCCATTGAGATGATTTCGATGGTGACCTAGTTCATTCCAGTAGAATAGAAGATATAGTACACAGTTACAGATGGGCATATCAGATAGAGACAGGTATATGGCTCATTGTTTGGATTTTTCTCTTTGATGTATGTTAAATATCTAAGCTTGTTATGTTAGGATGATCATGGTGACCTACGCTTATATTACATTTGTACTAATGCTAAACCTATGTTGCGAAATGATTAAAGAGTCTAATGTTGAAGACTGTTGTTCGTGCTATGCTTTACACAAATTTTAAACCTTAGTGCTATACTGGTTCCATGTATCACTTGTCCCTGTCCATCCAATTCATCCATAATTTGATTTTCTCCCTTGACTTATGATTAACTAAGACCTATGAGATTGAAGATCATCTTCCCTACTTTTACCCCTATGCATGATGTATCCCGTGGTGTTTTATGTCTTAGCTCTGAGTTGTGCAACAAAACCTGCGGAAGCATTGATCCTTCTGGGCCAGGAGAACCCCCTGGTGTTGGTTCCTAAGCTTAGGTGAGTTGGGTTTTGAAGCCTTGACCTCTCTGGTCGGTTGCCCCCGATGTTTGGTTCTGACTGTGGATATTCCCCCCTAGTTTCTCGAAGAGTGTCAGCTAAAACTTGAACCAATATGTCTACCATCATTACATGCACTTTGTGTTATATGCTATATACTGAGAAATGCAAGCCCTCAAATAAAAATGCAAACTGTGTCTTTAGACACAACTCAAAAAGGGCTATGAAATGAAATTGTGAAAGGCCTAAATAAAGAAGTGGATAAATAAATGTTAAATCTAAAGACTGGTGTCCATCTTATTAAAATGTAATGATTAATTCCTCATGGAGTTTGCGGGTTTTGATGTGAAATGGAGTAAGGGACAGCTAATTCTAAGTGTCCCCTAGGATCTCTTCACTACAGTTTCTTGTGTAGTCAACGCAAGGGTCCAAGAAAAGATCCTCACGGAGCTTGATTGCTAGATTGGATGTGAGTCGTAGACATGTTGTTGAAGTTGAATGGACTCTTTTTCAAATCAACTCATCCACTTGTGAGACACCACCATTCCCAATTGTTTATTCGTCATACGTATGTCATTGTAGCTGTATGTACTTGTCATCATTTTGAGAGATCATATGGTCAAAATCAACTATAAGTCATTTCCCTGTTACCTTAGCCTTGTTTTCCACCTTCACCCAACACTAGCAAATTGTTTAAACTTTGTAAGTATGGAATATACAAGAGACTTCCAGATTCAATGATTACTCAAAGACATAGGTATATCTTATTGATTATTATTATTTATTGTCACCATGATTTTGAATGACATGATTTAAGTTGGGTTTTAATATACATCTTGGAGCAGCTCGTACATTGGATACCTGCGGGTTTAGTTCAATTTGGGTACTTTGACCTAGTCAACTCAGTTGACCAAGTCAAACACGGTTTCCAAGGTTGTGGCTAAAATTTTGATAGTGCTTATATTTACTCCAGACATGCCAAGGACCAATACTGCGGTTTTAGGTTTTAGAGTTTGGCCTCAAATTGCATGATTAGTGATTATTACACTTTATTATTGGTCAGATTATATTATTATTGCGGTGATTTTGGTTCTCCTAGAGCACCACAGTGTTCTTGGGGGTATGAGTAGTCACTTATACCATTCTTCTATGTCTCCATATACTCCTGTGCAGTCAGTTTGCCCCAGTTCTCAGCGTAAAGGAAGATATGATGATTTTTATCATTTTTAGAGATTGTACCATCAAAAAATGAACTAGGAAACCACTGGGAAAATCGATTTGGCTTGTGTGGTCAAGGAAATGGCAGAGAAATCCATCCAGATGATGTATTATGGCTCTTCGGACACTTCTTCACTAGTTTCAGTCATCAATTTGTCCGGCGTTGTTTATTTTGGTTCGCCCATGGAGGACGTCCCCCAAGGGGTGCCCCTCACCTTGGCCATATGATGTATCTCATTGTTATATCTTATGATTTGATGTTGTAATGGGTCCTAGGGAGAAGTAAGCCCTTAGTGACCCCCTTTGATGTATTATCATGTTATATCTTATGTTATCTTATGATTTGACTTTGACAAGGCATCATTTGGCAAAAAGTGCACCCCTCTTAATCTAGTCAACTTGATCCATTTACTGATCCATGTGAATTTTATCTCCATCATTGATGATGTTATAATCTCAACCGTCGGATGTAAAAGTGAGTTAGGGTTTGCGTCTCTCAATAGCTATATAAAGATGAGACCCCCCATTATAAAGACATGAGCTCTGGCATTGGAACTTCTAAATAAAGAGATTTTTCTAGGATTCAATACTTGTGTTTTTTGGATAACTGAATGTGATGATGATTGACACTGTCTTTCTCTTGCATTGAGGATATTTTGGCATAGTTTCTTGTACTTGTTGTATCCAATTCGTTCTGCAGACGTAGGAGGCAATTTGAAGAGGAGGTGCATTGGTGGGGGGACTTGCCCTGACGTCTTACTTCGGATTGATTCCGACAAGGAGTGATTACTTCTTTATGACTCTTCATTTCTCTATTAGTTGCTTCAATTTTTGCAGATCCCGATCTTTCTTGTTTCACTTACTGGTTTTCCCTTTGTGTTGCAGGAAAGGAGGACGCTTGGTTCATTGAGCAAAGCAATACAATCAACAACTTGCTCGGATTTCCCATTTGATTTATGAGGGGGAAATACTCATCATCCAGGATGGCATCTACAAATTCCAAGTAAGTTTCTCAGCTTCTTTCTCTGTATTTTATTTTTCATGCATTGCCCATCATCCATCTTTACTGAAAACCCCATTGTAGAAAGTAGGAAAAATCATTGGGGCGTTTTTTACTTTGAAAATCAAAATTTCACGATTTGGGTTTTGAAAACGATCATCCAAAACCCCCTCCCTCTTCTAGGCGTCACACTTGGACTCCATTTTCCCATTTTGAAGAGGCACTAATCCTTAAGAAGAGTGCCCACCTTATTTTGTCAGTGATTTTCAGAGTTTTTTTCATTCCTAGTTTTGTTTGGATTTTATACATTGTCATACCTTCATCCAGGAATCAAGTATAGTGTGTTAGAAGCCCTAATTCACTAATCAAACCCTATCCTGGACATTGCCTTAATTTTTATCTAAATCTCCCCAAGGTTTAGGTTTGATCATTTGAGTTAACACACAAATCCTAGATCTGTTATCTAGTTCCATAAGTCACTAAATCGTTTAACTTGAGTAACATTTCCAACACCCATAACCACCTTTCACTCAAGTGTTCCTTAAATTGTGGCTTCATCCTTAAATCTAGGGTTTACAACTCTCACCTTACTTATTCTTTGTTTGGGTTTGATCTGGTGATTTAGCTTTAGGTTTTCCCTTCTAGGATAGGTTTGGGTCTCCCCCTTTGTCACTTGGGCTTTAGTGGCATAAAGCGAAGGATATCTCAACCAGCGTGACAACCTTTCATTAAATTTGGGGTTGGGGTATCTGTAGATCACGGCTTTAGTTGTCTTCCCCTCTATCGTCCCCGAATAGGATCAATCCAAGGGGCAACTACAAGATTCGTGATAACAGTCACATGCCTTTGTCTTTGTCATACTCGGGGCTTCAATATCCTTTAAGGGAATTGTTGGTGGCTTATACCATTTCAATAGGGTGAGTGAAGGACATGGAATGGCATGCCACATGCATAGAGAACCTGAAACATTTTTACATCCACACCATCCCAACCTTGGTCAAGGGAATATGATAATGTTCTACATCTTGAATGCACGGGAAAGAATCCACTAGCAGGGGGGGATGAGGATTGACCGTTGTGCATTCTATGTGAGCTTGAGGTTTCAAAAACCCTTGATTATTTGGATTTGTTTTGTGCTTCCTCCTCTTCCCTCTTGTATCAATTTCTATCTTTCATTGGCACTTTATCACGCATTCTGACTTATATTTTTTTATTTTCATCACATGGCATAACCCCACAAATATGCTTTCTCACATGGGTATATGAACCTATGTAAGTTATATTACCATGGGAGTTTGTAAATTTTATGGTTTCACTTCCTTTCCCTCCCTCCAATCACATACTTCCACAAGAGTGTTGAACTCTCTTTGGGTTTCTTTCCATCATCACTGTCAGTTTCATCATCCCCTTCCATTTCTTCCCGCTCTCGATGGTATGTTCCTCTTCCTACTTTTTCCTCCTCATCACTGATTTTTGGATTTCCCAGCATCGCCATCATATTAAGAAATGGAACCAAAAAGATAAAGCACATACCCATCATGCTTCTTGAGAGTAACTTGCTTCTTACAAGTTTACAATAGAATGATGGAGAAGGAGAAACGGGAAAGAGTGGGAGGAGAACATTCAAGTATTCAACATTGAAAATATACTAGTTTACAACAAATGGAAAAAAAACAAGCAATAATGGATTTAGAACCTTCCTCTTCATCTCTCCAATGATGTTTGAATCTAACTATGGCAGCTCTCACAAATCTACTCCTTGATAACTAGCAGTTCACTCAAAACCCTAGCAAAGATGAGTGAAATGAGAAATAGAATGAGACAAAATGGAGTGAAAGAGTGTTTTAATCTAATTAGCATGGGTACCCGTACCCAGGGGTCAGGGACACGTACCTATACCCTCGTACCTAGTACGAGAACGGGTACTCCTAGAAGTACCCAATACCTTGCCCAACTACCCGGTACTTTCCACTGTCCAGTCGGGTACTGATACTCCAAAAAAGGCAAAGTACCCTAATTTTGGGTACTTCGGGGGTACTTCCAGCCCATAAATCTCATCCTACGAACATCAAAATCCAATTTTTTTTTTGTAAGTTTTGAAGTGAAGAGGGGTATGGTATGGTGAGGCCCTCTCCCAAAGACCTAAACCAAAGCCTTAAAGTTCACTAAGCGCTCAAGCCTCAACCATTTTCTTTTATCTTGGTAGCTGCGTTGAAGTTTGGAGGCCATGGGTTGCATTGGTGAGCTCAGTTCAATGGTGAGTCCCTATGATTTATCTTTAGGAAATGGTAATAGCCCATCTAAACAAGACAGAGTATACTTCAGCTGCCATTATAACTGACCAATAGTTGGCTTGTGTTTGGCACAATAGTGTGTGGTTGATTGGCATATTGCACATCAGTGTATTGTTTTGTTTTTGCATCAACATATTTATTTCGAGTAAAACAAGTATTATTTACCATGCACAGTTAGTGAGCCAGTGAGCCATTTGGAATTCCATAGATTGCCACATTTGTGCTTACCACAGCCCTCTCGTTTGTTTTGTAAATTTATATGCATTCTGTATCACCGATCTGGGCATGAATGCTTGTGATATTGAGTCCTCTGTTGTAATTGTTCCATCTTCTTCTACTTAATATGGAGTGAATAGAAACTAATTTCTTAGCTTTGAATTGGGGCAGGACAGTAAGTCATTTGGTATTGAAGGTTGGTATTGAAGGTTACCATAAGAGTTCATTCCTTCAAAATACTATAAATGTATCTTAATATTACTTGCTTTTCCATGCTTATGTGCAAGTAAGTTGAAAGTTGAAACTCAAACACCATAAGATGAAATTCATACTTGTAAAAGTTATGTTTTATCTCAGATTCTCAAGCTAATTAGTATTTTCCAGATTTACTTTGTGACTATCCTATGCTTAAAGCACTCAAATATTATATTTTGAGGATGATCTTACTACTCCCTATTAAAATAGTTCATTGATTTGTTCATAACAACAGTCTATTAAGAAAGTGTTGTAGTTTACTGTTTACTTGTTGACCAATTAACACTGAACAATGAAAACTTAATAATAAATATTAATATATAATATAATTTATAAACTTGAAAATTATATATATATATTAACTACAGTACCTTAACGTACCTAAGTATCCTATTTCAAAAAGTGGCGTACCTGTACCTGTATCCATACCAATGCCCATCCCAATACCCAAGTAGCTTGGCAACTTAGGTTTTTATCAATAAAGGAACTCTAACCATGGCTTACTTTAACTTTTGGAACCTTTCCTTTGTTCTCACAAGCATCAAAATACCTAAAAAAACACCTTGGTCCATGGGGGCTAAGAGGGAGCACTTGGGAAGTGTTTTTTAAGTCTCAAGGAACGTCACTGGAGCACCCAAGGAGTGCCTCCAATTGGCTGGGAGTATACTCCCAAAAACGTTCCTTAGAGGGAGTAGGACACTTCCTGATTACTCCCTAAGTTCTGATTTCATACGCTATCTCACTTGGTGCCGTTTTGCTATACTCACCCTTACATGCTACATACATGAGTAAACTTTGGACATTTGGTGTTTAATGGTTTGGATTTACATTGATCATTGATGTACATGCATATTTTAATTTTTATGTATTTTTTAGTTGACAAGTTCTACAACCCAGTGTTCCTCGCAGCTCAGGGCCCAGTTCCAGTCCAAGTCGCAATTCTGGCTGTTCTAGTTCTGGTTCTGATAAATTTGGAGTTTTGCTAACCTAATTGCACCAGCAGTAGCTAGTCCTTTCCTAAGTTACCCATTGTAGAGAGTCTTTCATAAGTTCCCCGTTGTAGAGAGAATCACAACATTACTGCTTAGATAAAGATTCCATTTATATCATTCTTTGTTCCAGAATCCAACCAATTCATTTTACATCTGATTCTGTACTCACCGCACAGTAAAATTACTTTTCTTGTACTCAATCTTTTTGGTTTGCTGTTTTCTTTTTCTGTTGCGATATCTGATTCATCCATTAAATTAGTGTGAAATAAAAATGGATTTTTTCCCCAACATTGATTTCGAGAGCTTTGGCTGATCCTATAGAGAGGATCAACTACGTTGGAATCTAGACCAGTTGTTTCCTTGTACAGAAGATCCTGAAGTCTAACTTAAAACACCTAGCTGCATGTCTTAGGACCAACCTGCTGAAAATGTAATACAGTTGTCATGAAAAGCATCATACAGAGGAATTCTGTCATATAGCTGTGACATGCAGTCTATATATTTGCTGTATAAATGGAAATGCATACCGATGCACACTTATATAAATGTGATGCTGAGAAATGTATCTAGAATCACCTCTGAAGTCATTAGCAAGGCTGCATATTCAAAGGTTAAGGTGCAGTTAAACTTAATTGCTTCCTTAAAAAACATGTGTGTTGCAGATTGGTAAACACTGAATTTATATCTTCAGTCATTCTGCAGGTTATATTTATTGTGAACTGTATATTTTTGAGTAAAAAGGTGCGAAGAATTGATTGTGCTCATCATATAAAAAATGCAGTACTCTAAACATGCTACGATTTGGACCTTTTCTGGTCATATTTTTCTGACCAATTTTTCCTGAAATCCAGTAAAAATTTGAGATCTGTTAGAATTACAAATATAAGTTTTTGAGATTGCACAATCCAGGTGCAACAGAAGTATTTGAGGGCGCTGAATCCATTTATGCATTCAAAGATGCAATTTCAGAAATGAAAAATTGCAATTCAACCAAAGATTGTATAGCCGGATTCCAGTGATGATAACCGGAAAAAGTCCAAATGGTATAACATTTAGACTGCTAAAAAAATGGCCAAATTGGTTAAGTTGCTTTTAGGAAATGGAAAAGGTGTTTTAAGGAATTATGAATGCAAAAAAATTTGCAACTGGAAATATTCACATTTCTAGAACAAAGGATTTTGTAAATTTCCATTGAATTACTGCTAAATATCTGCTCTTCTGGCACTCATTATTCTTCCTAATCATGCTTCGTATGGATGAAAATTATAGGTGCTAGCTGGCGTAAAACCTGCTGAAAAGACCAAGTTTATATCTAAACTTCAGGAAGAGAAGAAAATTGTCGCAATGGTGGGAGATGGCATTAATGATGCTGCAGCCTTGGCTCAGTCAGATGTTGGTATTGCCATGGTAGGTGGTGTTGGAGCTGCCACCGAAGTTGCATCTATCGTACTGATGGGTGATAAGTTGACTCAGGTAAGCAGGTTGAGGCATTTCAGAATTTTGGCTACAAGATTAAGATCAGTTTTGTTGTAAGTGCAGCAACACATTATGAATCATTTGTCAAATGCTTTATAGTTTATGTACATATATGTATATATTTCATTTGGGTGGTATACAAAGTTAATATTTAACAGTGTATGTATGGTTCTTTAGATTTCTTTTCAAGTGTATGTATGGTTCTGTCATTTTTCATTCACTCTCATAACGTTTATAGAAAATGTCAAGCAAGCATTCACGTAACTAGGAAAAAATATTTGGGGATGATGTACAAGCAGATACTTGATGCTTTGGAGCTGAGCAAAATGACCATGCGGAAAATCAAACAGAATCTACTATGGGCATTTATGTATAATATTGTAAGTTCATTACTTGGTGCAATGCTCACATCTAACTTGCCATTTCATGAGTAGTTAAGATAGGATGCTTGCACAATGTAAGTTAGTATATTTAATATTCCTTGGACCTAGAATTTATTCTTGTTAAATTAGATATCATACTTAAAACTTTAAAAGAGTTTTTTCCCTCACTTCTTCTCGCTGTTTAGCAATTACATAATTTTTCTTAAATGCTTAAACATATGGTAACCAAAGCTGTGTCAGCACCCATGTTGTGGCTTATTGAAAATTTTTATAATGGCTGAAGTTAAATATCCAAATGCATCGCAGGTTTGTATACCAGTGGCTGCTGGAGTGTTGCTACCTGTGACTGGGACTTTGCTGACACCATCTCTAGCAGGAGCCATGATGGGTATCAGCTCATTAGGGGTGATGGTCAATTCACTTGCATTGCAGCTGGAGTTCAATTTAAAATGCAGGCATGTTGGAAGTAGTACGTTCAATAGCAATCCTTTGGGATCCATAGTAAGCATAGATTCAACTGATCCACAAGAGCAAGACCTTGAAAAAGGTGCACATTTTTTGAGACAAAAGGATGGCAAGTATGCTTAATTTCAGAAGTTGAAATCCTGAAGGTTTCCTTTGTAACAACCATGTGTACCATTAGACACTATAAATATAAGAAAAATGAGATGAAGATCTCAGTTTTTTTTAAATCTCAGATCCAAGCCAACATTACAGTTATTCTATTCTGTGTTGAAGCCCATTTCCTGAGTTTCTGTTAAGGCTAAACGCCTTTTTAGATGCTTTCTCAGTATTTATAATCGGTGTTCTCATGTGTCAAGAATGTGATAAATATAACTTGGACTTGAAATAAACTTTTTCATTGAAATATCAATATAATTCTTCATTAATCACAGCTTACTGAGGAACCTCAGAAAACTGGACCTTGTGCATATGTCAGCCATGTGAGTGATTAGCATTCCTCAATACAATATATAAATATAATATATATACAGACCATCCACCAAACAGTTTAAAGAATAACATCAACCAAAGTTTTGGCTTTCATCCATCTGAACTTTCTTAATGTTTAAATGAAAGGGGAGACACATCTGTGTGTAACTCTGTGGTTGTGCCCTGCTTGTTCCATGCATATATTTCAATGCTTTTCCAGGCAGAGTTATCACTAAGTTATTTTCTACCGTGAAAATGCTTTTGCTGTCAGTAACAAATATTCTTCTTCATTTACAAGATGGAAATGAGAAATACATAAGTTGGTTTAGATGGAAAAAAAAAACTATTAAGGAGCCCATGGTCATATTTAGTTAGTGTAGAAGAACCAGCTAATAAATGAGGCCCGATAGTGGATATAGTAGTGGAGCAATTTGCCCACTAATGACACACCTGAAGCCTGTTTTTTCAAGCAAAAAATAACCACTACTAAATGTATGAAAGCCAGCAAATAAACTAACAAGCACATTACATTAAACGTCCATCATACTTTGTTTGGTAGAGCTGAAACACTCTAAACACTTTTTTCCGGTTCTGTCCCTTTGCTAAGTCTGCCTGAGATTGGGTTGTCTCCTTTTGTGATCAGTTCTTTCCCATTCCCTTTACCTTGAAAACAGCTCTGCTTGGGGATAAACTCTGCTAGGCTGTGGAGTTTTGAGTAGCATGGCAGCTAATAAGAGTGGAAGTACTCTTTCTCATATGGAAGAAAAGGAATGATACAATATTTGCTAATGTCCAACCTACTATATGCTTCATTTGGTATGACAGTTCCATATTCATGTAAATCTGCAGAACTCAGTACAAGTGCGCACTGTCGAGTTGGATGTGGTCCACTTGAGGCAGCTATTGGAAATTTGTTGAGGCACCCTCTGTACTTAGCAGGGAACCTCTGGCTGCTTCTTCCCACTCAGTTCACTACATGCAGTCCTAACACTCCGAGCAGAGGCCATGCCATCAAGTTGGCTGTGCAGTCAGAGTAGAGGGAGCATCAACATAGATAACCAGCTCCTTAAGCAAAACAAAATGACAAGTTTCCTACACTTGCTTTTTCCATCTCAGATGCCAAAAACCTCTTGAAGCTTCCAACGAAAGATATGAGCTGACATTTATTGATCATATGATTGCTGCAAATGGTTGGGGTCTAACTCCAAGGATCACAATGATTATCCGCGTGTTGGGATTATCCCAACTGCTGCATAGTTGTGTTTGAGTTTTTATGTTATTTTTGGGCTATGGGTTGATAGACTTCATATTGTCTTATGTTTTGGATGTTATGTTTTCTTACATTCACCCCAAGAGACATTGGTTAGGCTAATGGACGTATTTGGTATTTTAACCCACTGAATTTTACTTTGCTCGAGCACAGTTTTGGTTGTTGTTGTCACACTATGTGGCGATCTTTGTGTCGCAAAGAATGATGATTGTCAGACCGGTGGAACCTCGGAACTCTTCCCCAAAGTGTTACGCTAGGCAGGGTCCCTTCTCTTTATGTTTCCCAGATCCATTGAAAGCAGACCCAGACTAACCACATGAGGTGTCCCCAGTCAAACATTTCCGGATACTTATCAGAAGAACCATCTTTGTCACAGTACTAGGAAGACAGATTTCTGAAGGAACAGGGAACCTTAAGTTTAATAAGTTGGAAAATGAGGTACCCTGGGGGATTCACTCCAGGGGATGACCGAAGAATTAAACAACAGAAATAAAATCCAAAGAGCTACACAAGTGACATGATAGAAATGGATGCACGTGTCACTTTAGTAAAACTAAGGCACACGATAATATACATACATCTACAAAACAAGTTTGCTAACACCAATCACAATGCCTTTTGCTACCTGGTGGAATCACTGCTTGACACATTTAAGGTTTCAGGCCGGGAGTTGTTTTTGGTTGAGCAATCACAAGTTTCATGTGAGGTCTCTGTTCATCTAAAATAAGACTAAACTAAGGCTTTAGGAGGTTGTCTATTCTATATAGTTAAAGCTATGATGAGAAATGGCACAACTTGTAAATGAAGTCTAGCATTTTAGGAAAAACAGTGCCTTATAGATTAGGTGCTAAGAGGATAATTACCAGCTCCTGGATGAATTAATTTTAAGGAGATCTAACCTTTAACAAGCTTAAAAATGAGGTTTATTCTCAAGATTTAAGAGTTGGACTGAGTTTATGGACACTCCTAGCACAAAAAGACCTGCTGCTAATAAAAATCATATCTGAAATAAAACATAGCAGCAAGCAAAACACACATGCAAACAGCTTGGATAACCCCTAAATGGTTGAGTTTAACACTTAAAGGGTGATTTGGAGTCATTAACTGAGAGTTTTTCTATGGAAAAACCAACTAGAAAAGCATTAAAATCTATAGCCACAAAGAAATTATAGAAACTAAATGCATGCAAACACAAACAGATGGGAACTAGTAGCGAAATAGTGACTAATGGACTAGCAATGAAATAGAGAGAGTTTAGGCACTTACCTTGTGTTCTTGGAGAGAAGTTGAAATCGCCCCACCCTCCTTAGCAATGGGTATTTTGGAAGCTGGTCTAGAAAACTCCACCACAAACTAGGGCGCACTTGAAATTCTTGGTTCTTCCAACCTACAAGCAAGAAATCTTAGTGATTGAGAATCACCAATAAATCAAACACAAACTAAACTCTAGCCTACAAGATATGAGAATAAGCATGCAAGCAAGAGAAAATTATGTTTTTCTAGATTGAAAACACAAGGCAGAACAAATATGGGTTAGAAACCCCCTTTTCCCAAGTTCACCAAGGCGCATTGGGCGAATTTGGTGGCCAATCCTGCATACCAATCAACAAAATAAACTCCCTAACTAGTGTACCAACTATTCCAATCCACAAAGAAGGAGGCAAGGGGCAATATTCTTCCAAAATAGACAAAAAAACACAAGTGAAATTGAGAGATCTACAATCTAGTTTTTATTCACTATTGAAAATTACCAAAAGTCATTTACAATGAAGAGCTCAATATTTTATAGATTGAGCAAAATCCTTATCCCATAAGGATGGAGGGATGAGATCAAAAGATGAGCAAGAGAAATAATATATGGCAGATATTTTATCTCAGTTTTATACTTTTTACAAAGTTGGAAACTACCAATCAGAGAGGGGAGTGAATTGTCTCATTGAGCCCATGCACACAAAAAAAAATCTAAGTGATTACTTAAGTTAGAATGTTGGGGTCACTAGGGATCCCTCTTGTTGATCTTTTCTACCCATCATCAAGTGCTAAACATCAAACATGAAGATGAAATGAGAGAGTACACTCCCCATGGAGAGAGTGTGCCCCCCTTGTTGAACACATGCTAGATCAAGTGAATAACAAGTTGTGGTGACTAGGAAATTATCACAATATCACTAGGGGGGGATTTCATGAAGACCCATGGCATTACTTTGCTTTTTTGGAGTCTCGCTACCATATGTTTTTAATCTTAGTTTTTTTTTTAATTAAACCTTAGGTTGTCATTTAATAATTCACTGTTAATTGGATCTTGGTCTTACCTTGGTTAAATTTGCAATCCGATACTTTGGATGAGTTCCTTGGCCTTTAAATATATGGTATGCATCAAATCCATGCTCAAAACCATAATGAAATCTGTTATATTTAGCTTCTCCAAATAATTAAATTTATACTTAGGCTATTTTGTTGAAAACTTAGAAAAATTAACCATTAATAGTCAAATAATCAATAATAGCTTAAAATGATATTTGAAGGTGTACAATTGGCCCCCAATGGTTGTGCATGCTGAAAGATGACAATGTGAAGATCTCATATTGTTGGTTGGTCCTATTGACCAAGTCAAACTATTTAAAAAGTTGAACTTGGTCGAAGTTTGACAATGATGAAATTTGATATAAAGACCTTATCCAAAGCCTCTAAATGATGAAATGTCGCTTAAAATAATAAATATTGAATGACAACTAAGTCTAAGATTCTATGTTACATAATTAATCACTACAGAATAATTGCATAATTTTCATCCCATGACCATAGTGTAACAAAACATAAAGCAAGCAATTTGTGTTTACTTTACATACATTTAATTAGCCATCACAAAGTATTGCATAGATCAACCTTCTCTTTGGTGGAGTGGATGGTCAACGAGTCAATAGGCTAGTCAAGTGAAGTATTGATCATGGGAGACTTGAGTTACTCTCGGACAAAAGGGGAAATCAAGGGCTTTTGTGACATTCATTTTTTGGAAAACATTAGGTAGCAGGGTGTCTCATAGTTGTGTTGAAATTTCATTAAAACCTAGAAACGATTTATAGTTCCAATAAATTATTTGCACTTAGATTTATTGCATGAACAACTAAAATATTCCAAATCTGAAAATTTATGAATGGAAACACACTGAGACTTAATCTAGAAAATGCAACGAAAAATTGGAAAGTAAACACATTAACACAAATATTTTTTGGGTAATGCCCCTTGGAAAACCTCGAAAGGAAAACCAGTCAACGAGAGAATTTATGCAACCCACCAAGAAATTATGGAATTTTACAACAATAAATCACAACATTTAATTCACCTAGAAAAATGTGCCAAACTCAAAAAAATGTTCCAAGCTGCAGTATGGCATGTATGGCTACCTTGAATTGTGTACCCTACAAAGTCGTACAGCCTGCACAATGTTAGGATTTATAATCTTCCCTTGTCCAGATATAGTCTATTAGATCATTTGCCTAACTTAAGAGTCATTTGCTAGAGTTTGGTTCCACTAGTGCCACCAGTGTGCCATTCCCTATATTTTAGGAGCCACTCCGAGTGCCACTAGCAGCCTCCATCAATTGGTTGCGGTAGGTAGGTAGTTATGCTAGGTTAAGTTCCAATTACATTCAATTAGATGTCCTTTAGTTCAATTAGCGCCAGTCTTGCATGGTTGCATGGGAGTAGGCGCCATTTCTCACGTACCTCATCAGTTTAACTGGTTAAACTAATTGATAGATTGAATTAGACATGTGGAGTTAGACTAGTGAGCTTTGATAGTGATTTAGACACCTCTAGTTAGCTAGGCAGTGAGGATTGAGTTGGTAGATTCAAATCTTATCCACATGATTCGAATTCTCCTTTATGTAACATTGTTGTATACTGTTGGAATTAATGAAGATTAATGTTGTAATTTACTGATCAATTCTTATCAGTTTTCTCTGAAATTTGTCTTGTTCAGTGTACATTGTTCTTACTATTTCACTGCAAAATTCTACCTTTCAATTGCACTCGTTTCCTGTAGATCAATGGTTCAATAATTCAAACATGGTATCAGAGCCTTGTTCAGGCTAGCAGCAAGTCTGTTTGATCTCCATTGTACACCAGAAGCAGTTGGGTTTCCACATAAATCCTGCAATTTTTGCCTTGCTAACTCTGGATTCGTCCAGAGAAGTCTCTGCAGGTGTGACTGGCCCTGAGAAAGTGTACATGTCGAGGTGGAAGGCTTGAAACTGACATGATTGCGAATTGGTTTGTTTTGCAATGATATTTTGCAGGTACAACTTCATATGGATTCGAGATTATCAGTTCCTCTTCTTACTCCTTTCACAAGATATTCAGAATGGAAATTGAAGATAATTTCATCTCTAAAGAGACAAGGTCTCTATGAGGTATCTATTGGACTTGGTAAAGCGTCTTATGAAGATGAGAATCACTGGCTAAATGACGGTGATAGAGCTTTTGGAACAATATGTTTGGCATTTTCTCCAAGCTTGCGCTACCTTATTGATTATGTTGAATACCCAAAGGATCTCTAGACAGAATTGGATAGAACCTTTGGCAAGCACAATGAGGATCATTATAGCAATTTGGAGAGCACACCTAGCACCACAAGAGTTATTTCTTCAAAAGTCCCAGCCTCTACTTTCTCTGATGAATTTGTTCAAGATGAAGAAGAAGCAGAGTCTTCAACACAGTCAATTCGAATTGAAGAAAGACTCCTTGTAGTTACTCCTTCTCCTATTGCTCTAGAAGTTTATGAGATATCTGACATCTCATCTTCTCATATAGATGATCCAGAAGAAGGCATTTGAATCTTTGTTATTGAAGAAAAACTCTCCTTCCATTCTATGCAAACATTCTTCAGTGATTCTTCTATTTTAAATTATGTGCAAAGTTTGTTAGTGATTGCTTCAGAAAATGAAGAGGAATTTGATTTCTTTCTCTCTAATATTGTTGCTAGTGTGCAGAAAAGTAATACTTTGGATATTTTGGAAGAAATATCATATTTTAGGAGTGATCCATTCACTCTCTTTGATCTAGAGCTTCCAGCAAATTCCTACATGATTGAATGCACCAATACTTAGAATTTTGTTGAAGAAGGAGAAAACTGTGCATCTATCATTTTGGTGGGGCACTTGGAACCTTTGTTCCAAACACTTGGATCTGATATGACCTTATTTGGTTCGATTTTTAAGTTTCAAGAGCCTCCAGTCATGCTTGTAGTTCTCATCAATTTTGGTGTGAAAAATCAAGTACCGCAAGTCGCTTTCAAAATTGTTGTTGGGGATTTGATGTCAGTTTTCTCTCATGAGTTTGCTGATATTATATTTTCTGGATCATTGGTTATTTTTTAATCTATATCAGATTATGGAGCTCAAGCATTCGCTCTCCACAGTCCTAGAGCTTCTCTACCTTTCTATTTGATCACATGCTCATCTCCTCACAAAACTAGTAAAGATGGAGACATTCTGC
The DNA here is from genome assembly GCA_001517045.1 of Pseudotsuga menziesii. Taxonomy (NCBI): domain Eukaryota; kingdom Viridiplantae; phylum Streptophyta; class Pinopsida; order Pinales; family Pinaceae; genus Pseudotsuga; species Pseudotsuga menziesii. The sequence continues at coordinate 33,160 of LPNX010088418.1, read as the reverse complement.
ATTCGCCTAGACACTTGCTCCTAACACTTGAAGTTGATTTTACCTCACATGGTTTTATGTTCAAGGCTGCAATATATCAGTTGATTGGGTTTTCATCACATGGTTCGAATTCTCAAGAACTTTTACTCTCTCATTAGTTGATCTCAGTTGTTCTCCATGGGTCCAGTTTTCATCTTGCAGTTGTCTATGTTCCTGATTCAGTTGAGCATATTCTTCTTCTTCCAAAGAGGAAAATTCCTACAGACATAATCATTAGTTTGGATAGGTTCACATGCACAGTTTGAGGATGTTGTTGCACAAAAGAACCAAGATAATGCATTTGTTGTTGCATAGTGCTGCAAATTGCAGCAAAAGTTTTACAAGTTATTACCCAAAGAGGAAAATTTTCTCTTAAGTATAGCTTGTTTTCCTGATCCACTGCTTATTTTGAGGAGGGGGTTCCCATGAGGTTTTCCCCATTTTCCTTAGTTTATTAAACAGCTTTTTAATTCTTTTATATTGTAATGGGTGACTTTTGGCCTTGTTGTCAGGGCCCACAGTTGTCTAAGTTAGGATTAAGGGGGTGTGTTAGGATTTATAATCCTCCTTTTTTCCAGATATAGTCTATTAGATCATTTGCCTAACTTAGGAGTCATTTGCTAGAGTTTGGTGCCACCATGATATTGGTGCCATTAGTGCCACCAATGTGCCCCATTGTTTCCACCAGTGTGCCATTTGGTGCCATCGGTGCCATTCCCTACATTTTAAGAGCCACTCCGAGTGCCACCAGTAGCCTCCATCAGTTGGTTGTGGTAGGTAGGTAGTTATGCTAGGTTAAGCTCTAGTTACATTTAGTTAGATGTCCTTTAGTTCAGTTAGCGTCAATCTTGCATGGTTGCATGGGAATAGGCATCATTTCTTACCTACTTCATCAGTTTAACTAGTTTAACTAATTGATTGACTGAATTAGACATGTGGGGTTAAACTAGTGAGCTCCGATATTAATTTAGACACTTCTAGTTAGCCAGTCAGGAAAGATTGAGCTGGTAGATTCTAATCTTATCCACATGATTCGAATTCTCCTTTATGTAACATTGTTGTATACTGCTGGAATTAATGAAGATTAATGTTTTAATTTATTGATCAATTCTTATCAATTTTCTCTGAAAATTGTTGTGTTCAGTGTACATTGTGCTTACTATTCCACTACAAAATTCTACCTTTCAATTACACTCATTCCATGTAGATCAATGGTTCGATAATTCAAACACGCTGATGTCTATATGAACTGCCCCAAAACCAGAAAAATCATGCCTCGATTTTTGTGCCATGTTTGTAAAGCTTGTCCCTTTATTTCTTGTTGTCCTAGTTGCTTTGAAATTCGTGCTTTGAACATTCATCTTGTACGATCTTCTACCTCGAATTTTGTGCATAAACTTTGTTGTACATATTTCTTGAGAAGTGTGCCATTTTCCTCTCCTTGGAAATCAATCCCTTCCTCCTTGCTACAAACTCTCTTCCTCTCTTCTCTTTAGCTCTCCAAAAGATCTCATTCAAAAGTGTGTGTCTAAACTCTCTTAGAATTCTCTTTTTATTATTTAAGAGGATGACTTTGTTACTTCATCTTTCAAGTGACTTTGTCTCTTCATCTCCAAGTCAAAGGATGAGTCAAACTTCACTTAATGAATTAAAAATATTTTTCACTAATCAATTAAATAAAAAGTCACATTAACTTTATAACACTAAAGTTAATGTCTAGGAGAGTCACTTAGGTCCTTTCTACATGCCTAGACACCAAGTCTATGTAGAAGACCTCCTAAGCTACAAAATCTAACACTCCCTCTTAGCGAGGGAGATACTTTTAGCACCTCCTCCACCAGGATCTATCTCCAACCCCGTCACTCCCTTTGAACCAAAAGGCCTCTCTACCACCTACATTGGAATCTGTGTTGAAAACATGTCCCTGCAAAACATGCGTCGAGGAATCTCCTCAAACTCTTGAGCATCCAAGTGAGTCACCTCGTACCAACTAAGTCTCCTTACAGTAATGGAAGAACCCACAAAACCAACTATCATCGATACATGTACGAACCCTGAATCCAAGATCCCCTTGGACCTAATCACAGGTTGTCCCCTCAATCCCATCATATGGCGAGAAGAACCACTACCACACCCCATGCTCCAATGTCCTCAAACCCTGCATTACCACTACCTAAATGACAAGAGACTAGGGATATCAAGCCATATTTGATCAAGGCATTCTCCATGACATATTTAGGGTTGTTGAGGCGGGTTTATTGGACTTGAAATGAATAAAAAATATTTGGGTATCATGATTACATAGTCTAGATACGTAGGTGATTTTCTCAATAGGTTCCATATGGGTGATTGCAAAGTAGCATCTTCCCCCCTCCTGTATGGAATCAAATTGGAGGAAGGCGGTTCTACACCCCTAGTTGATATTACTCTCTATAGACATCTGGTTGGTATCTTATTGTACCTTAGTCATTCGAGACCAGACTTGGCATTTGGTGTGAGTGTTGTTTCTAGGTTCATGCAAGAGCCACATGAGCTACATTTGAATCCAGCAAAGTGCATCTTGCATTATGTGAAGGGTAATAGAGAATTTGGTATTCACTATTATGTTGGTGCTCAGCTAGATCTTATTGGTTTTACTGATTCAGGTTGGGCTGGAGACAGTACTAACAGAAAATATACTTCAGGATTGTGTTCATGTTGGGTCTGGACCAATCTGTTGGTCAAGCAAGATGGATGCAGCTCTTTCTCTCTCTTCAGCAGAAGCAGAGTATCGAGGGACTGTAAATGCATCTATTTAGACAATTTGGCTACATGGGATTCTAACTGATTTTGGTGTTCGCATTTCTCCTTCAGTAGACATTTTTTATTATAATCAAAGTGCAATTAAAATTTCTAGTGATCCGGTACAGAAGCAGTGGACCAAACATATTGAAGTCCATATGCACTACATTCGGAAACTAGTGAATAGTAAGGCTATCATCCTGCATTACTACCCTACAGAGGAGCAAGTTTCAAACATATTCACAAAATATTTCACTGGAAAAGATATGTGTTTATCTCATATCTCTTCTTGTTGTGACGGTTTGATTCAGTTTGTTCCTAGTTTCACTGTTCATTTTGAGGGNGGGGGGGGGGGGGGGGGGGGGGGGGGGGGGGGGGGCGATTCCCATGAGGTTTTCCTCATTTCCTCAGTTTAATGATTGGTTACCTTTTTGCAATAGATTGTATGGTTGACCTTTGGTCTTAGTTTCCAGGGCCCAGGTTTTCCAAGTTTGGATTAAGGGGGGTGTTAGGATTAATTTGTAATCCTCCCGTGTCCACCATATTCAAAACGTCAGTTTCCTAGCTTAGGAGTATGTTGACACTTCATTAGTGCCATGGGGAAGTTATTTGGGGCCTACCTACCACTTGATGCGCCAGTCTGCATGATTTTAAGAGCTCTAGAGGCCAATCCCTCTATTTTAGGGACCCACACTGAGTCATGGGAATCCCACCATCAATTCACCCTAGTGTGTGTTGAGTTGTGCTCTGATGGGAATTAGATAGTTCATCTTCAATTAACCTAGCACCACACTTGCATGATTTAAGGAGGTTAGGCACCTTTTTTCACCTACCTTGGTCAGTTAACTGATTGTGAATTGATTCAATTGTCCGGAGTTACACTAGTGAGTCTCTAGTGGTGATTCTCCCACAGTCAATGATCTATGGAGTCAGTCCAAGTCATGGAATTAAAATCACTCCTAGATGATTCAAATTCTATTAATCGTATCATGGATGTATTACATACATGTGAATGATTATGAAAATATGGTTATGTTGTCAATTTTTTGCCTCTTCTCTAAATCATTTCACCATGATTGTTTGATCATTCTAGAACTGAAATTCTTCCTTCTCATTCATTCTTCTTTCAAAGTGAGGTTCAATCTAGCCTGATGATCCTATAGCTTTGCTAAATTTTACACAATCCCAATTTTGGAAAGCTCGTGTTGAATATAATATCAATACAAAGAATTTCACATGCTAAAATCACATATATTGGAATCACAGCTTCTAACCTTTTACAACTATTAGACAATCTATCACGACATGGTCCCTTGTCTATTAGCAATTGGAAATATAGATTAAGGAAGCTTTGGAAATTAATTAGACGTTATAGAGCATATAATCAAATGCAAAAATCATAAGAAAAATCCGATCTCTTTGCATGTGAAATTAGGATTGGGATTATATACTATACCACAAGGGGAAAAATGATGATGACAATTACATAACATGTATTTCTTCTCCATGTTGTTTTTACCTTTAATATGGATAACAAAGAAATATAACAAACATCCTTACCAAGAGGAAACACATGCATAGGTCGATTCTCGTTATTTGAAACCTCAAGCTAATTTAAAAGAATGATAAAATGGTGGATGATGATCTTTGCATACATATGGAGCCAAATAAGCATTATTAATATGAATAATCAACATGAGAAAATATAGTTTTCCCCCTCTCAGATTATCACAATCAGACAACAATCAATACATACACCCAATATCCCCCCTCTCATATTGTTAGAACCATACTCAATAATTAATCCATAGATCCAATCCCCCCCCCCCTAAGATTATGGGAATCCCCTCAAACACCAATGTAGATCTAGATCCAATTTTGTGCATATATAACTTTTTGCCTCTTAGATTGTCAAAATCACACAAAAATCAATACATACATCCAGTTTCCCCCCTCTCAAATTGTTAGACACATACTCAATAATTAACCCATGGATCCAATTCTCCTCCCCTTGAGATTATGGGAATCCCCTCAAACACCAATGTAAATCTAGATCCAGCTTTCCCTCTTTAAGGATACGAAATCACACAACAATCAATATAAAGAAATCTAGTATTCCCTCACATAAACTATGTCAAATTCACACTCAACAATCAATATCCACAAATCTAGTTTTCCCCTCTTTATTTGCCAAAAGTACTCTCAATAATCAATACATTTAGTGCTAGTGTTCTCTTTGGGAATGTGAAAATCACACTCAACAATCAAGATGAAGTATCAAAATTACACTTAACGATCAATTTAGGCATATCCAAACTTGATATTCCCAAAGTGTCAAAATCATATTTAATAACTATTATAGAATATCAATGTTCCCCTTTCCTAGACTATCATTATTGTCTCTAAGGACTATTTCTTATTGAAGGAGGACCTAAGTAGATAAAGTATCCTTGCCTTGGTTAGAATAGAACAAATAGAACAAAGAAAAAAAGTCAAATTGTTAATTCAATGCATTTATTATTTCAGGAAACTAATTGATCACCACATTATTAGGTTTGGCTTGGCATTATTAGCATATCATAAACAACATACTAAAAATGGGCCAACACCATAAAATTTGTAATGTTAGAATTCATCATCAAATCATTCATAATTACCCCTTACGATAACCATGGAAAATCTTAAACTCATTTTCTAAATGATATCAATAAACACAATTTAATATCTATATATGCATTTATCTATACTCCTTATAATAGCCATGGCTTGTTCTTTAAATGAGATCCAATAATGTATTTTAGTATCATTTGTATATGCCTTAATCCAAAAGGATATGCCTTGATCCAAAATGCAAAATAAATTGCAACCCTTAATTGAAAAATAGACATAAATAAACTTAAATAAGCCTCAATTAATAATAATTATTATAATATAAATAAATAAAGTAATGATAATAATTAATGATAAACAATATAATAATAAAAAGAAATAAAGTGGCATGACCTAATGAAAATGTATGTATATTAACCTATGGTGACCAATCAATGCTTATTTAAAGCACACTATGTCCCATGTCGTTGTATCATCTCATCTCTATTCAATATGTATTGTTTGCAATTGGATATTTATTGAGAAATCAACTTTGTTCATTTCATTTGGTATCAAAGCTTCGTCTCAATTTGGCTCTTGGCCATGGTCTTTTCATACATGGTCTTTTCATACTTTGTATGTTCCAGCCTTTAGTTATCTATAATTCTTCAAAATTTCTTTAATCTATTGGATCTTTGACCACTAACATACCCTTGGCCATTCACAATGCAGAAAAAATTATTTTATTGTAAACACATCGATACATTTTAAGAAGTAAAAAATTGTACAACACTATCTGTCATTTATTGCATATACACCACATCAAAATCAGTTGAGGTTAAAATCCCGCTGGTAAAATTATGGGCTCGGCAACGTGCAGGGGTAATCACACAATTCAACTAAACTGTTAGAACCACACAGTTTATAAGGTTGAAATACATATAATATCAAATCACTGCAAAATATTATTAATTTCGGAATTTTGGGGTGAAGAAAAGGCTCCGGTCACAACAATTTTGGTGTCAACACAAAGCTCTCTTTTGAATATCGCACCATAAATTGATGAGACAAGGCATCCAATATACAATTGTCGCAAAGTAGTATTATCAAGACGTAAGGGTTCATTTCGGTTCAATTCTTAGGTGATGTTTCAAAAACTTGTGGAATATTGCATCGAATTTACAATCACATAATTGCCATTTTACATTGTTGAAATAAAGAAATAAAATATGACCGAAAGCTTGAGAGAGAGAAGAGAATAGTATGGAAGATATAAGCACTTTTATACAAGTTGAAGGTGAGGTATTCAAGGATCAGAAAAGGGAAAATTTAAAATATAGTTTATATGTTTTTTTGTTTATATAAGTTCAAAGGAGTGTATTAAAATAGCATAATAGATAAGATAAATGATCATATAATGCATAATTAGGGTATTTTTCAAAGATAAATACCAAAAGGTTTATTCAATAGTTTATTAAAATTTATGGAGATCTTTATAAATTATATTAATTAAGAATTTTATAAAAAAATTAACATTATAGATTAATTGTCTTTGTTGTAAAGGGGTTTAAGTATTTCTCAATCTTTCAAAATAAAATACCGAGTTACTACAAGTATAAAATTATACATAGTAAAGGAATATGTATTCAATGCGTATACACAAACATTTACGTTGCAAATTAAGAAACTAGAGGGTGAACGAGCAAAACAACAACAAAATAAGAGAATATTATTACAACAAAATAATTATCTCAAGAAAGAATGTGGCAAGGACATCACTAAAAGATACAAAGAGATTTCTCACCTAAGAAATCATAACCAGAAACTAAAGTCCAATGAGAACAAGCACTGTTTTCAAAAGTTAGAACAAGAGAATCAAGATCTCGTGAAGGAATTCAACAAGAAGTTATCATAGAAAGATCAAGAATCTTCTAGCTTAAGGAACATTAATCAAAGGTTGCTTGATCAAATCAAAAGATTAAATGAGGAACAACAAAAAACCAAGACCTTCAAAACAAGGTTGAAAATCTAGAGAACATTGAAGAACTTCAATGTTTAAAGGTTCGTAATCAAAATTTACTTAATCAAATCAATAGGATAAAGAATGAGAAGAAGCTATTATAGAATAAGTTAGAGAAATATGCTAGTAAGGAATCCCTAATTGATAAAGAAACAATGATCGATATCATTGAAATAAAGAAGTCATCAGAAGTAAAATTTGAGACATTGGAGAACAAAATCAATGCAAATCCAGTTGAAGGATATCTTCAAATGCCAAAGTACAAATAATAGAAATGTTGGATTTATCTTATATACTGAGAGGGGGGTGAATTAGTATATAGCGCAAATTTCAAATTATTTCACTTTAACAAATTTTCACCACTTAAAACTTTTTTGTTGAAATAATAATAATAATGTTACATTAGTGGGAGATAACAACCTCGAATCATGAGCATCAACTCATTCAGGCACCAACCAGATGATTATAGGCACTGACATGTAAAGACTTTGATCTGCGCAAGCACCAACTCACGAACTTCAGGAACCAACCTGAACAAATATAAATCTCTTTGCGCAAGGTCCAACTTGCAGTAATCAGGAACAAACATGTTGAAGACTGTGATCTCCAATTGTTTCTTCAGCTACAATTGAATTGGAGCACCAATTCCTAGTTGTATTTACCGGCTCCGGCTGGAAGGAAGCTCCAACTCCCTAATTGGTTGATCAACTACTAATGGAAGGAAGCACCAACTCCCTAATTATTCTACCAGCTACTACTGGAAGGAAGCTCTAGCTTGTTATATTTTTATCATTTAATCAATATGATCTAGGATCTTATCTGAGAGAATAACATGCACAACAATAATCACAAGAGACAAGAGACACAAAGATTTTTTCTCAGGGAAACCATTAAAGAGAAAACCCCACAACTTCCTCAGAGATAGAATGAGCACCAATAGCAAAAGTAAAACCCAAAGATACAAAGATGATCTTCGACAGTTGTTCTCTCTCTTACTTGTGCAAGCTACTTCTCTCCCACTCATACGTTACTGTTGAGTGAGTGTGTGTGTCGAATAGAGAGTCTCACTCTCTATTTATACTTGTTTTCCACTTGACAATTACTCTACAGGGACAACCTCCCTCCACTTTTTATCTCACTCTCTATTTATACTTGTTCTCTCAGGCTCATCACTTCCCCTTGGAAGGAACCTCGATCTAAAGAACACCAAACTTCTCTCTGAAGTACTCAAACTTCACTCTGTCCATTTCTAGCATAGAATCACATCAGGTCTGATTACATCCAAGGATACATATTAGAGTCACAAATAGCCGAGCAAGTGGAAACATATTTTTCCTCGGCTGTACTCAGTGCCATGCAGGACTCCATCCTGCCAAACCAGGAGCCCATACTAGATCTCAAACTAAAGAAGCAACCCAAGGTGCTCTTCTTCTGAGTGGCGCTACCAATCCGAATCAACATAACCATGCAGGTTATTCTTTTGATTCGTATCATACTTGAGTCCATACTCAAATGTACCCTTCAAGTACCTCACTGCATGCTTTGCAACCAGGTGAGCATGCCTCGGATCCGTCAGGAACTGTCTTAGGTTGTTCACAGCAAAGCATATTTCTGGTCTCGTATTCGTCGGGAACATCAATGAACAAATCATTTGATGATACATCATGGCATAAACCGTCTCTGATGAAGCATCACTCAATAGCTTCAGGTTCGATACCATCAGTGTGGCCATGGCCTTGCAATCCATCATCCTAAACCTCTTCAAGATATCCACTGCATACTTCCCTTGTCCAAGGGAGATTCCATATGCACTTTGCCACACCTCCATGCCTAGAAAGTAGTGCATCATACCCAAGTCCTTCATCTCGAGCTCGGCAGCAAGTCTCCTTCTTGCAACTTTAAAGAGTTCATCTTTTCCTATCAGGAACAGGTCATTGACATATAACAGGAGCATCACTAGTCTTATGCCTTCAACCTTGAATTAAAGGTTGGAATCCACTTTACTCTCAATAAATCATAGATCCATCAGTAAGTTATACATCCTGTCGTACCATGTCAAACCTCAGGATAATATTCAGTCACTCCCTCTTAAGCGGAGCATCATTCTCCCTCTTCCTTTCGTACTCTATGTATTGAAACATTCTATAAAGGAGTGACAAGTAGCTTCCTCTGCTACTAATATTCTATGTATCCATCTAGGGTCACTGGATACCAAGATCCTCTATCTTGAACTTTGTTGAAAATTTCTTCTCGCACCCATTTGTGAGCTTACCCTCCTCTATAGGCTTTCCTCTTCAATATTGTAGCAAAGGTTAATATCTTCATCACTCTAGGTGATCTTCAAGCTCCTCGTGTATGTGTTATCCCATGGGTACCTTATGATCTCGCACAAGTCCTTCTTTAATTTGCACACATGAGTATGTCTGTCATGTGTCTCAACTCCCAGTGGTTGCAAATGTCTCTTCGTAGTCTATGCCTTCTTTCTGTGAGAAGCCTCGTGCTACGAATCTTTCCTTGTATCCCACGATGTTGCCATCTACTACATACTCGATCTTGTAGATCCATATGGAAGACACTACATAATTCCTTTTAGGTCTCGATACCACATCCTAGACATCAGTCTCCTTGAACTGGTACTCTTTGATCATAGTCTCCTTCCCTTTCTTCTTGTCTATTTATTCATATCTAGAAGGCTCTGCATCAATGATGTCTCTCATCAGTGTCACATAACTAGAGTGTGTATGAGGCCTCTTGAAGTCTCTCCATACTATTCTTCATTTATATTCTTCTGAATCTTTTTCTTTCTCTATGGAAGCTTCAAGTCCATCTTAGTGTATGCTTATTGGAGTGAATCTTGAACTGTCGTCACTTGTTTTCTAGAACAAGTCTCATCTTTCTTTTCTTGTAGGCGATTGTACATGATATTTCCTACAAGTCAAATGCACCAATTACATGGTTAGAAATATTTCATAAGGCATATTCATAATGGAAAATTCTTATGCATAAAGATATAATCATGCAACTATTTTAGCCAATAAAACATGCATCCATATCTCGTATACACAGAAACTTTCCAGATTCCTTCTATCTCTACCATAACATTATTGAGATTGTGCACTAATACCAATATGTCAGCAAAGAGGTTTCATCCTAGATAAGTAGCAATGGAGTGTTTTATAGCACTATAGGATACTTACCCATAACATGCATATTAGTAATATATTGTTCATTAACGCATACATTCTATCATGCATAATACATTTCATAACTAAACAATGTCATATAAACAACTAGATATATAGGAAAAGACAAGTCAAATACTTATCTTTATTTGTTTCGTGGGTAGACTCCTTCTTGAGCCTTCAGCTTCATCATCTTCTTCATTCATAACATCGTCATTTCTTATCCAAATTCTAAGATGGATAAGAGGTTCTTCAAGAATTGAGTCCTTCATATTCCTCGTCATTTGAGGGATCTTATTTGAATCATGAAATATTGATCTTCAGTTTCTCCAGAGTCTGCTGAAGGTAATCACTTCCTTCTGCCACACATTCCTCGAATGAATGAATCCCATGATCCTAGGAGGCCATTCAAGGTGGTTATAACAATATATTATTCTTCTTCGATTGCTTCGGCATAGCAACAAATAATTCCTTTTGGTGTCTTCAAGGATGACACGTGAGGTATGAGATGATCTTTAATAGAATCTGCAATGATTCTCTTGGCTCTATCCTTAGCCTCATCTCCCTCTGGCTCTTAGAACTTCTTTACTGAAATGTTGATCTAAGTCAATTTCTTCAAGGATCAAGGAGTTCCTATACTTACATACTTGGAAGTTGTCAGCTTCACCAAGATTGTCATCAATTTGGTGTGATTAGTCATTTTGGAATGAGAACCTCAAATGTAAATAGCAAAAATTTAGATCTTACGGATTTGAGGTGTCCGTCCTGGTTCTGGAGCTGGTTGATCTAGGGTTTGTTAGAGAAACCCTAATTTTCAAAACTTGCAATTTCAAACTTTTGATTGGATAGAAATATGGGCCTCTTCAAGGCGAATTGTCCAATGTACTCCTTTTCTGAAAACAGTGGAGGGAAGCTCCTGGAACAGGAAGCCCTAGTTTTCCAATTTCTTCTGCAAAAATGATTGATATTGCTTATGTTGTATCTCCGAAGTTTTGGACCCTAAAGGTCTAAAACTTATCACTTTGATAGCTTGATAAGTATTCTTTCAAACCCCATAAGTTAAAGCAGAAATGGATTCTCCAAGTGGGACTTATGTTAAGTTTCCCAAGGTGACTGTTTTGGGGACTGTTCAGCATAGTGAACTTGTACGGAATTACACATGTCACTGTTTCACATTATGGGTCTGAAAACTTAACACAGAAACAACATTCTGTGCCCTACCTTCAAAATCTTGCAAAATTTCGTTTGGACATTCCTAGCTCGAGATATAGCAAATCTCCCTAGGTCACCTGTTTATGACTATATTGTGGAGGAGGATGGAACCCTTATTTGGAGGAACCATATCTCCTGAAGTATAGTGAATATAAGGATGAAAAATTTACACAGTATATAGCACGATTTTTTCTTCGGTCTGTAAACATTTAGGCTTCTTATCCTTCTCCAATATCGCGTTATGGAGAAAGTTCTAGGATTACTAGATTCAGTCTTCTAGGGTTTTTAGGCATGAAACCCTAATTTCCATTAGCTACCATTGCAGTTGTATTTCGGATGTACAGTGAAAATTCTTTGATTCAAAAACTGATGCCACCAATAGATGCACCCTAGTGAGGTGTGTTATCCTAGCGCTTCTTGCTTGATGATCTATGGAGAGAACACCTTCAACTAGGAAGCCCTAGTTCCCACAGCTGCACAATGCCTTCTTTCAGAGAGGCTTTGATACCATGTTAGATTTTTATCATTTAATCAATATGGCCTAGGATCTTATCTGAGAGACTAACATGCACAACAATAATCACAAGAGACAAGAGACACAAATAATTTTCCTCGGGGAAACCATAAAGGAGAAAACCCTGCAAATTCCTCAGAGATAGAATGAGCACCAATAGCAAAAGTAAAACCCAAAGATACAAAGAAGATCTTCGACAGTTGTTCTCTCTCTCACTTGTGCGAGCTACTCCTCTCTCACTCATACGCTACTGTTGAGTGAGTTTGTGTGCTAAATAGAGAGTCTCACTCTCTATTTATACTTGTTTTCCACTTGACAATTACTCTACAAGGTTGACTTCACTAGGACATTCTACTAACCCTAATATGACTCAACTGTGGGGTATATTTCCCCGACTTACAATGGAGGGTTAACCTCAATGACTTTACATGACTTTATTATATTAATGACTCTCCCTACCGATGGAACAAACATCTCCGTCGGGGTATAATGAAATACAATAAGAAATATACAAGTGAATACATTCTAAAGTTACAAATACATCAACATAACTCCTTCAATATTTTACCAACTGCTACTAGAAGGAAGCTCCAACTCCCTAATTGTTTTACCATATACTACTGGAAGTAAGCTCCAACTCCCTCTTCCTTGCCCCTTCCTACCTCCCTGGTATAAAATAGTTGTGTATCCAATAATTGAAATATGCACTTTACATTGTATCCCTTACCTTATATCCAATAACTGAAATATGCGATTTAACGACCTACAACTGTTGTATCCCTTCTGGTCTGTGTCTTTCCTTTTGTTATTTGCGTCAAAATAGTCAATTTCCGTATCTGCAATGTGTGGCAATGCCTGCATTTTATGTAATTTCTTTGTATCACACAGTATTCATATATTTGTGAACAGTGGGTTACTTTTTTAATCTGCAGTATGTGTTTCTACATTGTTCAGTGCTATGAACTTTAGATATATGCGCTTCTGCACACTAAGTCAACCATTGTGATTTTCGCACATCCTTATTACAGATATCCTTCGAATTTATGCTCTTCTTGTTATTCATCCTCTGATGATCTACGCAATTTGGCTCTATTGTATATGATTCTTACGTGATCAACGATCCATTTATACCCCAAAAATTATGAAGCTTTCCCAAACAAGTTATCTTCGATTCTTCACTCCACAAGCTTACCACAACACATCCATCTCTTGCTTATTTATACTCTTTATAGCACAAGAGATTTGTCCACTCATTGGGATTCCTTAAACTCAACGATGCCCCAACTTGTTTGCTTCTTGTTCAAGTTATCTTCTGCAATGCCATGTAACTTTTCACAATTGAATGTCGTGTGGTTTAGTGCACATACGCCATTGTCTTTTTGGGGTTTTCACACTCACATATTTTATCTTAGTGGCGTTTGCACACTTCCTTGATTTTCATATTCTTCTTTTAACTTCTTGTGTAAGTCCCGTATCTTAGTGGTATGTACGCACAACCTTGACTTTCATGTTCTTCTTCTAACTTATTCTTCGAGGTTGTTATATGCTCACATATATCCCATGTTGTAGTGGGATCTTTTCACTCTCTGGGATTCCACATTTTTCTATATGTATTTCTTCAAGTTGCCTTTGTATGAGGAATTCTTCATGCATTTCATTCACCTTTGATATCAATGACAGCACAAACCTTGTTGGTTTATCAGTGACAAAATGAGCCTTGTTGATTTTGTTCTTTGGCATCAATGGAAACACAAAGGTTCAACAATATCCCCCTTTGGAATTGGTGTCCACGCCAACTTACAATGAGCTCCCCCTGAAAATGAGCTATTTTTCTGTGCGCAAAAAGCTCCCCTTATGTTTATGCCTTTGATTCGCGTCTCTGTTCTTTTGCGCAAATCCATATTTCAATTTATTTTATTCTTTTATTCTCCCCCTTTGACATCAATGACAAAGGGATTTTCTCAGTCATTAACTTCCCCTGGATTCATGCTCACTACTTCATTTTTTCTTGATTTTGTTGTGTCGGGTCCACTGTCATGTCGCAAATAATCTCTTTTTATGTTAAATATGCCGAAATGCGTCAATTTTTCTTGTCACAATTGTTTTCAATTTTTGGTGTTGTCTGCGTATCAATTAATGTGGTATACATATGATCTTGTCTTGGATTTTGCACATGAGGGAATTTTATGGATCAATAAGTCAGCCTATGATCACACATATTTCCATTTTTCAATGTGCTTGGAAAGTGAGGCGATATGACTGGTAACTCATGTGAAAATGTCAACATGTTGCTTTCGTACTAGAGCTTTTAAGCGACATCATTCCTTCTAAATCGGTCCCATGAACTGAATTTCTGTTTTTTGTCCTTTTTCCAAAAGTCCATTAATCCATGCAATAAATTGACACCTCCATGATCATCTTCAGACTTCTCAACCATGAGTCCCAATATACTCAACGTCTTTTCCTTTCCGCCCTTTAGCTTTCTGCGTCGTTGATCTCTACAGGATTCATTTTTAGTTGTCGATGTGAGGTCAAGCTACGGAGGGCAGAAATTGAAATTTCAAATTTTCATAAAACTTTACATTTCCACTTTTCTGCTTCCTCCCTTCCACTTCCACCTTTAATGAAAAACAGAATGTGGATCTTCTAATTTTCTTCATCGAAACTCTCTTCTTCTGCCTTCGTATTTCCGCTTCCTCCCTTCCGCTTTCGGCTTTCACGGTGAACGGAATGTGGAAAACGGACTTTGAATTTCCTTGGAGCTCGGTTTTTTACCTTTCTGCTTTCGTTGTTTTCTTTCCACACCATCGATATTTAGCAAAAGCGCTCTGGATCGTCGATCTGGCGAATCGCAGAACACAGAACCTCAACTTTTCATGATCAAATCCATAAGTTTTTCGCCTTTCGATCTCCGCCCTTTGTCCTTATTTGAGCCGTTGATTTCTGGTGCACGCGCTCTGAACCGTCGGATCCTGATCGTGAAAAGCGGAATTCAGGATTCTAATTCTCAAGATAAAACTTATTTTTCTTCTTCGCTCTCCTGCCCCCTTTTCTTTTTGCACCGTTGATCTGTGCAGAAATGCTCTGAGCCATCGGATCTCAGACTACAGAAAGAGGTAGGCGGAAGTTCTAACTCTTTACGACCAAACTTTTGTATCTTCCACTTTTTTATTTTCTCCATTCTTATCCTCACTTTTCCCTCTTCGTCGTTTTCTTTCCGCACCATTTCTCTTCGCGGAAGCTCTCTGAACCATAGATCTTGCAGATTGCAGAAAGCGGGACTTTACCTTTTAATGACCAGAATTTTTATATTTTCATCTTCCTATTTTCAGCTTTCTGCTTCTTTCGAGTCGTTGATCTTATGCAGTAACTCTGTGAACCGTCGATCTAGAAGATGGAAGAATGAGGAATTTTAACCTTTCATGATCAAATCTTTAAGTTTTCCTCCTTTCAATCTCCACCCCTTCTCTATTCACGACCATCAATCTTTGGCGGAAGCACTCCGAACCGTCGAATCTTTGAACTGCGGAAAACGGAAATCAAGATTTTAACTTCTTCGAAGTTCGATGTTGATCTTTTTGCTCTCACCTTTCCGCTTCCACCTTTAGTGGAAAGAGGAAGGTGGATTTTCCAACTTTCGTGGCTATGATCCTTCCCTTTTCGTTTTCACCTTTCTGCTCCCGCCTTTTCTGAACCGTTGATCTTGGGCAGTCGGATCTCGGACTGCGGGGGGTGGAAGTTGGGTTTTATCACTGTTTATACCCCAAACTTGTCTTCTCCGGCTTTCCTCTCTCGATTTTTCCTTGGTAGGAATAAATTTTTGGCCTTTGATCTTGTGCGCTACACATCCTAGCCATCCATGCTTTGTTATCATTCAACTAAGATCGGATTTCTTCATTCATATGCATTTTCAAAGTTGAAAAATAGAATTTCTTATGTATTTTGGCATTCCAGATCTAGAAATGCCCCTTCAAACACCTACAGACCTTCATCAATAGTTTTTTAAGGTTCTATGAAACGAAAATTTACACTTATTCATCCTTTACTTGCCAAATCTCTTATCAAATTTTTAGCTCAAAAATGGTGCTAACAACTAGCTCCAACTCGGAATGTTATCCTCCCTACGAGGTAGCAAATTACCCCGTAGACCAAGTTTCGAATCCATTGGGTTGTTCCCAACATTCAAGACTTCAAAAATTCTTATTTTTTTTTTCTGTAAGTAAAATAAAAGTAACATAGAAACATGGTTGTTCCTCCTAGATCTTAGGGCCTTCTCTTCAAGCTTCAAATCCTTTGGTTCACCAATTGTACTATTAAAAAAGCAAAGAAATATATACAACTATGATACAGAAATTACCTCCTCCCTCAGGACAAGTAATGTTTGAGAAACCTTACATTGATCATACCTCCTTTCAGCTGAGACCCATCCTGATGTTGTAGAATAAATGCATTCTCACCTCTGTATGTTGCAATGATATAAGGACCTACCCACATGTGATAAAACTTCCCATGTTTATCTTCCCTAGGAGCATCCCACTTCAAAACCAAGTCATTAATTGGGAATTTTTCGTTCTTTACCTTCCTATCAAAAGTGTTCTTCATCTTTTCTTGATGTACCTACACTTTACCATAGACTTTGTCCCTCAACTCTTTTAATTCTATGATCTGGTTTATTCTTCTTTGCACATGATTTGGTTCATCATGTTGTTCCTGGAATAACTTCATGACTGGAACCCCCAAAGATGTTGGAAAAATCACCTCGGATCCATACACTAATTGGAATGGATACATCCCAATTTCTATTTTTGTGTTGATTCTGTCAGCCCACAAATCATATTTCAGCTTTGTATGTCAAGCCTTTTTGTTATCCTCCAGCAATTTCTTAATGATTCTAACTAGGCTTTTGTTTGAATATTCAGCCATTCCATTACCTACTAGGTAGTATGCAGTAGAATGATTGAGACTAATATGATGCTTGTGACAAAAACTTATCATTTTCTTATATTTAAATTCAGGTGCATTTTCTGTCGCAATCCTTTTGGCACAACCAAATCTAGCCAAAATATTCTCTTCCAGAAAATCCATAATTATTGTATGTGTGGCCCTTATTATAGGGACTACTTCAATCCACTTAGTGTAGTCAGATGCTGCTAAGATCCATCTGTGTTTCTTTAAGAGTTTAGATTTATTTCCCCAATAAAATCTAGTCCCCACTGCTGAAAAGGTGCTTCTACTGATATTGGATTGAGAGGGAGTGGGACCACTTTCCTCTTACCATGAAAGATCTGGCATTCGTGGCATGTAGTAGTCTCCTTGTAAACATCTGAAAACATAGAGGGCCGGTAAAAACAAGCTCTCAGAATCTTGTTTACTGTCACCTTCCATGAATGATGTCCACTACCATCTCCCTTGTGAAATTCCTTCATAGTCTGCTTAGCTTCATTCTCCAAGAGGCAATTGAATAAAATTCCACCAGGATCTTTCCAATAAAGGTATTGGTGCATAATGCAAAACTTGGCAGATTTTAACTTTACTGGCCTTGCTCTAGTTTTTCTTAACCCTGCAGGATCCTGTAAATTTTGCAACACATACACAATATTATAATACCATGGAGATACAAAGAAATCAGGCATTACCTGCACCCCTCTATCAAGTTGATTTGAATGAATGGTCAGAAAAATTAGTTGCAAGGATTCACATTTAGAATTTGTCATCGTATTTGCAAGTCCTTGTCCTTTGATCAGCTTTGTGGGCTTAATTTCGATGTCATATTCCAGCAACACAACAATCCATTTTTCTCTTTTTCCCTCTGGATCTGGCTGCATGAGGATGCCCTTCACCACATTATTAGGAACATAAGCAATGACATGTGAATGAAGAACATAAACTCTAAAATCTTTCAAATATTTAATCAGGGTGTATGCTTGTTTTTCCATGATGTCATACTTCAACTCTCCATCTCTTAACACTTTACTAAAGAAGGCTATAGGCTATTCAGCATTCTGATTGTTCCTCCTTAACAATACTCCAGAAATAGTGTGATCAGAAGCATAAGAAAAGATCAAAAATATTTGCTAAAATATGGACTTACCAGAAATGGTGCTTCAGTGATAGCCTATTTAATATCTTTGAAATATCTCCTTGCATCTATTATCCACTTTATCTCATGGTCTTTTTCAACATCTTAGTGATATTCATTAATATCTCAGCAAAACTGAGAATAAACCTTCTCAATAAATTTACCTGTCCAATGAAGGATTGCACTTCATTTTTTCTTCTTGGCTCTTCAACTTTCAAGATTGCATTGATTCTCTCTAGATCAATCTTTATACCATCCCTTGAAATAATGTGCCCTAGTAATTTCCCTTCCTCCAATGCAAAATTTTATTTTTTGGGGTTTAATTATATTCCATACTTTTTACACTTCAGAAAAACCTTCTCCAAATGTTTGAAATGCTCCCTGTCAGATCTTGAGTACACAGTGATATCATCCATGTAGACAACCAAAAATCTATCCTTTTCCTCTGCAAAAGCAATGTCCATGGCGCATTGGAAAGTGGCCCATGCATTCATTAAACCAAAATGCATTTTGGCATACGTAAATGTGCCTCGTGGTGTAGTAAAGGAAGTCTTTTTTTGATCCTCGAGAAACACTTTGATCTAATTATATCCTGAGAAACCATCCATAGTTGAAATCCTTTCAGATCCCACCACTTTCTGCAAAATATGTTCCATTTTTGGAAAAGGCTAATTATCCTTCAAAGAGACTTTATTAATATTTCTAAAATCTATGCAAAGCTTGATTTCACCGTTCTTTTTCCTAACAGGCACCAAATTTGCAACCCACTTGGAAAATATCAGGGTCACTATAACCTTGGCATTGAACAATTTTTTAATTTCCTTCTCAATAACAAGCAACAACATTGGATTAACTCTTCTCAATTTCTATCTGAAAGGTTTCTCACCAGGTTTTATTGGGATTGTATGTTGTATGATAGAATTATCATACTCTTTAAGGTCTTCATAACTCCAGGAAAAGACATGAGTGTATCTTTTCATCAAATTGACATAGTCTTCTTTTTCTTTGACAGACAGGTTTTTTGACAGTCTGATGATCCTTGGAATTTCTTCAGTTCCTATATTTTTCTCTTCAACAACATCATCAGCAAGGCTTCATATTTGGATCTCTAGAAACATCATTTTGATCAAAAATATTCTCTAGGGGGATTAAGCCTCTGGGGATATCATTACTCTTCAATTGAACTATATCTTCCCCCCCTAGTGAGTTTTTTTTTTAATTTTTTGCTTTCGTCAATTTCTTCTTCACTCTCTTCAGCATCTTGGAAGTTTTTACGATTTTCATTCTCACTGTCTATGTGAGTATTCACAAACTCACCAAATAGCTCTAAAAAAAAATTTATCTGCGTATCATCTTCAAGTACTTGCAGTATTTGGAATTATATGGGATGGAGGGTCTATTCACAATATCAACTTTATATTTTCTTTGGCCAGCAGTGGGAGTTTTAAATTTACCAACAACAACAGCCAAAGAGTCAGCTATTGTGTTTTCATATCTGGGAATCACTCTGATTTTATGCTTTGTTAAATAGTTACCAAACATATCCCATACCTCATTCCTATAAGCCCTCATTCTAGGATGTTTGGTCTAATAATTGTCATTCACCTAGTTTATTACAAGCTCTGAATCTCCCATGACTTGCACCCTCTTTGCTCCCAGATCCTTCAAAGCATGCAATCCTAGTAATAAAGCTTCATACTCTGTCACATTATTGGTACATTCAAAAGTTAACCTATATGACCGAGCCTTAAAATCCTTGATAGCGGAGATAATGTACACACCAACTTTAGCCACATATCCATCAAAATACATGGTCCAAAGACCTTCTTCCTTCTATTTCATTTCCAAAGCTTCTTGTCTCTTTGCAGACTCTTCCTCCTCCTTAAATTCAATGGGTACAGGAATTCCAGGGTCACAAGGAGAACTATCATTAAAGAAAATGGAAGATCCCAAGTCAGTATCAACAACATAGATAGCATGATTATCTGGTTTGTCTTGGCTACTAACTACATAAGGTGATCTTTTCTCACTGTATAGCCTTTTATTCCCACCATCCATAGGAATGGTAGCATAAGACATATCCATCTGCGAAATTCCTTTCAATTTAGAGGTCTAAGACCTTGACAACAATACACAAAATTTAGGAGGAATGTCTGCTACAACAACATCCATTACCAAACTCTTAGATGGAATTTTTTCCAAAGTTACCACCATATCCTTAATCAGTCCAAGACACTTCACCTTCCTGGAATCAAAAGAATACAAATCTTTATATGCTCTAGTAACTTCTAGTTCCAAACTTTCTACCACTCCCTTGGGAATTAATTTATGAGAGCCACCCGAATCTATCATAGCATTGTGAACAATCATATCATGTACATTTAAACTTAGGTAAAAAGGAGGAGCCTCCTCATCATACACATTTTCAATTTCTAACCCAAAGACAATGGTAGGAGCATTATCAACCACCTCTAGGATATCTGGTTGAAATTCTCCCTGACTCCTGACCATGTCTGTTATTTTGTCTCTGTATTCCTTGTTTCTTAACAATTCATTGAAAGGAATGGAAAATTTCAATTTTGATAGCTCTGTCTACAAGTTAAAAGTGGAAACATCTTTCTCTACATCTACTAGTGCTGGTTGTTTAAGTTCTGCTATTTTCTCTATTTTACTTTCTGATTCTTTATATACAATGGGTTCTTTCTGTTTTTCACTTCTATTTTCTGTATTTTGTTGACTACTGGAAGGTTTATTCTAATTGAACCTTCCTTTATTTATAGTAACATCTCTATTTCTCAATTTGATCTTCCTCTGGACATCATCTATGGCATGCAAATATCCTCTTTGGTATGCTCTGACTCTTGCTCAAGATCATTATTGGCATCCTCTTGGGAAAACATACTATGTTCTTCCTCTATGAGGTATATTTTAGAATCCAAGTCACCAAAATGGTGAATATGATCCTCAATATATTTAGCCTCATCTTCATATGCAACATAATTCTCAGGAAAAGGTGGCCTTATTTGTCGATCATCTAGATTTCTAGGATTCCTCATATCTCTCTGTCTAATTTGTGGAGGTGGGGGAGGATTTGGCCTTCTGAAGTTTGGGTTTCTGATCTAAGGTTCATTATGTTCTTTGTTCAATGGTATATTATCTATAGTTAACCTATCCATCAAATTCTCCATTGTTTTCATCATCATTTCAAACTTCACATCATTGGAAGAAGCAACAGCAGAAGCAGAAGGCGCATTTTTTTCTCTGGCTTTCCTTGTTTCTACTTTCTGCTTTATTTTTCTACTTTCCATCATATTTTCTTCCACTTCTAGAGCATCTTGAAACATCACAGGAAGGCTTGCTGATTTTCTCTCTCTCAATAATAATGCAAAGTCTCCATCAAAGGCATCAGCATAATGGAGTTTTGCAGAGCCTACAAGGGGTTTATTATCAGCAGGAATAGAGTTATACACCCTCATAAATTGACTAGAAAACTCATGGACAAATTCAAAACCTCCTTTCTTTAGGCTATTATATTGAGAAAGCACTTGCAAAGGACTTTTCTTATCATCCCACATTTCTAAGAATGAATTTTTGAAATCTTTAAATGTGGCAATGGACCTACCAGGTAAATCTCTAAACCATTTCTTCGCCTCTCCTGACAAACTTTGTGCAAACAACCTCATCTCCACATCATCATCATCAACCTCTTCTAAGTTAACAAAATCTTCAAATCTATCAACATGTTGTCTTGCTGTGAAATTTCCATCCCCATCATACAAGGTAATTCTCTGGGCATAATTTTGAGGAAGGTCATGCAATACAGCAGGTAAGGCTAGTGGAGAAAACCTAGCAGCCATTTGTCTAGGTGGATTTGGAACAAGAGGAGGAGCTTGAAATTCTAGAGGGGTTTGAACAGTTGGTGGGATATAAGGCTGAAAGCTTTAAACAACAGGGTTTCTTTCTTCAGAGTTCTGAGGATTATGCCAAAGAGAATCAAGCAAATATGATTCTAACCTACTGGGATTAATTCCAATTTCCTTCAAATCAAATTCATATTTTGATTTCAACAAGGATATTTTAAAGTTTGTTTCCTGCCCAAAATTATGAATGGTACGAAATTCTTGAGAAGATGAAGCACCAAACTGAGAAATATCTATTTTTTATTTGCCCTTATTTCTAAGCAATCTTTATGGATATTCCACACTTAGTAATGTTTCAGTGTTAGGGTTAACTCGTGTATGTGACCTCCTGGGATCCAGGATGCCTTCTGAAATCTTGCTCAAAATCGATGTGGAGTCTCCAGGGAAAATTATACAACCTTTTCAACTGCAGAAGTCTTTGTTTTGCCACAAAAAACCCTTTCTTCTTGGAATCTTTGTCGTCTCCCAGGGTTGATTTGCACTTTTGTCCCCGGTAACGACGCCAATTTGTTAGCACTCAGAATGTACCCAAGGTCATGGAAGGTAAATCGCAAGGTAACAACATAACCACTTTAATAAAGAGAGTTTTCTTCTTCCTTTCTAGAGAGGGATCTCTCACAGATTTTTAACAGGGGCGGATATCAAAATAAAACAAAATTCAAATTGAGTTTGTGGTTGAAACAGGGCAAGAATAAATTGGGCTATGGAGTCACAGATATTCATGAATTATAGAATAGTTTGCTGGTGAAGATCTACAAAGGTGAGGTAGCACTCGGTTACAGTCAAATAGTAGTTTGTCTGGTGATAAAAAAAGAACAGGGACAGTCTATCAACACAGAGCACCTAAGAGATGAATTGTGCATCAATTTGGGAAAGAAAGCTTGGTGAATACTTGAAACAATATCCAGAGCATAACAATATCAATTCTGAGCTATTATACACTTATTCCAGATATGAAGAACACATAATGGTGAGTTTAACAGGAAAAACATGCACAAGGAATGGAGATAATAGACTGTAACTATGAAATGCACAAGAATCTCTGCAACAACAACCAGCATTCAGCTCTGCAATTTTATTAGCAATAGATCACACAATGCATAACACAAAATTCTCGCGGGTTCCAACTTCATCTCCCTCTATTGAGGGCATGTTTATAGCTTCATAGGTTCTCGAGACCAACCTCGAAACAGAGCCAAAAATAGTTGTAGCATGAGACTGAAAATCTTAACAAAATGTTGATTTGGAAGATCCACCATGATCGTAAACCAAACAAACAAGCATGTGGGAACACACATGATGGAATAGTTTGAGAATTTGGACACCAAGGACGTAGGCTCACTTGCCGATAATGACATTTCAAAGCTCCTTCGAACAACCTGCAACAAATTCATCCATGCCCGCATTTTTACCAGCGAAATCATTTCAGGGCCGTTGATCTTACATCAAGATTCATTCCAGGCCGTCCATCTGGGGTATGTGGAAAATGGAAAATGAGCCGATAGCTTTCAAGGTTCAATTTTGGTCTTTTCGTCCCCCGCCTATTCCTTTTCACCCTTTATCTTTTCGCACCATCGATATCTGCAAGATTCATTTTTAGTCATTGATGTGAGATTAAGATGTGGAGGGCGGAAATTGAAATTCTGACTTTTCATAAAAACTTTACATTTCTACTTTTCTGCTTCCGCCCTTCCGCTTCCACCTTTAGCAGAAAACAGAATGCATATCTTTTAATTTTCTTCATTGTTGGCATCTTTCTCTTCCTTATCTCGACCTGCAGTTCAACAACAACACAATACCAACAAGACACCACAAGACATCGGCCCGACAAAGAAATCTTAGTCAGCAACACCTGCGAGGCAGGCGCAGTCTCACCCGAGATATCTTAATGGGTAAATGCCAGATCCATTTTTCCGCAGCTGGCGAGGGATTATAATCCCTTAGCACATAGCCAAGGCACTCGAAAAAGATGATGGGATGGAGTCTTTCACTATGCGACAGTGGCACAACCAAGTGACATAGGTCACCCGCGCGACACGACCTTGTCCTTAAACTTTAACAACTTGTGCAACTATGCGATGCAGTCGATTACTTATGCTTGAAAAATAGTGTGCGACTTATATTATACTTAGCAGGTTTAACCATGACCTCATACACAACAGTCCAACAATACTTTTAAATAAAACAAGCATTCATTCATACCGCGACATTCATTCAACAGCAACTATAACTGTAATAATATAAGATAAGCAAACATTCACATAAATATTCACCATTCAACAACATTCATCTATATAACACAGGAAATGACATGGAAACCCATCTGGGAAAAACCACCAAGGTGCTCTTCATCTAACATGAGAAATATAGGTAGCACCTTACAGTCTACAACTTGCAGACTGTTCTTAAGATATGGATTTCTGACTCAATCTTCTTGCTCTCATGCTCTTTGTTTTATTGCTTCTATCTACTCCTACTGATCCACACACAGCCTAGATCGACTCTTCTACTTTACTAGCGGTTTGCACACATAGCTGCAAGATCCGTGGCTCAACATCCTTCTACTTCTACCAGAATATCCTCTGAGTCGACTACTGAATATAATCTGATCTCATCTACAGAATCTAACCAAAACTGACTGAAGGAACTGAACCCTTATACAGAGTGGGTTCCTTCTATTTATATCATTTACAAGACCACGCAGGGTCAATTGAGTACTACTTAGTTATTACAGACTCAGGTAGCTACAAAATATCTCTGTTACATTGAATGTCGGCCCATACCTAGCAATGAAAGTCCTGTAATGCATTAACCACAGCCTTAACTCGACGCAGAAATGTCTTTTAGCTCATCTATACTAGTCATAACTAGCTGCAAAACTATCCTTCCATCTTCTGCGGGTTCGTCCTTCTGCTGTCTTCCTTGACTTCCGCTTGTCAAGCATTCACTCTTCTACCTGCCTCTTCCACCAATTCTGGATGTGATTTTCCTCATCGCACCAACCCTTCCTTGTCGCAACTTCCTCTGCTCTGCGCTTCATTTCCATCTTCATCCTGCCGCGCGCATGTTTTATCTTTATGCGTCGGTTCATTTCCTTCCTCCTTGACCTACTTTTTCCTTGTCGCGTGTGCACTTTTCCTCCTTTGCTTGCGCATCAGCTTCTTCCTTATGCACTTTTCCTGTCCCAACATTCATCGAACCTCTCTTCTTCCGCCTCTGCATTTCCACTTTCACCCTTCCTCTTACACCTTTCACAAAGAATGGAATGCGGAAAACAAACTTTCAATTTTCTCGAAGCTCAATTTTTTACCTTTCTGCTTCTGCCTTTCCGCTTCGATCATTTTCTTTCCACACCGTCAATCTTTAGTGGAAGCGCTCTGAGTCGTCGATCTAGCGGGTCGCAAAACACAGAACCTCAACTTTTCATGATCAAATCCCTAAGTTTTCCGCCTTCCGGTCTCCACCCTTTGTCCTTTTTCGAGCCATTGATCTCTAGTGGACGTGCTCTGAACCGTCGAATGTGGAAAGCGGAAATCAGGATTCTAATTCTCAAGATCAAACTTCTTTTCCTTTTTCTCTCTTTCGCCCCTTTTCTTTTCGCACCGTTGATCTATGCGGAAACGCTCTGAGCCATCGGATCTCAGACTGCAGAAAGCAAAAGGTGAAAGTTCAAACTCTTTACGACCAAACTTTTGTATCTTCTGCTTTCCAATTTCTTCCATTATTCTCCTCGCTTTTCCCTCTCCGTCATTTTCTTTTTGCACTATTGATCTTCGTGGAATCTCTCTAAATCGTATATCTTGTGAATTGCGGAAAGCAGGACTTTATCTTTTTATGACCAGGATTTTTATATTTTCGACTTCTGATTTTCAGCCTTCTGCTTCTTTCTGAGTCGTTGATCTTATGCAGGAGCTCTGAGAACTGTCAATATGGAGGATGGCGAAATGCGGAATTTTAACCTTTCACGATCAAATCTTTAAGTTTTCCGCCTTCCGATCTCCGCCACTCTTCTCTCTTCCACACCGTCGATATTCGGCAGAAGCGCTCCGGACCATCGGATCTTCGGACTGTGGAAAACAAAAATCAAGATTTTAACTTCTTCGGAGTTCGATTTTGATCTTTCCGCTCCTGCCTTTCCGCTTCCTCCTTTAGCGGAAATCAGAAGACGGATTTTCCTACTTTCGTGGCTGTGATCCTTCCTTTTCTGCTCCCGCCTTTTATGAACCTTTGATCTTGGGAAAAAAAGTGATGGGCCATCGGATCCCGAACTTCGAGGGGTGGAAGTCGGGTTTTATCACTGTTTATACCGCAAACTTGTCTTTTCGACCTTTTCACTCCCTATTTTTCCTTGGAGGGAATGATTTTTGGCCTTTGATCTTGTGCGTTACGCAACCTAGCCATCCATGCTTTGTTATCCTTCAACTAAGATTGTATTTCTTCATTCATATGCATTTTCAAAGTCGAAAATCAGAATTTCTTATGTATTTTGGCATTATGGATCTAGAAATGTCCCTTCAAATGCCTGCAAACCTTCATCAACAGTTTTTTAAGGTTCTATGATACGAAAATTTACACACCTTATTCATCCTTTACTTGCCAAATCTCTTATGAATTGTTTAGCTCAAAAATGGTGCTAACACTGCCTTTGTTTTTGTACATGACATATTTCCTCTTTTCTCCATTCTTCTTGGCTAGAGTTATACGACACAATTCTTCTTGGTTGCTTTACTTTCTTGAAAGAGTGTTTAGCTTTGTGTCCAAATCTGTCGCACACATAGCATCTTACAGTATGACATTATTTTATTATATTTCCATCATAGTTACATCTTCAACATTTCACTTAACTAAAATTATTTTTGTAACTGAAAGGATTATCATACCTAATTTTTACATATTCTGTAGTCCAATCATACCTTCTCTGAGATGCAGCATGTCTCTCTAGAATAAATATTCCTTCTTTGTTGTAGTTATTATCACTTTCTCCTCTATATCCAAGGCCTATTTTGTCTTCAAGAGATCTCTAATTGCTCATGATTTCATCTAGAATTATCGAGCTACTGTTGAATATTGCTTTGGTTTTTGTTTCAAGAAATGTTTCAATTCTACTTTGATTTGTGCAAGTTGCTTTAGTTTTCAGGTGCAAAATATATATTTCCTTTTGCACAAGTTGTTTTACCAGCAGTTCATTTTTTGCTTCTGGTTCTTTCATGGATTCTTCTAGTAAACTCTTATTCTCCTCAAGTTCTTTAATATTGATTTTTGCACAGTCTGACTATTTTCCAAGCTCTATTTCTTTGTCATTCGTCTGTCTTTCCAATACTTAATATATGTCCTTGGTGTGCCTAACTAGTTCTTCTATTTTTTCAATTGCTCCTTTAGTGCCTTATTGCTTCTTATTGACTTCTTTAATTCTTCCAGTGCACTAACTTGCTCTACTTGCCAGATGAACTCGATACTTTCCTCATCTTAGAATTTTGAGCTCTCATCTATGCTATGTGATTTTTCTTTCACTTCATATTTTGAATATGGTAAATGGATTCCATTATAGGAACGTTTACAATCTATGCTATTCTCTGATTTTGAAGATTCTTCTATGCAGCTTGACCTTTCTTCATCTTCATATTTTGGATGAGAGATATAAATCCCATTGTAAGTCCATTTCCTTGATGGTTTAGATGTTCTTTCACGAGTCCTTTTGACTGACGATTTCTCTCCATCTGCGGTGTCTTCATCTTGAATTAGTTCCATAAACAATACTAATGTTGGACTTTCATTGCTATCCTCTTCCTCTGATGAACAATTATCCTACTTGGTGTGAACACTCTTCCTCTGCTTGGGAAATTTCTTCTTGTTCCCAACTCTACTTTGTCGATACGTATTCCTTTATTCTTTGTAGTCTAATTCTTATTCACTCCCATTGTCTTTGCTTTCCTCGAACGTACATTTGGGGGAAAAATGTCTGATTATTCCACATTTGAAGCATTTGAAAGGAAAATTCCCTTTATAATTTCCATGTCCCCTTTTTAACTTTCTCACGAAGTTGGCTTCTTCTTCATCAGACATGTCAGATGAGTTCTTACACTCATGCTTACTTTTTTTAGGTTTCCTTGTGGCCTTAAAGGATGCTTATTTTCTATAGCTGTTAACCTTTTCGGTCATCATTTCATAGGTTATGTGAATTCCATGCAACTCATCTTTTATTAACTTGTCCAAATTAGCTATATTTTCTAAAAGTAATACCTTTGAGTTTAATCGTGGTGACAGGGTTCTCAAGATTTTTTGTACAACTGAATTTTATTCAATGGTTGCACCAAGTCCTTTGATGGAATTCACGATCTCATCAACTCTGATAAAATAGGCTATAATTTCTTCCTCATCTTTCATCTGCAATGTTTCAAACCGCGCAGAAAAAGTCTGCAGCTTTTCCTTTTGACTTTTTCATCCCCCTCATAGATGCTCTTCAGCTTATCCCATATATCCTTTGTTGTAGTGCATTGCATGACTTTAGTAAATTCATCATTTGCAAGTCCACATAGTATTTCATTTTTCTCCTTTTAATTCCACTCATATTGTCTTCTATCCTCTGGTTCAACTAGAGCAGTTCTAGGAATTGTGTGTTCGTTTTCAACGGTTTCCTCTAGTTCAATTGGAGTTTCCTTGAAAATGTGTACCCATTCTCTACTGAATTCCATATGTCCATTCCAAGAGATTGTAGATATACTTCCATTCATATCTTCCAAAATGTATAATTTGAACCATCAAACCAAGGTATTCTATTGGTGGCCAATCCTGCCCGCTTGTCCATATTTGTGTTGGGTCTATCTTCCAGATGTTAAGTTGTAACTGAAGACACCCGCTCTAATACTAATTATTGGACTCGTCTTATATACTAAGGGGGGGTGAATTAGTATATAGCGTAGATTTCAAATTATTTCACTTTAACAAATTTTCACCACTTCAAATTTTTCTGCTGAAACAGTAATAAACACAGTTGCACACAAAAATCTGAAATATATGTGTGTGTGTGTGTGTGTTACATCAGTTGAAGAGAACAATCTCCAATCATGAGCACCAACACTTTCAGGCATCAACCAAATCCACGAGCATCAACCTACTGATTATGGGCAGTGACTTGTAAAGACTTCAACCTGCACAAGCACCAACTCATGACTTTAGGCACCAACCTAAACATATTTCTGTCTCTTTGCACAAGCTCCAACTTTGAGTAATCACACACCAACCTGTTGAATACTGCGATCTCTAATCGTTTCTTCAGCTACAATTGAATGGAAGAACTAACTCCTAGTTGTATTTACCAGCTCTGACTGGAAGGAAGCTCCAACTCCATGATTATTTTACTAGCTACTACTAGAAGGAAGCACCAAATCCTTGATTGTTTTACCATTTGCTACTAGAAGGAAGATCTAACTCCATGATTGTCTTACCAGCTACTACTGGAAGGAAGCTCCAACTCCCTGATTGTTTTACCAGCTGCTACTGAAAGGAATCTCCAACTCCTAAATTATTTTATGGCTACTACTTGAAGGAAGCTCCAACTCCCTTTCCCTTTCCCCTTCCTGCCTCCTTGATATAAAATAGTTGTGTATCCAATAACTGAAATATGCACTTTACACTATCTACGATGTGCAACTCAATAATTTGCAACTGTTGTAGCCCTTCTGGTATGCGACTTGCCTTTGATTATCTGCGTCAAAACAATTAGTTTCCTTATTTACGATGTGCGACAATATCTGCTATTTATTCAAATTCTCTACATTACACAATCTTCAGATATATGTGAACATTGAGTTATTTATGTAGTCTGCAGTCTACGTTTCTACATTGTTTAGTGCTAAACTTCAAATATTTATTCTTCTGCACACTAAGTTAGTCACTGTGATCATCGCACACCTTGATTCTGGGTATCCTTCTACTTTGCGCTCTTCTTTCTATTCATCCTATGTTGATCTACACAATTTGTCTCTATTGTATATGTTTCTTTTGTGATCAACGATCCATTGATACCCCAAGAATTACGAAGCTTTCCCAAACACATTATCTTCGATTCTTTACTCCACAAGCTTGCTACAACACATCTATCTCTTGCTTATTTATACTCTTTCTAGTAGAAGAGATGTGTCCACTCGTTGGGATGCCTTAAACTCGGAGATGACCCAACTAGTTTGCTTCTTGATCAATTTATCTTCTGCATTGGCGTGCAACTTTTCACAATTCAACGTTGTGGGGTTTTCACAATCACGTCCATATATATTAGTGGTGTTTACGCACACCTTTATTTTCGTATTCTTCTTCTAACTTATTGCATAAGTCTCATATCTTAGTGGTATTTGCGCACATCCTTGATTTTCATGTTCTTCCTCTAACTTGTTCTTCAAGGTTATTATATGCGCACATGTATCCCATGTTGTGGTGGGATCTTTGCACTCTCTGGGCTTCCACATTTTTCTATATGTATTTCTTCAAGCTGGCTTTGTCTGGGGAAGTAAGCATGCACTTCATTCACCTTTGATATCAATGATAGCACAAACCTTGTTGGTTTATCACTGAAAAAATGAACCTTGTTGATTTTGTCCTTTGAAATCAATGACAACACAAAGGTTCAACAAGAAAATCCAAGTTCATTCACCAATAGAAGTTCAGTGATTAACAAAGTGACTCGAGCAAATGAAGAGGACTTAATACTAAAGGTAAATCAGGAAAACACACAAGTATGAGGAATAATTGTGCTGCAAAGATGCCTTATCAACACCCTAATCACATAAGTCGTCGCTTCAAGCAGTCTGTCTATTAACATCATTCTAAACAACCACAAATGGTTTATATTTAGAACATTATGAATACAAAAATAGTTGGCCCATNCACCCTAATCACATAAGTCGTCGCTTCAAGCAGTCTGTCTATTAACATCATTCTAAACAACCACAAATGGTTTATATTTAGAACATTATGAATACAAAAATAGTTGGTCCATGCCAAGGTAAAAGTCATCTTGGGAATAAAAATACAGTAGGTATTGTCCAAGGAAACCATAAATGCCTAGTGCCACAAAAGATCAAATTGGGGTGGTCTGATCCAAGAACAATAAAACAATTTTGTTCAATGCTTCATAAATCATATTGTATTGTTTTGACAAGTATCACACCTACAAGCATAAAAGATCATGAGAAGATGTTACAAGTGAGAATGAGGGATAAAAAAATCAGAGATCAATTTTGTTTCTATAAATATACTTTGAAAACAAAGCATTTCTAAAAGGGAAGACACTATAATGAACATAATATTTATGTAAACATCAATTAATATTAATAAAAATAATTATAATAAAATAATAATAATAAATAATGAAGTGTCACACCTTAATGAAGGGACATGACCCATCAAGCTGTAACCCATCAATATGTATATATATCAACATGTAAGTCATTATAATCATATCATCTCTTACTCATTATACATTTATTATATACTTATCAATTTACAGATTATTTACCTTATTTACATTGAATACTTATTTAGTAACCAACTTTACTCGTCACAAAAAATCAACAAATATTTGATCAATTTTAACGTGTAATGAGCTGGAGTTACAAAACCTTTGTTCTCATAAAAAGAAATCCCTAAAAAGACCAGTAAAGTTTGCATTTAAAGTTGAAAAAAGACCATAAAATATGCATAATCCTCATGTTATATTTAGCTTAAAATAGTATCAAAATATTTCTTAAACACGGTTAATCGTCGTGGTTTATCCTCTTGATATAACACACAGCCATATTGTGTTGAAGGTAAAGTGTATTCATAGTACACATGAAGTTGTATTGGTTCCAAAATTTTGGCATATGTTGTGCATGGGCATGTGGCACCGCCCTATATATGTTGTGCGTTAATGTCAGGTGATGTTTGTTGTTTTACATCTCCTAATAACATTGACTTTACTTTCAACATTATAACTCGTGTTTTATGGTACTATGTATAAACTTTATTTTTACTCACTATGTTCTATTGATATATTAACATGTACAATCTATCAACACACTTTCGAGCATGAAAACATTTTTCCATGTCGTAAGATAATTTGGAATCTTATATTAACAATAAATAAATAAATATATAATAACTAATTTATTAGCCACCGATGCTTTCTAATAGCTAATAACTATTTTAGTTTTCAATTATAAGCTCACCATGTTTTATAATTATTTTATCCTCCCAATTTAACTCGTTAAAATGTTATTTTCCAAGTGTTACTTTTTTTTACAACATGTAATTCCTTTTATCTACCAAAATATTCATGTTTATCTATCAAAAATGCACCACAATATGTTTTCTAAGACACTCTCATCTACTCAATATTTTAAACATGCTATTCTACTCAATTATTCTCCATTCATATTTTGATTTGATTACAAGAACATGCATTTTTTTTTTACTAATAGTTTTTTCAATATATTTTTAATTAAAAATATATGTATCTTTTTTCTCCAAGTAAGTATATATATATTAAATTTTCTTCTTAAATGTTTAATAAAAATATATGTCTATATCTTTTATTTGAATATAAATATTTCAAAATTATTCTAAATTAATTATATTTTTGTTGCCACCCTCACGCTCACATATATGAGGGTGAGAGTGGGGTGTGGAGAGAAATAACATATGTAAGAATGGGTGTGGGGTGTGGGGGAGAAATAATGCGTACTATTTTCAATTTCATTTTAACCATGCTTCTCTTGTAAACCCCAGCTAACTTATCTTATATCTTAGTTTACAACAAAAACTATCTAGCTAAGAGGTTTTATAAAATTGACTAAATCAAACTTTGTATTT
>LPNX010088411.1:0-16378 GCA_001517045.1 Pseudotsuga menziesii | reverse complement strand
ACTTTACACTTTGATCCTACCAAAAGATTCAACAATTCACATATTCACCTTTCTTTTAAGTAAAAAACATTAACATATTCACTTAAAAATATCATCTACCTTGTAATGTCCCTCTTATACACCTCTAAGTAATTTGTGTTTCTCAATGTATTGTACTTATTCTCTGGTGAGGAGCTCAAGGCCAAGGCCCCACCTGCAGAACCTTTTTATCAGGTGGAGCACTACCTTAAGTCATAATCTTAGGAAGAATTAAGACCTGAACAAAACTTAAGCGACAAGAAACTAATCCCACTAAAGGGGCAAGGTTAAAATGGTGAGGGGATCTTTGCGATTTGGGTGGAGATTAAACTTTTCCTTAATGACCGAATCTCTTAGGTGTCTTCCTCGGGTAAGGTAAGTCCTAAAGTATACTAACTTACCTTTTGGGGCCTTCAGGATAATTATACCTAATACCCCTTAAGGAATTAGGTGCCAGGGAGTTCCCCTATAAATTTTATTAAGAAGTTCAATCTTCTACTGTAAGAAAAAAGTTATATCCATCTAAGGCGAAACACTTCGAAAGTTTTAGCTACAAGAATGATTATCACTAAAGAGAAGATATGGATAGTAACTCAATGGGCGGGGAATGACATGCCTTAATAAGATACAAGCTATGCTCTATATACATACAGATACATGTATGAATATATATATATATATATATATATATATATATATATACATATATAGAGTATCCTGGATAAAATATAATAAGCAAAAATGCTGCCTACGGCTAATAATATTCCTGTAACGACCACATGGGAAGCCATATCCCTATTGACTAAGATATATTATCAAGGGAGATACTAGATTATGGGAAAACAACAAGTTCAAGAAAGGCCTATGTAATTATGAGGAAAAGGGAGGCGTTTCTTTCAAATTACTTATAATGACTAGAAGGAAACTTCTGAGTCTGTTCGCCACGTGTCTCATTGGATAATTAGTAACTAGAATAAATATTACATGGGAAAAGGAACTTCTAAGGTTGGCTTTGACTCGCTTCATTGAATTATATAAACACCACAAGTGGACATAGAAGAAAAAGGGATGATTGGACCTTGAGCCAAAAAGAAGAAAAAAAAAAGGTGCGTTCTATACTTTTGATATTTTTTTCCTTTTTGGGAATCATGTAGAATCCCTCACACCTCATTTTACTCCACTAAGGATGGAATAATTATAGCAGTATTAATCCAGGTTTTGGAAAAAGGAGGTTATTGTCTTTTTCCCCACGCGCTCCCAGAAAATAAGCCATGACGCAGATTTCATGGGATTTTTCTTGTAAGAGACGAATAAAAGCCATTATTGAGGGCGTGGAGGGCATTGAATTACCAGAGCGTGATTTTCTGATGGTAGAGAATCTCTGCGCCTGCTAAGGGGCTCTGCGATTTCATGAGGAAGAAAAAAAAAGATGCTCCCTACGAGATGGGATCTCTGCGCGGGATAAGGGATTTGATCTCAGTTATTCTATTCCTGCTATCTTTATAATGAGAGATATCTCTGCAATTTAGGGGGAGGGAAAAATGTTGTCTGGGTTCTTCTTGGAGAGACTCTCTGTGTGTAAGGCGAAAGGGAAATATGCTCTATGCGTCTTTATTTGAGAGAATCTATGCATTTAAGGAAGGAGTTATGTGTTTTGGGGAAAAACATGATCCCTGTGTATTAAAGGGGAGGGACCTCGGCATTAGGGTGGGGGACAGAGTTAACATGTCTTGCATGCTGCGCTGGGATGGCTGCGCTGCGTGGATGGCTGCGGCCAGAACTACACAGTGTATTGCCTAAGTTTTCAATTATCCTTTAGATAAATCCCATGGGCTTTGTAGTTTTATTCATCACATCAAGCTTTACACCTGCGATTGGATTTCATCTCTCGCCATTTTCCTGGGAATTGCGCTGAGATTCAGCTGCTAAGCTGTGATTTTTTTCCATTTAAAACACCCGATTGGGTTAGATTTTGAATTTGGTTTTTGAATATGCTAATATTCCATGGGTCCTCTTTTTCTTCTCTTGCTTAATAGTTTCATATTTTGGGAAGGAGCGTTTTTGCGGTTGTTTTTTTTTTAAAGGGACGCTGTTAGTTATAGCTCTGCTAATATGTGGTTTAAGGGCATGCAAATACAGACTAGGGTTTGAAAGTTCTGTTCATCTTTCCTTTCTCCTTTACGGGGAATATTTTTGGGACACATTGTTTATCTCTACTCATTATCCGAAGCATTCGATTAATTTTACATTGAAATAGGCGCTGCTTTTGATTCCAATCGAGTGCTTTCAACACATCCAGGTCTGGCAATCCTTGGGCTGCCATGCTTCAAGCTTTGTGGCATTCACCTTGAGTCAGTTTATGCACCGTTTGATTTTTGATATATGGGTGGATGTTGATGGTGTCTATGCATCATTGGAATTCTGGATTTATATTTTGTAGATATTTGAATAAGAAGTATTGCTAAAAAGGATGTATGACTTTGATATTTTTTATAGTTATAACTGCTGGAGTATAATGACATAATATTTTTTAGATCGAAATTTATTACAACCATGGCCATCACTAGAACTTAAATCGATCCATATATATATATATATATAGGTGGATAGCCCGCGTGTGTATATTTTATGAATCCTCCTTATCAGTATTGAGGTATGTTTCATTGCCTTCGGGTTGTTAGTCCCTTGTATTTTGCTGATTATGTGTTAGTAGTGTTACACCATCATGGTAATTCTTAGGCACTGTGAATTATAGGTATTTTAAAGCAGACTATTTTGAGTCAATATGAACCCATATGTGCTGGTGAGCCCTATTATTTAGTTTCGAGCATTTTTCTTACATGTATTTGTATAGACCCAACATTTGTAGATTTGGGGAATGTATTATAAAGTAATGCTGAACCCTAGCTTGCTTCAAAAGAGGCTCATTAGAATAGAATGACAGTTGTTCACAAGAGTGAATTGATCAGGTAGTGTTCTAACATCCGATAAAATACTCTGTGAAGAGAGAGACTTTCAAGTTATGACAAAAATGTAAGCCAACAGTTCTGTTGTTGCAGATTGTAATCCTCTAATAAAATAAATGTCACTGGATGTGACAGTTTGGTGGACGTAGCCCAGGGATTGGGAGAACCACGTACATTGGTGTCCTTCTTGTCCTTGTGCTTAAATGTTGTAAATTTCTTAGTATTGTTTTTCGTACCTTTACTTCGTTGTGCAATCTTGTGAATTAATTAAACACTGGAGAATGATAATCATGAAATGTTATTGATAATGAATTCTGATATGCATACAAATATTAAAGGCACTATGAAGACGAGACTCTTGTGGACTATGCCTCTCCAAGTTATGAAGATAATTTATTGAAACTCAAATTGAGTTGTGGTCTTCATCATGACTAATACATGGATGATTGAAGATTACAAATGGATACGGATAAGGGTATATCTCTTATGGTTCATTAGTTAGAGACAAAAATTAAGAGTCCTTAATTTTGAAACACCTTTGCTTAATGGGATGGTCATCTTATAACTTTTCCCTTGGACAGTAGACACATCATGGTTATAAATTTTTTATTTAAATCGCTAATTGTACACCACTTAATAACACAATGGATCCTGGAATTTAATCTACTTACATGCCCCTTTATGTTGCAGAAGTGTGGTATGTAAATGTTTCTTTTACTCAAGTTAAGTAAGGTTAAAAGATCATGGGAATGTGTTATCTAATGACAGGATAAATGCTACATCTCATTATGTCGCCTTAGGGGAATTATGAAATCATGTGAATACTAGGGGAATAATAAATATGTTGGGTTTATGTGATCAAGAGAGCCTAATAAATTGGATGTAAATTTGCATGTTTTGCTTTTGATGAAAATATGGATGTAATTGTCGAACGCTTGTCTTGCTATGCGTATAGTCTTGACGTTATCGATTTTAAATGGCCATGTAAAGTTGACACTAGCATGATTGACTCATTTTAAAGTAACATTGAAAACAAAAACAAAAAAATGTCTTACCTTATTTTTACTCATGTTTCCATTGAGGTTTAAGGGGTACATTACATATGGTATCAGAGCCACAGTTGAAACACTTGGGCCTAATTGGGCTCAAAACGCTCCTACATGTTTTACTTTGGAACTACATGTATACTGACCTTGGAGTTGTGCAGGGGAGGCTGGAACATTAGCTCAAAATCACGACGAAGATGACCCAATACCTTGTCAGTTTTATGTGAGACCCGAGCATGTAGGTACACAGGTATCTGGTTATTCTCTTGCTCACTTACGAATATGTTTACAAATAGCTAAGACGATTGCTTCGTCTCTATTCTGAGTTGCTCCAAAAAATAATAAGAATAATCTGAGGTTTAGAAGTCTTCTTGGTCAACCTCATGGTCAACGAAAGTACCATCATAGGTTCTATTATGATAGAAATATGGGAATTGGAGATTCATAGTTTTATATATGAATATATTTTGTGATTTTGCTTCAGTTTCCTTGTGCATCCAGGCATGGGTATGCTTCTACAATTTTGGCAGGGTTCCCATATGCATTCAAGATTTTAGTAGGTGTCATGCTAAGACAATTTTAAATATGCATTCGATCATGAGTATATTTTGTGATTTTTGCTTGAGTTTTCTTTTTATGCACCCAGGATTTTAATATACATCAGGGCATGGGTAGGCTTCTGCGATTCTTGCGTATTTTTTCATATGCGTCCAAGACCTCAATATGCGACTGGTTAAGAGATTTTTAAATATGCCTCCGATTATGAGTATGCTTCGGCGATTATATTATTGCATGAATTCCAGCATGCATTAGATTATAGATTGGATGTGAGATTTAGTTAAATCCATGTATGTATGCACTAGCAAAGATGGATCTGATTGTATTGAAACGAATCCTCTTAGGTCCGATGCCTCTAAATGTCTGCATGCATGGATCTAATGAATGTATGCATTTCAGATATAGATTAGATGTATGAGATCCATATTTCCATGGTTGTATATAATTGCAAAGATAGGTCTGATCATAGGAAATTAATCCTTTTAGACCTGATGCTTGTATATGGCTGCATGTATAAGGATTGTAGGTGTTCGAAGTATAGATCTCATGGATGGGAAGTCCGATCTCGTGGTGGTATTAGTTTTCAAAAATAGATCTGGTTATAAATTGAATTCTGTTAAGATCTAATTGTTGTATGTATGGGAATGGACCGGGACCTTGTTTGCTATTTGATTAGATAAGGTTAATGCATGAGCCATGAATGGATTGCCTCCTAATTCCTTAATTTTTGAATTACTGCTGATATGTGTAATCCATTAACCTTGTGGACGAGTATTGAGATCGAAATCCCTATTTGGATTCCAAATTTAAACAAGTACCAATTATGAAATTGTTTGCTGAAATGATATTAATTGGAATCTGAATCTTGGTAAGTTCATTTTGATGATTATTCTCCTCCCTTGCGACTTGAATACCAAAGATCAGATTAAATGCTTAAAGAATGTTGACACATTTCTTGACAATGGCAATAAAATAAAGGTTTGAAATTTGATAACGATTTTTGAGGTAGTAAATCCAGTAATAGAGGTATTGAAGTTTTGTGTCTTAAAAACCTATTGTTTGTTCATTATAGTGACAAATATAAATCCAAGTCCCAGAGTATCTCTTTTGAATCCTGACATTGTTGGATTGAGCATTGAAAATCCTTAAAGAGACAGATTAGCGAATGTACTTCTTGATCTATGTTGATCTTGCTAGGGACGTTTTGGATATTAGTGAATGATGTCGTGAATACTGAAATGTTTTTGTACCAGCTTCATAATTAAGAAAATGAATTCTTAGAGTCATGCTCTTATTAGTGAACATTCTGGAATTGGTTCCTTGTTTCTTAGATTTGAGTTTTGATCTTAAACTATCCTATGTTTTGATTAGCCCAAGGATGGCATTTTTTATTTTTGGGTATTGATATGCTAAGCAAATATAGACCATTTTATTGCTATCATATGTCTATTTTTAGATTCTAGCAAGAACCCTAGAATTGAATTCTAGCACTAGATTAAATGATCTTGTTGGTAGTCCTGTGAATGAAACCATTAAGAAATTGGGAACATTGTTGTTGATTGGGTGATGTCAAGATGGGCATCTTAAGAGCTGATATGGATTTGATATTGATACATAAGTTGATGAATGCTGTATAATGTGATATGCTAACATGGCAGGATAGGCCAGGAACATTAACGATTGGAGCCAACCGTTAGGATATAAATGTTGCCATAGATAAGGAGGTTAAGTATGGGTATTGTTTTACTTAATATAATTGTTGAACCTCGAGTGTTTTTATAAACAAGGGCTAACTATTGATGATGTTGTTGCATACTAACATTGGAGGCTTCACCAAGATTATGACCATTGCTACATCGAAGTACATTATGGTATATAAATCTTCCTGTGTATGTAAGTTACGCTCATTCACTCAGAAAAGGAGTAATTCTCTTGTTTTGTTTACAAGTATGTGTAACTTGTGAATGACGATTAAAAATTGATACAAATTATGATAATTGATTATTGAAATTTTGGGTTGTCAATGAATGCTTTGACTCGTTGTGTAGTTCATTCATGAACCAATACAATGACAATAAAGTCATGAAAGCACCCTGGAGTGCGCATTGCAATAATCAAAGTTAAAATTTGTACAAATATGAACAAGGAAAATTTGGATGCTGCGGGAGCACAGTGGTGTTAGGAAAGTGATTGCCGCGTGAGCACACTGGTGTTAGGCATACATGCTGTAGGAGCACAGTGGTGTAAGGCAAGTGATTGTCGCATGAGCACACTGGTGTTAGGTGTAATGTACCTCCTGTACCTCAGTGTCATTGGGTGTGAAAAAGGTGATTTTTTATTTTTTTCAAGTACCTTAAATCTTACTTCTCCTTGTTAAAGTAACAACTAAGAAATACCTCCCCTTCATTGCAACTCAACACATAAGGCATTATAATTTATGTGTATCCCACAGAAAGACTTTAGTTCAAAACATAGAAGGGGCATGCATACACATGTAATAATTGGCACTTTATGTACATTTTAAAGGACTTGAAATCTGAATATCCATCAAGCTGCAAACTAGTATTATAGCGTTAAAACATGATGCATAAACAATCCTTCTTAACATCATGATTTTCAATAGATAAGAGCAATATATTTTTTAACATTGTGAATTTCAACATATAACAACAATCTTTCTTAACATTGTGAATTTCAACATATAAGAGCAATTTTTCTTAACATCATGAACATATATGAGATATTAACTCATGCAAAACACAAAACGCAAGAACCAATCACACAGAGAAAAGATGTACGTGGTTCACCCCAAACTAGGGGTTACATCCACCAAACGGTCGCATCATGCGACATTGATTTTTTAAAGGAGTTACAAACAACTTAAACATTGCCACACTTCCTTTCGTTTCATCATACCCACTCTCCCGAAGAGAGTATATCCAATCCAGATATAATCAAAACAGATACATGGGAAAAACCTAAAACAAATAGGTTTCAGCCAAAAAGCGAAATACCCTTCACGGTGTAAGGCATCTTGGTTTACCACAGGGTTCTGTTACGTCTAGCCTTACTCAAACGAAGATAAACATATGATTCACTGGTAAACAAAAATGTACTATGTCATAATGACACTGCTAATTTTCCTTTCATAAAGATAAATCTACATTTTCATAATTGGCCAGCTGCCAGCTCCCATTCAGACCGTATTACCACCCGCGTTACTACAAGAACCATATCTATAAGATAGAGATATCCGAAAGTGATATACATATATTTTACCCACCCAATATTATGCTGCAATTTCAGAGGTAAGTAGATTTTTCCTACTCAGTCTATATTTATATATACGCGCATAACCAAATATGGTATAGGCAGAAAAAAGGGTCCACTATGGAAAAATGCATTACCTGTTCACGAGATGCCCAAATGCAGAACTATGACCCTATATTTTTTTTAAATGCCACATCACAGTTCCACCACATCCGATCAACCATACACCCTTCTCAATCTTTAAAGAAACGTATAAAGGCAAATCGCTAGTCTGGTATCTAAGAGTAATAGCAGTAATATAAAACGCAGTTTAAAAAGGAGATAAGTATCTTTCCTTTTAAGATCATACCCCGCATCTTTCAATTCAGCCCTTAAGACTAAACCTCCTGTCTTATATCCTTCACGC
Organism: Pseudotsuga menziesii; assembly: GCA_001517045.1. Lineage (NCBI taxonomy): Eukaryota > Viridiplantae > Streptophyta > Pinopsida > Pinales > Pinaceae > Pseudotsuga > Pseudotsuga menziesii. The sequence goes on along the minus strand of LPNX010088411.1, from coordinate 8,114 downwards.
CATTGTTGTCCTAGCTCGCAACTGAATATATATACAGAAAAATGCAGTCTTACATTGAGAGCCGTTGACTCTCTTAAAATTTCAACCACACATTTTGTAAAGTAAGCCATAAAAAGGTGTACAAACCTTAGGGGACCAATTCTTTTCAAGGATTAGGGTTACTAAGGATCCTTCAAGACCAGGATCTTAGGAAAGGTTGTTTTGACCCATCTAGTAAAATCTAACGTTGCCCTTTTGTCCATCTGGCACCGATAATCTTCCTTTGTGTACAAAGATCCTTCATAGAAATACGTAATACAAGCAAATGGCACCGGGTTTGATCCACGGATTTTGTTGTGGAGCAAATCTCTTGTTTGAACAAGATGAACGCTTTGAATTTAAAACTGCCAGGGATAACATCGATTGATGCTCCTTCAGAATTTCAAACAACCAGGAAGAGGAGCAACATGCCTGCCACAATCTATGTGCCTTTACACATAATTGGAGTTTGGGAAAACAATGGTTGGCTGTAAATATTAAGGGAGATATGAACAGGCAGAACTCATTAAGACGAAGAATCTAGAGATGAAAGAATTCATTACACAGATAGACAGGTCGACCCCAAGTTAAACAGTTCGTGGTTAAAAGGAGCATCTTTGATGGAATGCAAATACCTTAACGATGATCAGTGCATAAACACATAAATCTACAGAAATACAAGAACAATGACTTTTAACCCAGATACAAGGTGTCTGATTCACGGTGCGTTACCTGAGAACAAGAAGAGCCGAAAAGGGTTTCTTACCGAATGCACACAAAACCAGGCCGAAATTCTCATCATTCCTCCACCATACCAGATTGGCGACTCGAACCGAGTGCTCCTTTCCTTAGCTTTCCCCCTCCTGAAACCCTCCATTTCTACCTCTACCTCCAGGTGATAACGATTGGCACCCATTTCTGAAATGGGAAAAACGTTAAGAAAATTTGTACAGGCGTCCTTGCCCGGCAGCTCTTCCTTCCGATCTGGAATGTATAAAATAGGTCTTGGTGAGAACCCTAACACCTCTATCCATGCTCATGAACGCCCGGTAACGTCTCTGCAATCAGTGCCGGTTTGTTCAGGGTAAAATAAAAACTCCTGGCTCAACGTCTCTCAAACTTTAAGGGAGTTTAAATGACACTATCAAAGTTTATGGCTATAAATCAGGCCTGTTGAGTCAGGTAAATTCGATATTTCCTTTTTGTATGGTATTTCGTTCTATAACATAGGTATGTGTTATAATATATTTATAACCATAAATATATATATATTCTCCTGTAGTTCCTAAATCCACGTAATGTAGATTTAACTTCTTTTACTAAAAGATGCCTTCACTTATATAAGGCTTTCAATGTGTATGAAACTCCTTTTCATATACATACATAATTTTCTAATATATATATATATATATATATATATATTGATACCTTTTATTGGTGTAAGGTGGGAGTAACTTTATCATGGTCGAGGTATTTTTTTTTCCTATTCTTCACAAAACCCTCTTTATGATCTAAAGTATAGATTGTAGTCACTTTTAGGTTACCACACTGTTTTTCATGAGATAATTGCCCCGTGTTTGAGCCCTAAGCTCGCATGTAGGCATTAAGCGTGTGACTAAGAAGTGGCTTACGGCTGAGGGCGAGGGTGGCGGCTTGATTCCTTTGACAATATCGCGATGATTGTCCCATCACCTTTCCTCGACCTTCAGGATTTTTTTCCCTCAATGTTTACCCATCCTTTAGTGGATTATTTTTTTGTTGTTAAGTCACGGCATCCTGTTTACTCTCCTAGACATACAATATTAAGGAAATAATCCCCTAAATCATGAGGTATTTGCTGGTGGGGCCTTGGCCTTGAGCTCCACACTAGAAAACAATTACAATAGACATTCACCATATACAACGCTTGGGGCATACAAGAGGGACATTACATCCTTCCCCCCTTAAAGATAACACCGTCCTCGGTGTTCTAGCATTTTCTTTGACCAAACGTCATCTTTTTCTTTTCATCTCTTTGTTGTGAATCCCATGTGATCCTTTCGTATCCTTTTTACATCGCTATCGTTCAAGGCCTGCAGTTTTCCTGCAACAAGTTCGGGTCTAGCCCAATTTTCGTCAGTACATCATGTACAAAATTTATAATTTAACTTAAACATAAGCCATATATTCCTTTTTCCTTGTAATAATATGCAATTTATGGAATACTCTATTGGTCTCAAAATACCCAATCACTTATTATTCATCAATAAAACATGATTATTCTCCTTTTACTGTTGGTTTTATCTCCAACTTTTTGGACAATTATGTCATCCTCTACGTGAGGAACCATTTCTTCACCTTACACATTAAGTATGTAGCAGTCTCTTGGAAAATTTATTTCACATGTTTTTTATATTTGTTATGTTTTCTGAACTTTCTTGAGTTCCCTTTATCCATTCTGGTGTGGACTTGCAATAATTCTGAGGTTACTCTCCTCAGTGACATCAAACAGCGTCCTGTCTTCCAGATGTCTAATTTTTTCCTAGGTCTTTTGCCACACCATATGCCTAACACCAATGTGCTCATGCAGCAATCTCTTGCCTAACACCATTGTGCTCCTGCAGCATATATGCCTAACACCGATGTGCTCACGCAGCAATCACTTGCCTAACACCATGGTGCTCTCGCGGCATTCAAACGTTTTCCTTGTTCGTATTCAGTATAAATTTTAATCTTGACTATTTGTAACGCACACTCCTTGTGCTTAGCATGACTTTATTGTCATTGTCCCGATTCATGAATCGGCTACATGGTCAGTCAATGTATTTATCGATAACCCAATTTTCAAAAATCAAATTCATAACTTGCAGTGCTTTTTTTTTAATCGTCATTCATGAGTTAAATGACCCTGTAATTTCATCTAGAAAAATTACCACTTACTCTTTTCTAAGCAATTGGGCGGAACTTACACACCCAAGTGGATTTATATACACCATAGTGTTTGTAGATCACGACAATGGTCCTAATATTGGTAAAATTCAACAATCGATTCTGATTGATATCCATGCAAATGTTAGCTTATAGCATTCATGCATATTCTTGCAAAATTTAGCTCATAGCATTATACAAACTTCATGCATATCCTTGCATAAGTTAGCTCTTAGCATTATACAACATTGATGCATATCCCTGCATAAGTTAGCTCACAGCATTATGCATATCCTACAATATTAGCATATAACATTGTACAACATTCATCAATTATTTTTAATGTCTTCATCCTCAAACGTCCTTACCTGTCTATGCTTGGATATCCGCTAATGAAGAGATATTCCAACTTTATTCCACATTCATAAGTGGAGATGTTAGGAACACAAACATTCCAATATCATTAGTAACTCATGGTAGGACATAATTCATATCTCTACTACTTATGTCATATCATACAACTTTTTTAGCTCATGTGAATGCAAGCCTTTGCATAGGTGCATTCTTTCTAAACAACTAGTAGCATCGGGTACAACACACCATGCTTTTTACCTTAGCTGAGTTGTAGGACAAGTTCATAAGTCGTGAGGTTCCCTTTTGAAGAAATGTTGTAAGGAATATTGTCGTCCTGTTGAAAATGTATAAGAGAATCAATAATGCCAATGATTATATGTAAATAACTGTATAACCCAAATTCTTGCATACTACTAATTACATTTAAAGGATACATTATAACAGGGGTGTTGTGGTAAATTAACTTGAATTCTCTTCCTTAGCATCTATTTTGTACGCCAATGGCATTTTAACTTCCACGCATTAATTCAACAACTTCTGATAAGTAATTGACGTTTACTTACTGAGGATTCTTGTTACACACAGGCTCAGAAACAAATACCATTCAGTTCTTTCATCTTTCACTTAATTGGCGTAACGAATAACCATTTTTATGAGTTCACGAACACAATTCTTCATTATATGTATTTAGGACTCCAAATTCATATGATAGATTACAAGCATACCTATAGGTAAAAGTGTTTTGTTAAAATCTATTGGCCCCAAGCTCTTTGAGGAACATTATCTTCGATCTAATATGCTCAGTCAATAATTTACTTTGGCTATAGTTAGTCATGCACCTTAACCAATTTTTCATTAACAACATCCGTATTCAATCATCTCATGCATTCATACGATTTAATGCAATCGCTTCATTCCCGTTTTTATATGAAATGTCAACTATAAGGGGTGCTTCCCTATTTCACATGGTGTTACTGTTAGTAACATTTACTTCATACAATTTTCATTTGTATAATCTTGATAGTGCAACATATGTTTTTGCATGGCTACTACTTTTAGCATTACTTACCTTTTGCTTAAATCATTTTTACCATACGCGATATTTTGCGACAAAACTTTTAGAGAGTCTTCAAGGTTAATACAGTTACTCTCGAACTTATCAGGTTCTCTTTAACCGCTACCTTAAGCCTTCTAGACCTAAGTGACTACGTTATACATCTAACGTAACTTGATACTCTAGTATTAATGCATGTATAGACCATCTCAAAATTCTATAGCTAAATTGCTTCAGAGTGATCATTCTCAAAATGATATAGTTACTATATTTAGGTAACTTAATAGAAATTTTCCAAAACCCTATTATAAAGTATATTCTCAACACATCAAATTATTGAAGCTATGCTTTTTTTTGTCTTTTTTCAAAAAGGAAATTCAATATACTTAAAACAAATGTTATCGTGTGGGTAACCTTCCATAATAAACATGAATCGTAGATTCCAAGTGTTACCTTTCCACTAAGGTTTTCATCTTCTTGCCTCACCTGCATGATTTGCTCACAAATTCTTGCCCAAGATAAGTTGCATCATATTCTCATAAAACAAATTATAGAATAACATGTTCGTATTTGAATGCAACAAAAATATACATGTATATCCTTTCTTGATGTGTTAATAACATGCTCTTAATCTTACTAAAACAATTTCAAAACAACACAAGTATATCTTACATAAATGTGTTGTATCAGGTCTAATACTGTCTTCATTTTATTATTCACCAATCAAACATATAACCTTCTTCTGTGTTTTGGTTCATGCAACTAACTTCATGCATTGCACATTATTATGAGAGCATCCGTGCAAACCACTCCAGCTCAATGATCTTAACATTAAACAAGTTTTTCTTTTTATAGCATGCATTATAATATCTCATATTCAAATCATACAACATACCTGTATGTCGATGAGTCCATTAGGTCCCAGCTTGTAACTTTGGCTCTGATACCATATGTAATGTACCTCCTGTACCTCAGTGTCATTGGGTGTGAAAAAGGTGAATTTTTATTTTTTGAAAGTACCTTAAATCTTAATTCTCTTTGTTAAAGTAACAACTAAGAAATACCTCCCCTTCATTGCAACTCAACATATAAGGCATTATAATTTATGTGTATCCCACAGAAAGACTTTAGTTCAAAACATAGAAGGGGCACGCATACACATGTAATAATTGGCACTTTATGTACATTTTAAAGGACTTGAAATCTGAATATCCATCAAGCTGCAAACTAGTATTATAGCGTTAAAACATGATGCATAAACAATCCTTCTTAACATCATGATTTTCAATAGATATGAGCAATATATTTTTTAACATTGTGAATTTCAACATATAACAGCAATCTTTCTTAACATTGTGAATTTCAACAAATAAGAGCAATTTTTCTTAACATCATGAACATATATGAGATATTAACTCATGCAAAACACAAAACGCAAGAACCAATCACACAGAGAAAAGATGTACGTGGTTCACCCCAAACTAGGGGTTACATCCACCAAATGGTCGCATCATGCGACGTTGATTTATTAAAGGAGTTACAAACAACTTAAACATTGCCACACTTCCTTTCGTTTCATCATACCCACTCTCCCGAAGAGAGTATATCCAATCCAGATATAATCAAAACAGATACATGGGAAAAACCTAAAACAAATAGGTTTCAGCCAAAAAGCGAAATACCCTTCACGGTGTAAGGCATCTTAGTTTACCACAGGGTTCTGTTACGTCCAGCCTTACTCAAACGCAGATAAACATATGATTCACTGGTTAACAAAAATGTACTATGTCATAATGACACTGCTAATTTTCCTTTCATAAAGATAAATCTACATTTTCATAATTGGCCAGCTGCCAGCTCCCATTCAGACCGTATTACCACCCACGTTACTACAAGAACCATATCTATAAGATAGAGATATCCGAAAGTGATATACATATATTTTACCCACCCAATATTATGCTGCAATTTCAGAGGTAAGTAGATTTTGCCTACTCAGTCTATATTTATATATACGCGCATAACCAAATATGGTATAGGCAGAAAAAAAGGGTCCACTGTGGAAAAATGCATTACCTGTTCACGAGATGCCCAAATGCAGAACTATGACCCTATATTTTTTTTAAATGCCACATCATACTTCCACCATATCCGATCAACCATACGCCCTTCTCAATCTTTAAATAAACGTATAAAGGAAAATCGCTAGTCTGGTATCTAAGAGTAATAGCAGTAATATAAAACGCAGTTTAAAAAGGAGATAAGTATCTTTCCTTTTAAGATCATACCCCGCATCTTTCAAGTCATCCCTTAAGACTAAACCTCTTGTCTTATATCCTTCACGCCATTGTTGCCCTAGGCCGCAACTGAATATATATACAGAAAAATGCAGTCTTACATTGAGAGCCGTTGACTCTCTTAAAATTTCGACCACACAGTTTGTAAAGTAAGCCATAAAAAGGTGTAGAAACATTAGGGGACCAATTCTTTTCAAGGATTAGGGTTACTAAGGATCCTTCAAGACCAGGATATTAGGAAAGGTTGTTTTGACCCGTCTAGTAAAATCTAACGTTGCCCTTTTGTCCATCCGGCACCGATAATCTTCCTTTGTGTACAAAGATCCTTCATAGCAATACGTAATACAAGCAAAGGGCACCGGGTTTGATCCACAGATTTTGTTGTGGAGCAAAGCTCTTGTTTGAACAAGCTGAACGCTTTGAATTTAAAACTGCCAGGGATAACATCGATTGATGCTCCTTCAGAATTTCAAACAACCAGGAAGAGGAGCAACATGCCTGCCACAATCTATGTGCCTTTACACATAATTGGAGTTTGGGAAAACAATGGTTGGCTGTAAATATTAAGGGAGATATGAACAGGCAGAACTCATTAAGCCGAAGAATCTAGAGACGAAAGAATTCGTTACACAGATAGACAGGTCGACCCCAAGTTAAACAGTTCGTGGTTAAAAGGAGCATCTTTGATGGAATGCAAATACCTTAAAGATGATCAGTGCATAAACACATAAATCTACAGAAATACAAGAAGAATGACTTTTAACCCAGATACAAGGCGTCTGATTCACGGTGCGTTACCTGAGAACAAGAAGAGCCGAAAAGGGTTTCTTACCGAATGCACACAAAACCAGGCCGAAATTCTCATCATTCCTCCACCATACCAGATTGGCGACTCGAACCGAGTGCTCCTTTCCTTAGCTTTCCCCCTCCTGAAACCCTCCATTTCTACCTCTACCTCCAGGTGATAACGATTGGCACCCATTTCTGAAATGGGAAAAACGTTAAGAAAATTTCTACAGGCGTCCTTGCCCGGTAGCTCTTCCTTCTGATCTGGAATGTATAAAATAGGTCTTGGTGAGAACCCTAACACCTCTATCCATGCTCATGAACGCCCGGTAACGTCTCCGCAATCAGTGCCGGTTTTTTCAGGGTAAAATAAAAACTCCTGGCTCAACATCTCTCAAACTTTAAGGGAGTTTAAATGACACTATCAAAGTTTATGGCTATAAATCAGGCCTGTTGAGTCAAGTAAATTCGATATTTCCTTTTTGTATGGTATTTCATTCTATAACATAGGTATGTGTTATAATATATTTATAACCATAAATATATATATATATATATATTCTCCTTTAGTTCCTAAATCCACGTAATGTAGATTTAACTTCTTTTACTAAAAGATGCCTTCACTTATATAAGGCTTTCAATGTGTATGAAACCCCTTTTCATATACATACATAATTTTCTAATATATATATATATAT
>LPNX010088394.1:34948-57671 GCA_001517045.1 Pseudotsuga menziesii | reverse complement strand
TTTTAAATTCTTTAATAAACAAAAAGTACTCTTCCCAGCCAAAAATTTGCATGGATCGCTTGTCCTAGTGTGGGGCCGCAGGAGACTTTGTCAATCATAATTTATAATTCCTATTCTGATCTTTACTCCGCACCAAATCATCTTCAGTCCCAACTCCGTGAAACATCTGATTACGCAAATTTCGCTAAATTTGCAAGAGGCGTGTAGAAGCGAAACTGCTGGCCGGAACTCCACGACGGATCATTTTATCTCAATCCTCCATTCTTACACGTCGTTGACCACCAGCACAAACCCTAAAGAAAACACAATTGCTTGCTTGGAACGGCCGCATTCTGTTTTTGTTACAAACCCTAAGGGTTATAATTTGACTCGTTAGGTACTCGATTAAACCCCATGTGTCCTAATTTGGCCGGTTGCGTCCTTGTTTCTTTTCTTCTTGAACCCTAGCAGGCCAGGCTCTTTCTTTAGAGCATTCTCTGGCTGGCTAGTTAACCCTAAAATGTGCACAAAAGCAAAATACCGTGCCATGAAAGTTCCAGAGAAGTAGGTCAACAGAACAATTTCTTGCATTCCACGCACACGTGTCATATTCGTATTCAAATCCAATTAATTAAAGAGTCTTAGCTTTTACATTCTTGTCGGTCAATTTAGTCGGTAGCTGTTTCCTTAGCCAATAATTAACATTTTCCCCGATGTTACATGGCAACTTACATATTCGGTTGTGCCAAACCATGGCCCTGCGACAATTTGTTTTTTCGACATCCAAACAAATTTAGGTAACGGAATCTGCTGGTATGTGCCATACGCTTCCCGTGTTTGCTTGATGATGAGGAACTAACAATTCCATAAAGTTGTCGTTGTTTCAACATCCCTGGGAGAACCAGATCAACGTCTGCTAATTCCATCAGTTACGATTCACAGCCATGCCATCCTTGGAAGAGCTCATTCCCTCAAAAGAAGACAGAGATTTTCAACCCTATAAGTTTTGTGTAGAATTTGGGTGGAAAAATATGAACTAGAATCACAGAAAAAGGTTGAAAGGTCAAATCGTAAAATGGCGACTGTGTTCAAGAAGCCTTGAATTCTGTTGATTTCCTATTTATGCTAGTCTATAAAAAAAACTTGCATATTTGTATAACATTATAAATTTATAATAAAATATAAATAAACTATTCTCACAACAATGATATTAATTTATAGTCTTATAAGCTATTATTTCTCATTTCCTATTTATGCTAGTCTATAAAGAAACTTGCATATTTTTATAACATAAGTCAAGAATATTACTAGAAGTATGTAAGGAAGCTTGAATATGCTTGTTTTATGCTACATTGCAATAACCTATATCGTATTTAAATGGACATTTTTTAATTCATTTTTGTTTTAATTTCTTTCAAATTGTAATTATATTTGTTTTATCATATATTTTTATAGCAAAATTATACTATTGCTATATATTTTCAATCTCTTCTTAGGAGGCAGGTACTAAGCAACTTTGTTGCTTATTCCACTTGTTTTATTATAATTTATTTACTAAATTGAAATAATAATTATATCTCAGTCTCCAACTTGACTAATATCAATAACTTGAAAAAACCACTATAAATTAATAATATCAATAATGTTGTTAATCAACTAGCAAGCTATATCTTAATTATTATTAATAATGCTGACTGTCAACTCATAGGCCATATTAATTAGTAATATGGTTGATATACATTGACCAGAGTATATCAATCAATTTTAAATATATAATTACGGTTGGTAGACACAAAAAGCATATTATTAATTAATATGGCTTGCTAATAATTATTTTTTACTAAATTGTTAACTTTCAAAACACTTACTGTAAATTCCACCTTAATCAATATTATTAATTTGAAAAATTCATTCTAAATTCAATATTGATTAATGGGACTATTTTGACTTTCAGACTGATTTTAACTGAATTTAACCCACAAAATATGTAATTTTTGTTGTTTGTTGGATGATTTTAAAGACATAAATGAAATCACATGATACAAAAACCCTCCAACATCCACACTCTATAAGTTCTAACAAAGTTTTGAAAATTTAATAAAGTTTTATGACCAAAAACGAGTATCAATAACTTTGCCTCAAACATAATCATGTCAATATGAAATTATCATTCCGATTAACTCTGTGCATTATTCACCAAGCCATAGTCATGTCAATATGAAATTATCATTCAGATTACCTCTGTCATGTCAATATGAAATTATCATTCAGATTACCTCTGTGCATTATTCACCAAGCCATGTGCATTATTCACCAAGCCATGGACAAGAACATGTCTGTTGTTCAACTTATTAATAATCGTTCAACCTTGAGACATTTGTCAAATTAATATATGATCCAAACACAAACACAAGACTGGAAATATATATTTTACCAAAAAAATGTGCTTTTAGAGAAATCATATAATGCTTGCTAGACTGCCACAGTGCACAAATCCTCACACATCAGTTTACAAATACAAAATCGTTTTCCTGGGTAAACATGATATTGCATTCATTACAGCTCATTAATGCTCAACATTCATTACCACCTTAAGTAAACCAGACACAGCATTTATTATAGCCTCAAGTGACAAGACATTAACAATGCTAGAGAAAAACAAATTAAAAAGGAAACCATGAAAGTGGCATGGAAATGGCTTTCAGTGAACAGTACTTGTGCCACAGCAGCAGATCAGAAAGCATAACGTTGGCAGTATTACCAACAAATTTTCGCTTACAGATTCAAGGGAAGTTGATGGCAACAGAGATGAATGAAATCATTGCATGTAAGGTACTCAGTACCCATTATCACAAACTCTCAGAACAAGATAATCGACCACAACTCTTTGGCCTGCTTTAAAAAACTTGCGTTTCCATTCCATCCAATGGCTATTGTTTTCAGTTATGTCATATATTTTAATAACTAACAAAGTTGCAATAAGAGTTAGATTTGAGTGCATTTTGATTTTATTATAATATTTTTTTTCAAAGGAAAAGATTGTATTTTATATTCATAGTTGAATACAAAATGCATTCTTTAGATGCAGATGCACAGGTTACAAAAAGAAATTATTGAATTTATTTGAAACAAAAAATACATTCTTTCAGATGCAAATACACAGGTTACAGAAAGAGATACAATAATCTCTTTTGAAAAAACAAAAAAAAAAACCACTAAAATTTTCCTCCCAACTATGCCTCCAACCCACTGTAACAAAGTATCTGAACATCCACTGTCCCCATGAATCATGGGGAAACTCATCAACTTTAACATAAGTATATCAAATCAGGAAAAAAAACCGAACAACAGTTCCAGTGCAGCTGTAAAAATGTCATACTTGTCTGATCCCATCTGCTGACTCTTCTGGATAAATACCATCAGGTTCCAATTGAAAACTCTATTTTGATAGAGAATCAACAAAGTAATCCAACTTCATAAATTTGAATAAAAGTGATATGATCAAATTGTGTTTGAATTGTTTTTAAAAGCTGAGATGCCAAAAGGTTTATATTTTGAATTTAATGTCCATTCAACATCCAATTTATCACAAAACATGAGTTTACAAATTCCTACGCCATCAATTCTGCATAATTGTTACAACTTGATCTCCCACTAACTTTGAACTAAGAAAAAGCAATCCCCCAATCCTACATTTCTCTTCCTGGCCTTGACAGGCCCATAAAAAAATACCAAGGAATAGACTCGTCAATATAAAGTGCCTGTAGGTAAGGAGCAGCCTGGGAAGATTCGTCCTTTTTTAATAAATGAAGCAGTGTCGATAACTGAGTATTCATTAATCTTGGCCGAAGGAAGATATATCTGCTAAAAGCAGATCATTATGGGCTATCTAGATACCCCACAACACTAAAATTGGAATTGCTCTGAATGTTTTTAAATCCTATTGCTGAAACCAAGTGCTGCGTCATTGATCAAAGCTCTAACCAGATCAGATCCTTGTGTCATGTAATTTGAAAGAATGAGTAATGAGATGCCACACTTGGGATGTATATGGATAATGGATTGATAAGTGGGCACTAGTTTCCCCAAGCTTTTCCATAAAACACACATATGCCTTGGACCTGTTGTTTTTGCATTAAATCCTAGATGACTATCCTGTTACATAATGCTAGACACATATGGAGTATGCATTAGATTCTAGGTAACTATCCTGTTACATATGGAGTATTTTTAAATAAAGATATAAATTATATTTTTTCAAACACATTGACTTATATTTATACTTTTAAAAAATTAAAAAATAGCCTATATTTTTTAAAATAGCCTATCAAATATTTCTTAATATATGGAATATCCCTTATAAATTAAGAAAAATGTTCAAGGATAAATACATATTTAAAGAAATCTTTAATTTTTTCTAATAAAAACTCTTAGATTTATGTGTTCTTTTCATTTCCATTAACTAAATATTCATAATTACCGAAAACCATAAAATAAATAAATTCATACTATTTATAAAAGTTTATAATTTTATTTTTATTATAATTTATTTACCAAATTAAAATAATAATTATAACTTACTAAATTGTTAACTTTCAAAAAACCACTATAAAATCCATTTTGATTAATATCAATAACTTGAAAAAGCCACTATAAAATAATAATATCAATAATGTTGTAAGTTAAGTAGCAAGCCATATCTTAATTATTATCAATAACACTAGCTGTCAACTAACAAGCAATATTAATTAATAATATGGCTGATATACATTGATTAGAGTATATCAACCACTTTTAAATATGTAACTATAGTTGATATACACTTAAAACATATTATTAATTAATATGACTTGCTAATAATTATTTCTCACTAAATTGTTAACTTTAAAAAACTTATTGTAAATTCCACCTTAATTAATATCATAAACTTGAAAAATCCACTCTAAATTCAATATTGATTGATGAAACCCTTTAAACAGGGAGGATCTTGATTTTAAGCTGATTTTAGCCTGAAAAGCTAAGAATTTAACCCACAAAATCTGTATTTTTTGTTGTTTATTGGACGATTTTAAAAGTATAAATAAAACCACATAACACAAAAACCCTCCAACATCCACACTCTGTAAGATCTGACAACTTTTTTAAGCTTTTTGAAAATTCAATAAAGATTCATCACCAAAAACAGTTATCAATAACTTTGACTCAAACATAATCATGTCAATATGAAATTATCATTCAGATTACCTCTGTTATTCACCAAGCCATGGACAAGAACAGGTCTAGCCATGGACAATAACAGTTCTAGCCATGGACAATAACATGTCTGCTGTTCAACTTATTAATAATCGTTCAACCTTGAAATCATTTTGCTCACATTTCCAAACTACCAAAGGACATTTGTCAAATTAATATATGATCCAAACACAAGACAGCAAATATATATTTTACCAAAAATAAATGGGTTTTTTGAAGAGAAATCATATAATGCTTGCTGGACTGCCTCACTGCACAAATCCTCACACATCAGTTTACAAATACAAAATCATTTTCCTGGGTAAACATGATATTGCATTCATTACAGCTCATTAATGCTCAACATTCACTACCACCTTAAGTAAACAAACACAGCATTTATTATAGCCTCAAGTAGACCAGACATAGACAATGCTTGAAAAAAAACAAATTAATAAGGAAACCATGAAAGTGGCATGGGAATGGCTTTCAGTTAACAGTACTTGTGCCACAGCAGCAGAGCAGAAAGCATAACGTTGGCAACATTACCAACCAGTTTTCGGTTACAGATTCAAGGGAAGTTGATGGCAAAAGAGATGAATAAAATCATTGCATGTAAGGTACTCAGTACCCATTATCACAGACTCTCATAACAAGATAATCGACCACAACTCTTTGGCTTGCTTTAAAACACTTGCGTTTCCAGTTCATCCAATGGCTAGTGTCTTCAGTTATGTCATAATCTGATATACGGGCAACAATTTTTAATAACTAACAAAGATACAATAAGAGTTAGATTTGGGTGCATTTTGATTTTATTATAATATTTTTTTCAAAGAAAAAGAAAGTATTTTATATTCATAGTTGAATACTAATACATTTTTAGATGCAAATGCACAGGTTACCAAAAGAAACACACTAATTTCTTCGAAACAAAAAATATACATTCTTCAGATGCAAACACACAGGTTACAGAAAGAGATACAATAATCTCTTTGAAAAAAAATATAATAAAAATTTTCCTCCCAACTATGCCTCCAACCCACTGTAACAAAGTATCAGAACATCCACTGTCCCCATGAATATGCAAAAAACTCATCAATAACTCATCAATTTTAACATGAGTAGATCAAATCAGAAAAAAAAATCGAACAACAGTTCCAGTGCAGCTGTTAAAATGCCATACTAGTCTGACGGTGACCCCATCTGCTGACTCTTCTGGATAAATACCATCAGGTTCCAATTGAACACTCTATTTTGATAGAAAATCAACAAAGTTATCTAACTTCATAAATTTGAATAAAAGTGATATGATCAAATTGTGTTTGAATTGTTTTTTAAAGCTGAGATGCCAGAAGGTTTATATTTTGAATATGATGTCTTTTCAACATCCAATTTATCACAAAACATGAGTTAACAAATTCCTACGCCATCAATTCTGCATAATTGTTACAACTTGACCCCACTAACTTGGATCTTACAAAAAGCAATCCCCCAATCCTACATTTCTCTTCCTGGCCTTGACAGACCCATAAAAATACCAAGGAATAGACTTGTCAATATAAAGTGCCTCTAGGTAAGGAGCAGCTTGGGAAGATTCGTCCTTTTTTAATAAATGAAGCAGTGTCGAAAACTGAGTATTCATTAATCTTGGCCGGAGGAAAGTATACCTGGTGAAAAAGCAGATCATTATGGGCTATCTAGATACCCCACAACACTAAAATTGGACTTGATCTGAATGTTTTTAAATCCTATTGCTGAAACCAAGTGCTGCGTCATTGATCAAAGCTCTAACCAGAGCAGATCCTTGTCCCATGTAATTTGAAAGAATGAGTAATGAGATGCCACACTTGGGATGTATATGGATAATGGATTGATAAGTGGGCACTAGTTTTCCCAGCTTTTCCATAAAACACACATATGCCTTGGACATGTTGTTTTTGCATTAAATCCTAAGTAACTATCCCGTTACATAATGCTAGACACATATGGAGTATAGCCTCTTTGGGGGCTTTTACCTTCCAAAGTTTGACAAACCACCCTTCTCGGTCTTGTACCTCCAAAGTTGTCATGACTCGATACCCCAATTTTCCATTGTAGTTACCCTCTATGTTTTTCATGGACTAGAGCATGTGGTTCCTCCTTTAATCAAATATTTCTTCATCTTAGATCTTCCACACATTGCATCCAAAGCAAAGTTAGATTATTTAGCAGTGCAATAGAATCTTAGTCAATCAATTGAGTTGCATAGAATCTGCAGTCAACCAATCCAGTTTCATGTAATGGTTGTGAACTTGTCTCCACCTTGGTGTAATTGAAAGAAACATCTATCATGCAATGCTTGTATTAGATCTTCAAGAAGAATACCACCAACTCAACATCCCATAATAGCATCTGAACCAAAACATACACGATGACCAATCCTCCATGCGGGGAACCTTCCTATAATAGAGAACGTAGATACCATAGCTTTCCAATGGTCTGACATTGATTTGATGCTTTTTCTTTCCAATATGATCCACTGCATGAGTGAGCTGCATAATAACGTGTTTCTAGAGGCTCTCCTTAGAGATTGGCTTCCAAACATTCTTGGCTTCTATTGTGGATCCAAACAAATGAATGCGTTTAAGCCCCCATCCACCCTCATCCTTTGGTTGAGTTAAAAAATTCCAACTAACAAGATGATACTCCCCCTTTGTCGAGCCTCTTTTCCACAAGAATTGAAAGCACACTTTTCTAATTTGCTCTAGGAATCCTTTAGGAATATGGGCTAAAACCTGCCAATAAGATTTGAGGGAGGTTTTTCCTTTCCCAAACTAGAATCGCAATGCTAGTTTGAATTATTGGGTTTCAAAATAGATTTCACGAGGGTGAGTCTTCCTCCTTGGGATAACCATCGATTGCACTAGAAACCAAGATTTTTCTCAGCTTCCATGATCAACCATGACCAATCTTGTTTCAAATAGCCATTTGGATTCAAATTGAAACCCAATACTTCAAACTAGCATTGCGATTCTAGTTTGGGAAAGGAAAAACCTCCCTCAAATCTTATTGGAGATCATCTCCCAACTCATTACAACTTATCAAATATTTATTACAATTGATATCCATCTCATTGGCTCTACAAAATAGTTGTAAGGATTCTTTAAGCCTTTTCCCTTCAAACAAATATATGCTAGTAAATAGTAATACATCGTCTACAAATAAGAGAAGGGTAAGGTATTCATCACCCCCCACATTAATCCCCTTTATAGCATTATATCTCTTGGATACCTCTTTTGGCTAAGGTCTTCAACCACCAATAGGAACAAATAGGGAAATAGTGGGAAACCTTGTCTTTAAGCCCTACATGGTTGGAAAAAGGAAGAAGAAGAGACATTACTAAGAAAACAAAAGAGATAGAGGAAATGCATCCCATAATCTAGTCAACGACGTTCAAACTGAAACCAATGTGAATGAGTAAATTCATTAGATAAAGCCAACTAGTCCTATCATAGGCTTTACATAGATCCAACTTGACCACCATTGATGGAATCCTTTTGGTTCTTATCAAGTGACATGAATCTACCTCCCCTCCAAGAACCCAAATTGCTAAGGAGGGATTATAAAAGATAGTACCTTCTTCAATCTCACCACTGCAACCAAGGGGATGATATTGTAAACACAATTAGACAAAGATATAGGTCTGAACTCCTCAAAATATGAGAGTTTGTCTACCTTTTGAATCAAAGCAATGAAAATAACGATCAAAGATTCCAACACCTTACCAATAAGTCTCACCTCCTCCACCACCTTGAGGAGATCATCCCCCAATAGATTGAGAAGACCAAGAAGAATTCCATAGTCCAACCATCAGGTCCTAGACTCTTACCACTTTTAAAATTCAAGAGCATAGTTAATAGATTGTTAGAGCTAACCTCCCCAAACACATATTTGTTCTCATCTTCTGCCACCAAAATAGGAAAGTAACATGCTAGCTTGATGATGTCTGCAATATTGGCACCAACCGATTCTTGATATATCCTCCCAAAGTGTCTTACATTGAGCTTTGGTAAGTCATTGAAACTTTTCGCCATAGTACGATCCTCTTTCTCCATTCCCCATATGGTATTCACATTCTTTCTATGGTTTGCAAATTTGTGGAAGGATTTGTTATTCTCATCCTAAAGCTCCAACCAAGTTTCCCTACTCTTCAACCTCCAATCTATTTCTCGATCCCTAAATAACTCAATTTCTTTTTTGCTCCAACGTTTTGAATTTGAGCAGCTTGACTTCTTCAAAATCTTTGATATTATTGTTATTGATAATATTTCTAATTTTCAATCTATATCATGATATTTTAATCCTTGTTACCAAATAGCTCCCCTACCCATGCAACCACTTTCGTTTTAATAGGCTTCAAGTCCTTGCAAAATGTTTACACAAGGTTTCTCTTAACTTGGGATTATACTTCCTCCAAGAGTTCCTAACCAAGTCAAGTCTTAAAAGTCCTCCGCCTGCAACTATCTAGAATTGAACTTGAAAATGCTACAAGGCTTGAAAACCTATCCAACAATTTTAAAACTTCATCCTCACCTACCCTAGTATTCCAACATATATGTTAATTATAACGGGCTCAACATACACAAGAACTATTGATTCAATCTTATGCGGGATAAGGTCATCTAACCTGCCCAACCTAGCAATATCCTCCCCATACCTCCAATCTATTCAAAGTAAATTTCAAATTGTCACCAATAATGGTTTTTCCATCCCTGATTACCCGAGAGCTTAAACAAATATCCCAAAAGAAATTTTTGTCACCATGCGACCAATACACATTGACAATAGTAAAAGATCATCCCCCGACATTACTATAAAACTATGTGCATGGTCCTAAAATAATAGAAAATGAATGATCAAAACTAAATTGGGGTTCCACCTTGAAAGGGGTCCACTTGAGAGCCCATTGGAGCCAATATATGTAAGTTCCCACTCCTTATAATATTTCCTCAAAATTAAAAAAGTGGTTATGCCTCTACACATGGTGTCTTGAAGCAATACGATGTCAAGTTTCTTTGTTTCCATAAGCCTAGCTAAGGGAAGTCTTTTGGAGTTTCTTAAACCCCTAATATTGCCAGAGAATTTTCTTGACTCAACATCTTTTAGGGGTCAATTTTCTCTAAGAACCCCATTTATGGGTCATTGGTGACCCTGTTTAATATTTTGAAGGCCTTAACTTAAGCATATTGACCCAAGAACATCCAAAGTCCATGCTTTGGTCTAACCCTAAGCCCCTTGTCACTGTTATGAAAAAACCTTTCTTTTTTGGATAGAGGTCATATCTACCATCGCCGTAAACTTCCTCTAAGGATGATGTCTCACTAAAATGTTCATCCAAATGATCAAGTGGGAAATATAACCTAAATTTACCTCAGGATGAAAGTTCTTATTAGACCCCAAACTTAAGCCCTTCCCAAAGCCTCCTAGGCCTTTGATTTACCTTTTTGGGGAACAATTAGCTCTTATGAACTCTTAGTTGAAGTTGGCCAAACGTATCTTGGCTCTTAAAATTCTATTAATATGATATTTAACTTATAAGTATTAATACTTAAACCTTTCATCACCATCAGCTTAAAATTATACTAATACTTGAACCTTCAATAAATAATGAAATTAAATGTCTCACTAATGTTCTATTACAATATTGAAATTAGAACAAATAAGAAAAAAATAATTACAATACTATTCAATATAAATTCTAATAAAAATATCCATGTTATTTATTTAATTATATTTTTTTCTAAATTATTGTTATTATTATTATAAAAGCGTGTGATTATCTCGGATGGGATGGGGTGATATCTGGTTGCATAAATGGAATTAAAGGTGACATGATGAAGAGGCAAATGTGGTAGGAAATGGTGGTCGAGGAGATGGTCGTGCATGTGCCACCATCCCACGATGTTAATGATCCCCCTTCTCCCGAGATCAGATGTGATGGGACCATTCGTTCAGCTTAATTCCATCATCATTCTTGACATGAGCTTCTTAATGGTCAGGAGTCAATATCGCAAACTCATTCCTCCTCTACTGTCGGTGCTCGGCTCCCCTGAGCTCTATGAAATCCTGGACAACCATTTACGTTGGAAAAAACAAAATTTTGTGGTGGACCTTGAAACTGTTGGTTGCATGGCTCAATCCGGTCTTCGAAGAAGGAGAGGTGGTAGGAACACTTCCTGCAACCATGGTAGAACAAACACTGGTCTTCCTGAGCAGTTGGCGGAGATGACCAATTCCCTTTTCCTCTTCCACGACGATCTCAATGAGGCAAAAGAAGGTCGATAGGTGCATATACTTGAACTCTATGATAGGATTCAAGCCATTTTAGAATGGAGTGTAGAGGTGGTTGTTGTGTACCATATATCCTGTAATGTCCCACTTTCAAAATTGTATTAAATGACCAATTTTTCCACTTTTTCCCCAATTTCGACCTTAACTAGTTTTGATGTCTAGACGAGGGATGATTTTAAGGAACCATACTTATTTAAAAGTGTATAAATGTTGGCGAATATACCAATTCTTAAAGCCCCAACTATAAAATGATTGGCGATATTTTTCAAAAAATATTTTAATTTCCAAGGATTTTATATCGTTTATATAATAATTTGGCAATTTTTAGGGAGAAAAAATTTTACCCCATCAAAATTGGGCGAAACAAGGCTTCAAAAAATGCAAAATGGCAAATGTTTTTTGGGAGAAAAACATGGAAAAATGGCCCACTGGGCTAAAATTCGCCCCTAAAATTATCCTTGGTCTAGACCTCCAAAGTGGCCCAAAAGCTCCCAAATTTTATCAGAATGTACATGACTAATATTAGAACTTAAATATGATATTCATGGATGTTTTATTACCCCCCAATTACTTATGCAAACATGTTTAATGTTCTAGTCAAAGTAGGACTCTTTACTAGCAAATTGGGCTCCAATTCCCCCGGGGTAATTGTCGGAAATGGCTTCTCAAATGATCCCAAAGTCACTCGAATTTCTGAACAGAGGAAGGGGATGAGTAAGGGAAATTTTTAATGACTGATTTGCATCATGTTTCAGTTTATACAAGCCTTTATGACTCTCTCCAAAACAACTCTCAAATCACTATTTCAACCCTTGGGGAAAATGCACCAAATCTTCTCCCAATGCAATAAAAATGAGTAAAATGGATTCTGATGCTTAAGTACTTGTTGGAATATATTATATTCCTTGGAAGGTAATAATTTCTTTGTATTATGTTAGAATTTGTCTACAATCTTATGTAAAAGAGCAATACATTTAACCCATAGTTATATGGTGTTGTATTTACTTGTGTAGAGTATTTGTCCATGGTATTGTATTAAGAGATGTTGTTTTGGATAATTATATTATCCTGCATGCAATATGTGAGAGTAATTCCTCGCAATATGTGAGAGTAATAGTGTCAAGTGAGTCTCTACACATTATGTATTCTTGATGTAGTAGTGGTACCATTGTGACACTGTTGTACATCATCTATATTCTTTGGGGTATTTGTGCTTTGCTCTCTTGTAAGATTGGAGAAGACATTCTGGAGATAATAGAAGACTACCTTCCTGTGGATGTAACACATTAGGGTGAACCACGTATATCGATTTTCTCTTGTCGTTTTATTTTCTTGTTCTTATATTTTATGATATGTTGTTGGTTGCTTAGATAGGTTAACTAGTTTAGCTTGACTCTATTATTCTAACATGGTATCAAAGCGGGTTACTATGATCTAGTACCTTCTATAGCTTTCAATAAATAATTATTATCATTTGGGCATTTTCATTTTGTTGTAGATTTGCTTTCTATCTGGTAGCCATTAGGCTTCTCTTCAGATCTGGGCATATTTCTGCATTTGTTTTTTACCCTAACCCTAACTTGTTTTGTAAGATTTTTGCAGAATTTTTTCAAGGGTTTCTTGATGTTTTTTCTGTAAATCTACATGATTTCGGGGCTCTCCTCAAGGAGATCTTTCTTCCGATTATAAAAATGGAATTTGTAAAAAATGGCAGTAACTTGGTCATTTCCTACTGAACTTTTTATTATAACATGTTTTTGGAATTGGAACAACCATTCTGGATCCACCTATGCAACTAGAAAAGAAGACTGGGCTTTTATGGGCACATTTTTTCAAAGGGTTGTAAGTAAAAGGTTCTATTTCCTTTACTATTTTTCTATCTGTGTTTTTTGCAGATTCATATTAGTACGGTAAAGTATTTAAGTTTTATGTTATTCATTTTTTGCATTTAGGTTTTGTTTCTAATCATGTTTATTAAGATATTATTTCTTGTTCTTGCTATATATTTGTCTCACATTTCTATATGGAAATATTGGCATCTTTTAAGGACATGGATCTCTAGTATTTTGTCATGATGATAGCTATAAACCATCTAATGCTTAATATTTTTTAAATATACTTAATAATTAATTTGTTCTTTTCTTTGTTTTGTTTATAAAAACAATTTTATAAGAACAATCTCATATATGTTATCTAGTTATCATTATTTACTTTATTTATATGTTGTTGCTGGCCTTTGTGTAAAAAAAATTTCATTCTTTTATAAGTAATATCTTAATGATCATTATATGCTCTTGCTAATTAAATTCTTAAGTAAAATCATTTTTTTAATCTATGTAATATCATATTTTTTGGCTTGTCATAAGTTATTTAATTGGGATATAGTTTCTTTTTCATGTATTGCAGAGATTGTATCTATTTCCTATGCTATTTGTCTCTAACATTCCAATATGGAAGCATTGACATTTCCAGGCAATTCCATCTCTTGCATATTTACATAGTGTTAACAAGAAATGAACCCATGATTAAGACCATTAGTGACTTGTCATTTCATAATTTTTATAAGTGATATCATGAGTTGATCATAATTTTCTATATGCTGATCATATTAAACATTTTCATTTATCTATATCTCATGTCGTGTTTATTTCGATCATCTTTTACTCAATATTTATATGGATTTGAGCAATCTTTAAATATTGAACTATTTATCATGAGCACCTTGTTCTTGTTGCAATGAGATTTCTATTCTTATGATTGCAGAGGTTATCTTGTTCCTACTTTTCTCTAACATTCCTATATGGAAGCATTGACATTTTCAGAGCATTCATCTCTTGCATATTAACCTCATACTAATAAGAAATGCACCTATGCTTCAGATTAGTTGCTTGATGACTAAATTTTCATATATTTAAGTGAAATCTTTGGTTCACTATTTATATGTTGTGGCTGACACTTAATGTGTAAAAGTAACTTCATTTTCCTTAATGAGCAAGCTAATCTTTTATTTGATCATATTATGTTGCCATTCCTTTATATGATGTTTTCTAACCTTTGGTATAAAAGCATTTTCATTTCTGTATGATCATTTTTTGTTTTATGATCTTTATATGCTTTAATCTTGAAATTTCTTATGCAGATAAGTTCTCTATTTAGGATTTCACCTTATTCCAGAAGTAATGAAGCACCATCTTCTACTGTTAAATTCATGATGTTCATCTGTATGGTATCATTTTCGATGTATAGACCATTGGGGTCTTTCTTCTTCGATGTTTGAGGCCTTCTACAGATATTTATAGTGCATCTTGATTGGAAGAATATCTGCTATCCGCATGTGTATTGGCCATCTAGGTTTTTTTGTACATTGTTGTGGTGTTCTTAGCCACATGTTTTGTTGTATCAGTCGTCATAAGGTATCTGTACACTAGTGTGGATGTTATATCAGAGTTCTTCAGCTATCATGTATGGGTGTGATGATTCTTGTGGTGATTTGGACATCTTGCGATTGGATTACATCACATGTTCTCGACATTTTATCATTGGGTCTTTCATCATACAACCTAATTCATGTGCATTTTCATGATTAAGTGAGAAGTGGTTGTTCATCATCAAATTCCATCAGCCGAAGTGTTCTTCTTTTTCAGCTTTGGTTCTTCTGGAAGTTGTCATCAAGGGGGAGCAGTAATGACTCCTTCCTTCCTTAGTGTTAGTGTGGGCCCTTCTCCTAGCCATTATTAAGGGGGAGTGTTGGAATATATTATATTCCTTGGAAAGTAATAATGTCTGTGTATTATGTCGGAAGTTGTCTACAATCTTATGTAAAAGAGGAATACATTTAATCCATAGTTATATGGTGTTGTATTTACTTGTGTAGAGTATTTGTCCATGGTATTGTATTAAGAGATGTTATTTTGGAGAATTATATTATCTCACATGCAATATGTGAGAGTAATTTTTCCTCGTCTCTTAGGATATAATAGGGTCAAGTGAGTCTCTACACATTATGTATTCTTGATGTAGTAGTGGTACTATTGTGACACTGTTGTACATCATCTATATTCTTTGGGGTATTTGTACTTTTCTCTCTTGTAAGATTGGAGAAGACATTCTGGAGATAATAGAAGACTACCTTTCCATGGATGTAACCCATTAGGGTGAACCACGTATATCGGTGTTCTCTTGTCCTTTTCTTTTTCTGTTCTTAAATTTTATGATATGTTGTTGGTTGCTTAGATAGGTTAACTAGTTTAGCTTGACTCTACTATTATAATAGTACTGAACATGAAAATTGTAATTAACATTAATGATAGCCCATCCATCAGATATTTATGATAGATACATTCCTCCATTTGAAATAATCAGCATTACCATGGCATATATCAAAATAGAGTGGAAATGGTCATTGTTTGCTCATTAAAAATCAATTTGACATACAAATATTGAGTATTTCGACTTGAAACTTTCTAAGAATGAGGGAAAGAGAATATTTAACTAATTAAAATCATAAATGGACAATGAAAGGCTCTCCCATTTTGAAATCATCAGCATTACAATGGTTCACAACAAGATAGTGGGGAAATGGCACTATTTCTTCATTGTTCAACATTTTTACATGAATTCTTTTGAGTATTTTGACCTGAGAGTCTTTTGAACATGATATACAGAGAATATACATAATAGCCTAAGATAATGGGAATTATAATCTTTCCCAAAGAGATCAATATCTCACCCAAAGCGCAATCCCTCCATGAGCAAGAATATGCAATAAAAACTGGAAATGGTTGAGAGAAAGTGTTGCAATAGAAGGAACCATAAGCTTCTCTATAGCTTACACCTGCAAATAAAAATCCATTAAATCTCCATGAAATACCTGAGTGGCCTCTCCAAACACCAACTTCGATGGGAATATTTCACCCTCGAAATTGGCTAAGGCAAGAAAACTAGTCATCCACTAGCTCTCACAATTCACAAATGACAATTTCTCAAATGATCAAAATACATTCTCTTGGTTTCTTGCTGTATTTTATAAACATCCTTAGCCTTCTAAGTTTCTAAATCCATCCACAAACTCAATCCAATTTGAATTTGGGTGTGGGATCATGAATTGACATGTGTCCCCTCTTTCCTAGCCTTCCACCTTCCCCAAATTTGAGTAGGAGCCCATTGAGCTTCCTAAACTCACATGAGAGCTCTCCTGGATGGTATATTTAGACCTAACATGTTAGATATGTCATATATCAGCCTTCATATCTTTTTTTTTCATAGGTGTCATAACATCTTCATCATTGTTGTCATAGAGCTAGGGAATCTAGTCCAAGTGGCTCACTAGCTCCAAAATGACTCTTCCTTTCCCATGTAAGTTACATTTCTTCCCAAATTAGACCTATTATGCATATGGAAAAATGAATTAACCTTATAACTCATCCAATCAACTTTAGTATTCCCATGGATTCGAAATTGCAAGAGGGGGTTGCCATTTGGTACCAAATTTCTAACTTGTGTGGGCCCCATAGTCTCCATGTGTCTCTGTGCTCAATTTCCACTTTGATTTTCCCTTTGATTTATTTTTTTAGCTCCTTTATTAAATATATATTCCATTCTAATGTTCAAACATCATTTATTGTCCCCCTTATTCCATATCCAAAAGCTTCCACCCCCAACCTAGTAAACTAGTAATTTTCCTCCTTGGCAATTATTTGACCCTTAGCATCAATTTGACAAACTCTCATGACTATGGAAAATGTGATTAGGCCATTGTGGCCCAATGGAAAATTTGGGACATGAAAAATCCTCCCTTCCCAGTATTGTTTTTCCTCGAGCAATTTCAAACATGGGTATTGAAGAACCTGCTTTCTATATGATTCTTTGAAGTTACCACTGAGTTTCCCAACTTTGAGTCTTTGAGATTCCATGAATATTTTAGAGAGGAACCACCATGCTTGCTGCTGCACTACTCTGATTAAAATCACTTAATTAAGTGAGGAATCCATCTCCCATACTGCTTTCTTCCCAAAAAAATTGAAATCAATGGGACCTAAAAAACTATCCCAGGGTCCCATTGCACTCCAACAATTAAGAGTGCTCTCCAACCCATACCATGAGGAAAGAGAATTATGGGATCCCATTTTCTTGTATGAATTATTTCAAACATCACAAGTACATAATATATACCATCAAAGTACAAAACAACATAATAAATATGTACATCAAGAAGGTGCCTCATCAAAAAATCATAAAAGTGCTTATACCTCCAAGTAAGTAGACCACCATTTTCCAAGTGCATACAAGATTCAAGTGACCAATAAAATCTGATCCAATGACATAGGTGAGGATCCCATGTCCCATAATTCTGCCCCAAAGATATATAATGTGCATCAATATAATCATCCATGTGTTCTTTCATCCGAGTGAATGAAGAACCTCCACCAAAATTTGATCCAAATAATGAGCAAAAAAAACAAGGAGACTTCAAATGACTCAGAGAAGTCTCACCCATACATTTATGAATGATAGAATCATAAATATATAACAAAGTATGTGGTTGGAAACAAAATTGTTCTCCAATCATAAATCTATTCACCCCAGTGTTGGATGAATTTCCTCCAACATCAAATGAACCAAGTGTTAAGCAAGAGAAACCATGAGTCTTCAAGTGACTCAAATGCATATCATAGGTGCACACATGTAGATGTGAATCATCATAAAGTAACAAAGGATGCTGCTAAAAATGTGAATAATAATGTTCTCCAACCATGTCATCATAAAAAGTAAATCTAGGAGTTCCATACTCCTCATGTGACACCATAAAAAAGAACCCTTTCATCCATACTTCATTGCGACTAATGCTGCAAAACATGGAATTGTAGGATGTAGGAGAATGAACTAACTCACCCAAATGATAAAAAAAAGTGCATAAGTTTCATCATGGGAAGGATCTATATGGGTAGTGTCATGCAGCTCCTTCAAAAGTGTGAAACCTTTGTCATAGATTGGTTCCAATGTAGAGGAATCATGCTCTTCTTTGAAAATTGCATAACCTTCATCAAGAGACAATTCAAGTTCCTCTTCCACCACATAAAGTGTTTGGATCTATTCAAGTTCATCTTCAAACACATCAATCACATTCAAATTTCTACATTTATCATGATCCACCATGTCATGAGAATACTCCAAACAATCTACCATTTGAAAATCGAAAACATAGAAGGAAAAACAAGTATCTTGCAACTTTTCAGGAAGTTGCTCATTTCGAATTGTGAGCTTATGATTATCCTCATTATTCTTCAAGTATGCATCATTTAACAATTCATTAAGCTCAAACAAATTGTTTCTATTAAAAAGCAGAGACATTAAATTACCTTTGATGTGGCACATTGCTCTTTGAATCTTCTCCATGTCTTCAAGGAAGGATGTTTCCTCCGATGAAGTAGCTCTCCAACAAGAATTTGACACTAATACTTGAGTGTCATGGAGTATGCTAAGGGAATATTGGATATTATTTTCATTCATATTTAATGACCCTTAAATAAAATGAGGCTCTTTCAAATGAACCTCCTCATCTTCTTCCTTCTTGCTTGGACCAACTTCATGAAGCTCAAGTGGTGATGGGGAAGTTGATCGTGTTTCTTCTTCAATTGCTGCAAGGTCTTAATTTTCATGTTTACTAGAAATTTGGATTGCATAAAAAATTTGAAATATGATCTCTATGTCACCAACATAGATTCGTGAGCACCCATCAGTAGGTACTCCTTCATAGTTCAAGCATCCACAATAGATGATCTTTGCTTCATTTCCAAGGTAGAATGTGTCTCTAAATGATCTTCGGTATTTTCAGTAGAAACTTATTCATACTCATGTTATGTCTCTTCATATTTTTTAGAGTCACTTGGTATTGAATCTCAATCCTCTTCATGTACTACTTCTTCTACTTCACCTATTTCAGAACTAGGTGGTTCATGGGTCTCCTCCTTTTGCTCCTTTAAGCAAGCCGATACATTTTTCCCCTTGATTTTCTTAAAATAAATATATTTTATCCAACCTTGGATAGCCAAAAATTCAAATCCTTTCATAATATTCTTGTCCATGTCTTCAAAGATAGGTTCCATGAATTTTATATGCTCGTCAGCATCATATGAAGTTCCCTTTTCATCCCTAGTCATAATTTCCTCTTCAATAAAAGAAATTTTGGGTTTCAATATCTAATGGTGGTCCCTGAATTCGTGTACTCATAAATATCAGATCACATCAGGTTCCAATATCATGCTATGATACCACTCTAATGTTCCAATTTCGAAATTTTATTAAATGACCATTTTTTCCACTTTTTCCCAAATTTCGACCTTAACTAGTTTTGATGTCTAGACCTCCAAATCGACCCAAAAGCTCCCAAATTTTCTCAGAATGTACATGAATGATATTAGAATTTAAATATTATATTCATGGATGTTTACGAACCCCCAATTACTTATACAAACTTTTGTAATTTTCTGTTCAAAGTAGGATTCTTTACTAGCAAATTGGGCTCCAATTCCCCCTGACTAATTGCCGGAAATGGCTTCTCAAATGATCCCAAAGTCACTTGAATTGATGAACAAAGGCAGGATATGAGTAAGGAAAATTTTTAATGACTGATATGCATCATGCTTCAGTTTATATATTCCTTTATGACTCTCTCCAAAACAGCTCCCAATTCACTATTTCAACCCTTGGGGAAAATGCACCAAATCTTCTCCCAATGCAATAAAAATGAGTAAAATGGATTTTGATGCTTAATTAATGAACATGAAACTTGTAATTAACATTAATTACAGTCCATCCATCATAAATTTTTCATATATACATTCCTCCTTTCGAAATAATCAGCATTACCATGGCATATATCAATGGTCATTGTTTGCTCATTAAAAATCAATTTGATATACAAATATTGGGTATTTCGACTTGAAAATTTATGAGTATGAAGAAAATATAATATTGAACTGATTATAATCATAAATGGACAATTAAAATCTCTCCCAATTCAAAATCATCAACATTACAATGGTTCACAACAAGATAGTGGGGAAATGGCACTATTTCTTCATTGTTCAACATTTTTACATGAATTATTTTGGGTACTTCAACCTGAGAGGATTATGAACATGAAATACAGAGAATATACATCATAAAATAATATAATGGTCATTATAATCTTATCCAAAGAGATCAATAGCTCACCCAAAGGGCAATCCCTCCATAAGCAAGAATATGCAATAAAAACTGGAAATGGTTGAGAGAAAGTGTTGCAATAGAAGGAACCATAAGCTTCTATGTAGATTACACCTACAAATAAAACTCCATTAAATATCCATTGAAGACCTGAGTGGCCTCTCCAAACACCAACTTGGATGGGAATATTTCACCCTTGAAATTGGCTAAGGCAAGAAAACTAGTCATCCACTAGCTCTCACAATTCACAAATGACAATTTCTCAAATGATCAAAATCCATTCTCTCGGTTTCTTGATGTATTTTATAAACATCCTTAGCCTTATAAAGTTCCCAATCCATCCACAAAATCAATGTTATATTTTTATCATTTAAGCAATATGATCTTAGTATCTTATCTGAGAGAATAACATGCATAGCAATAATTACAAGAGACAAGAGACACAAAGAGTTTTCCTCAGGGAAACCATAAAGGAGAAAACCCCGCAACTTCCTTAGAGATAGAATGAGCACCAATGGCAAAAGTAAAACCCAAAGATAGAAATATTATCTCCGACAGTTATTCTCTCTCTTACTTGTGCGATCTCCTCCTCTCTCACTCATGCACTATAGTTGAGTGTGTGTGTGTTCCAAATAGAGAGGATCACTCTCTATATATACTATTTTTAGACATGACAATTACCTACTAGGGCCAACTTCACTAGGAGAGTCTAATAACCCTAATGCCCCTCAATTGTGGGGACTTTGCCCCCTGATCAAAAAAAGGAGGGTTAACCTCTATGACTTTACATGACTTTATTATATTAATGATTCTCTCGATGGGAACATCGAGGTACAATGAAATACAAATGATTCTCTCGATAGGGAAATCAGGGTACAATATAAGATATACAAGTGAATACATTCTAAAGTTACAAATACATCAACACTCCCTCTTAACTAGGAAGGTATTCTCTTGACACAATTTATCAACACAAGTCTTCATAACTGGATCATCATCAAAGTTGGATCATCATCATTGCTCCTACTATCTCGAGCAAATGGTGATATCTCTCAATTCTACTCGTCATAGGAATTTATACAGAGCCAACCCTTTTTCATGTTGGTTGTAGGCCTATCCTCCATCTAGGTCTTCTTCTTCAGCGCTTATATCATCGACATGGTAGGACACACCTACTACCATCCGAGAAGGACTCCAACACTTACATCCACATGCATGGTAGGACACACCTACTACCATCCGGGAAAGGCTCTAGCACTTATATCCATCGACATGGTAGGACACACCTACTACCATCCGGGGAAAGGCTACAACACTTATATCCATCAGCATGGCAGGACACACCTACTACCATCCAGGGAAAGGCTCTACACTTACATATGTCAATGTGGTAGGACACACCTACTACCATCTGGGGAAAGGCTCTGCACTTACATCTGTAGGCATGGTAGGACACACCTACTACCATTTGGGGAAAGGATCTACACTTACATCCGCCAGCATGGTAGGACGCACCTACTACCATCCAGGGAAAGGCTCAGCACTTACATCTTACCATGGGAGGAACCAATCCTGCCACCATGTCAGAAAGGCACAACACTTACATCTGACCATGGGAGGAACCAATCCTGCCACCATGTCAAAAAGGAACATCACTTACATCTGACCATGGGAGGAACCAACCCTACCACCATGTCAGAAAGGCATAGCACTTATATATGACCATGGGAGGAACCAATCCTGCCACCATGTCAGAAAGGCACACAGACTCATCACTTCTCCTTGGAGGGAACCTCAATCTGGAGAACACCAAGCTTCTCCCTGAAGTACTCATACTTCACTTTGGCCATTTCTAGCATAGAATTACAGCAGGGATGATTACATCCAAGGATAACCTATGAGCTTCGCGAGGATTGATTACATTCAAGGACAACCTACATGACTATTTACGTTTGAGCAACCTATGAGCTTT
>LPNX010088394.1:5053-34590 GCA_001517045.1 Pseudotsuga menziesii | reverse complement strand
AAAATTTCACAGTCAGAAAATGAGTAAACTCAAGCAAATATGCAAGCTAAAAATAAAAATGACAATCAAACATAAAATTTGAAGAAACAAGTTCCTGACTTAATAAGCTTCATTGGGATTTTATGCTCAAACAACCTACCTCACCGGCTATGATAGAACTAATCACTCCTCTTTCAAGAGATCTCGATATGGATCACAAACTAGAGCTTCACTGCTCCCTTTCTTCTTCGACTGTACTAAGTTCCATGCAGGACTGCTTCCTGTTAAACCAAGAGACCACACCTGATCCCATACTAAAGTAGCACCCTGAAGTGCTCTTCCTCTTAATGTCACTGTCTACCCAATTTGAATCCATATAACCCTCCAAGTTAATGTTCTGATTCGTCTCATACTTGAGCCCATAATCAACTGTACCCTTTGGGTACCTCACTGCATGCTTTGCAACCATCAAGTGAACATGTCTCAGATCCATCAGGAACTGGATCAATGTGTTCACAGCAAAGAAAATATCTGGTCTCGTATTTGTTAGGTGCATCAAGGACCCAATCATCTGATGATACATTGTGGCATCAACTGACTCTAACGAAGAATCAATCAATAGCTTCATGTTCTATGCCATAGGTGTGGTCATGGCATTGCAGTCCATCATCCCGAACCTATTCAGGATATCCACTGCATACTTCCCTTGTCCCAGGGAGATTCCATCTGCATTCTGCCACACCTCCATGCCTAGAAAGTAGTGCATCATATCCAAGTCCTTTATTTCGAACTCTGCAGCAAGTCTCCTTCTTGCAAATTTAACGTGTTCCTCTTTTCTTTTAGGAACAAGTCATCGACATATACAGGAGAATCACTGGTATTCCACCTTCAACCTTGAAGTAAAGGTTGGAATCTGCTTTACACTCAGTAAATCCTAGATTCATCAGTAATCTTTCCATCCCGTCGTACCATGTCGAACCTCAAGATCTTTTGCAGTCACTCCCTCTGAAGTGGAGCATCATTCTCCCTTTGCCTTTCGTACTCTATGCATTGAAACATTTTGTACCGGAGTGACAAGTAGCTTCCTCTGCTACTAATATTCTATGTATCCATATAGGGTCACTGGATACCAAGATCCTCTATCTTAAACCTTTTCAAAATTTCTTCTTGCACCCATCTGTGAGCTTTTCATCCTCTATAGGAATTCATCTTCAACCTTGTAGAAAAGGTTAATATCTTCATCACTCTAGGTGATCTTCAAGCTCCTCATGTATGTGTTATCCCATGGGTTCCTTCTGAGCTCATACAAGGCCTTCTTTAATTTTCATACATGATTCTAACTGTCATGTGTTTCAACTCCCACTGGCTGCAAATGTCTCTTCGTAGTCTATGCCTTTTTTCTGTGAGAAGACTCATGCTACAAACCTTGCCTCGTATCCCATGATGTTTTCATCTATTGCATGCTAGATATTGTAGATCCATATGGAAGATACTACAGACTTCCCTTCAGGTCTCGATACTGCATCCTAGACATCATTCTTCTTGAACTGGTGCACTTCTTCCCTTTCTTCTTGGCTATTTCTTCATAGCCAGAAGGTTATGCATCAATGATGTCGCTCAACAATGTCACATAATTGAACTGTGTCTGAGACCTCTTTCTTTCTTTGAAAGTATTGTCATATTATTCTTCATCTTGTATTATTTCTTGAACTGTCGTCACTTGTTCTTCAGAACAAGTCTCATCCTTCTTTTCTTGTAGGCGATTGTATGCGATATTTCCTACAATTCAAATGCATTAGTTGTATGGTTAGAAACATTTCATAAGGCATATTCATAATGGAAAATTCTTATGCATAAAGATATAATTATGCAACTACTTTAGCCAATACAACATTCATCCATATCTCATGGAAACTTTCTAGATGCCTTCCATCTCTACCATGACATCATTGAGATTGTGCACTAATCCAATATCTCAGCAAAGAGGTTTCATTCTAGATAAGTATCAATGGAGAGTTGTATAGAATCATGGGCTACTTACCCATCACATGAATATTAGTAGTATACTGTCATTAATGCAAACATTCTATCATGCATAACACATCAACTGAACATAAGGGTGGTAGGTGCGGGGGGGATTTTATTGGATCCCGGAGGACAAACTAAAAAAACCTTTGCTTGGGGTCTGGGCCACAAGATGAACAATGAAGCTGAGTGGATGGCTCTCTTGCAGGGACTAGAACTTTTGGACACTATATATACCTCCAGGATAGCGGTTTTTGGCGACTCAAGGCAAGTCATATAAAAAATGATCAATGGCTACACCTCAGGATCCATCAAGTGCAGAAGGTTGTTAGACATAATCACTCCTCTCCTTTCGAACAATTATGAGTTTGATCACATCCTCCGAGCAAATAATGCCCTTGCACATGCCTTAGCTAACATAGGGGCCTCCCTTCCCCAAGGTCACTATTGTTTCAATGGCTTAGACATAAGTCTCAAACCCATACCCTAATGTCTCTAAGGTTACACCCCCCCTTACTAACCCACCCCACCTCAAATATCATTGCAATAATTCCTTTGGACTATGGTTTTAAACATGTTCCTTGCCTTGGCGACACGTGGTTTCCATTCACCTCCATCTCCTTCTCGATTCTGCCCGCCTTAATGAACCATCCCCTCCGGATTAATTGCTCATTCAGAAGACACGCTTCAAGTCTTATCCAGCTCTATGCAATGGCTTCTTCCCAAAGTTTTGTTCACCCCCCTACTCCATATGATAGTCCAAACCTTCCTCATTCTTATGCAATCTTTCCGGAAAAATATTTGCTCGTTGTTATCTTAGGAGTCGACGAAGGCTATGCTCAGGGGATCCCATGGAATTCCTTGCCTCTGATCATGGCCTTTGTTAAGGAAAGGCTATCTCTCGCTGCATTCTTGAATTGCATCTGATCTTCACGAGTTATTGGTCCTTCGTGGCATTCAGTCTCAGGCTCTGCGTCTAGTGTACTTACAGTCGGGCATTTTCTCCTTAGAGGTAACTCTTTGACCTTTGGTTGTAACTATTCTAGTTGGAAGGAAGGAGCAATTGGAACACTCTCTTGCCATAGCAGGAAGGATTGTGACATTCTTCAGTAAGAAATTACCACTCTCATCTCAGCTGTCGGTAATCTGCCTTTCAGTATTAGTTTTATTTTCTTTGGGCAGGTTCATGAGTTTATAGGTTCTGATAGGAATTTTCTCAGCAGTTTTTCAAACCTTGGGCCTTGCTAATCTCAATTCTAGCCACGAAATAATGGACCGTGAAGGTGAAAACGCAGGTCTTGCAGACCTGAAGGAAAAATTCGGCGTCTTTATGAAATGGTGGCTATTGGAATCATGGATAGTAGAGAGACAACCAAAGAAATTAAAAATCTTGTTAATGTGGTTGGTTACACATCCTATCAGATTAGCAACCATGATGCCAGGATTGATGATACTGAAATGAATTTAAAGGAAATCATGGGGAAAGTGGACCGCATTCAGGAGGACCTCCAGGGTTTGGTTCAAATGAATCAAGGAAGTCAAGCACATGAATACCTTCCAAGGGTAGCTCAGCACATGGAGGAGGAATCGGTCACACAACCCCTGGGGCATCCAGGAAACCCTTAATGAGTTTGATAATTAGCTTATGTTTTTTTTCTTATTTCTTAACCAGCAGTACATTTAGATATATACTACCTCTGTCTTTAATAGTTATGTAAGAACTATGTTCGGCATATTAAGGTCAATTCTTTGGCCTAGTTTTGTCTTTTCTATTTCAGATCAGCAAGAACTATTCAGATGATGTTTTTTGTAATGTATGGATGTGCACAACCTGTTTAATATCAAACCTTTTTATATTTTTTGTTAAAAAGAAAACACATCAACTGAATACAAACAAATGCATAATATCATGAAATGAAAATTGAATATTTATCTTTATTCATTTCGTGGGTAAACACCTTCTTGAGCCTTCAGCTTCATCATCTTCTTCATTCATAACAACATCATTTCTTATCCAAATGCTAACATGGCCCAAGAGGTTCTTCAAGAGTTGAGTCCTTTGTATTCCTCATCGCTTGAGGGATCTTCTTTCGATCATGAGAACTTGATCTTCAGTTGCTCCCATTTTCTCTTCTCTTATTATGAGTCGAGCTTCTTCACGTGTTCACTCTTCCCGGAGTCTACTGAAGGTAATCACTTCCTTCTGGCACACATTCCTCAAATGAATGAATCCCATGATCCTGGGAGGCCATTCAAGGTGGTTATCACAGTTTCTTCATCCACTACTTCAAGTTGTTCTTTGATTTGGGAGACCCTTGTAAAGTATGACTGTATAGTCCCTGCATTCCGGATCTTTACATTCTTCAACTCATTCCTCAAATTCATCTTCTGATTTATGTTCTTCCCTTCAAATAGCT
This sequence comes from Pseudotsuga menziesii, assembly GCA_001517045.1. NCBI lineage: Eukaryota > Viridiplantae > Streptophyta > Pinopsida > Pinales > Pinaceae > Pseudotsuga > Pseudotsuga menziesii. The sequence goes on along the minus strand of LPNX010088394.1, from coordinate 30,169 downwards.
TGTTCAAGGAATCAAACATATCTTTAGGTGTCTTTAGGGAAGACACTTGTGGTATAAGGTGATCCTTGATTGAATAAAAAATGATCCTCTTGGCCTTGAACAAGTTCTTCTTATGTAAGGTTTTAGCCTCATCTCCCTCTAGAACTGGAACCTCTCCACTTATGTATGTGTCCAATTCATTTCCTTCAAGAACCAGTGAAATCCTATACTTCCATTCTCAGAAATTTTTTAGCTTCACCAAGATTTTCATCAATATGGTGTGATATTATACGTCATTTTGAAATGAAAACCTCAAATGTAAATAGCAAAATATTAGATCTTACCGATTTGAGATGTTCGTCCTGGTTCCAGATCTGGCTGATCTAGGGTTTGCCAGAGAAAAACTATTTTTCAAAACTTGGAATATTTCATATCTGATTGGATAGAAGTATGTTCCTTATTAATGCGATCTTTTCAATGTACTCATTTTCTAAAAACAATGGAGGGAAGCTCCCGAAACAGGAAGCCCTAGTTTTCCAATTTCTTCTACATAAATTTTTTATATTGTTTATGCGGTATCTCTAAAATTAATGCTCCTCAGTGTATGTAATTTCATATTTAGGTAGCCTATTCTATTATATTTCTCACATTGCATGTTTTATCATAATTAGTTTCACCAATTGGGACTTACGAAAGTTTTCCCATGGCGACGTATTCCAGGACTGTTCAAAATAGCAAACTTGTACAGACTTCCACGTGTCATTGTTTCACCTTCGGGGTCTGAAAATTTTACCACAGATAATACAGTCCATTCCCTATATGGAACATCCTGGGAAATTTCATTTGGACGTTCATAGCCCGATATATAGCAATTCTCCCAAGGTGTCCTATTTAGGGATGAATCCTGGGATAGGCTAGAACCCTGATTTGGAGGAATCATATCTCCCAGAATATAGTGAATCTGAGGCTGCAAATTTTACAAAGGGTACATTAGGAATTTATATTTGGCCTGTAAATGTTTCAGATCTTGATCCTTCTCCAATATAGAGATATAGCGAATGTACCAAAACTGCTAGTTTTAGTATTTTAGGGTTTTTCAGCCCGAGGTCAAATTAGAGTTTGACTTTCCCAGAGTTTTACCCAACCAAAAATTTCATTCTTGGTCTCTAAATTTTGAATTTGAGGAGGAGAGAAATCATATGTTGGGATCACTAAAAAATTCCTCTTCTGTGAAAAGCCCTAATTTCCTACAGCAGTGATAGGTCAAAAACTGAAAATGCCCGACCCTCAAATTCTGCCTCGACAGAAAGATGCTCCTTCAATGGAGAGTTATCCTAGCATCCTTTTTCTAATGATCTGTGGAGAGAGACACAAAAATTAAGAATCCATAGCTTCTTCAGCTGCACAGTGTCTTCTTCTCAGGTTAGCTCTGATTCCATGTTAGATTTTCATCATTTAAGCAATATGATCTTAGGATCTTATATGAGAGAATAACATGCACAACAATAATCACAAGAGACAAGAGACACAAAGAGTTTTCCTCGAGGAAACCATCAAGGAGAAAACCCCGCAACTTCCTCAGAGATAGAATGAGCACCAATGGAAAAAGTAAAACCCAAAGATAGAAAGATGATCTTCGACAGTTGTTCTCTCTCTTACTTGTGTGTGTGTTCCAAATAGAGAGGCTCACTCTCTATTTATACCAGGGTTGACTTCACTAGGAGAGTCTAATAACCCTAGTGCCCCTCAACTGTGGGGACTTTGCTCCCCAATAAAAAAAAAGAGGGTTAACCTCTATGACTTTACATCACTTTATTATATTAATGATTCTCCCAATAGGAACATCGAGGTACAATGAAATACAAATGATTCTCTCGATAGGAAAATCAGGGTACAATATAAGATATACAAGTGAATGCATTTCGAAGTTACAAATACATCAACACTCAATCCAATTTGAATTTGGGTGTGGGTTCATGAATTGACATGTGTCCCCTCTTTCCTAGCCTTCCACCTTCCCCAAATTTGAGTAGGAGCCCATTGAACTTCCCAAACTCACATGAGAAATCTCTTGGATGGTATATTTCAACCTGACATGTCAAATATGTCAATTGTCAGCCTTCAGATCTGATTTGTGTCATAGGTGTCATAGCATCTTCATCATTGTTGTCATAGAGCTAGGGAATCTAGTCCAAGTGTCTCACTAGCTCCAAAATTACTCTTCCTTTCCCATGTAAGTTACATTTCTTCCCAAATTCAACCTATTATGCATATGGAAAAATGTATTAACCTTATAACTCATCCAATAACCTTTAGTATTCCCATGGATTCAAAATTGCAAGAGGAGGTTGCCATTTGGTACCAAATTTCTAGCTTGTGTGGGCCCCATAGTCTCCATGTGTCTCTATGCTCAATTTCCACTTTGATTTTCCCTTGTATTTATTTATTTAGCTCCTTTATTAAATATTTATTCCATTCTAATGTTCAAACATCATTTATTGTCCCCCTTATTCCGTATCCAAAAGCTTCCACCCCCAACCTAGGAAACTAGTAATTTTCCTCCTTGGCAATTATTTGACCCTTAGCATCAATTTGACAAACTCTCATGAATATGGAAAATGTGATGAAGCCATTGTGACCCAATGAAAAAATTGGGACATGACATATCCCCACCTCTGCTCACGACCATAGACGCGGATGACAACATATGCAGGTTCTTTGAGGACAATGCTGAAGGAAACGATGTTGTTGCAGTCAAGGAGTAGACTACCCATGCCAAAATGGAAGGAAAAACTATGGTGAAGGAGAATACTTAAGGCGATACCACTCGACTTGAAGCTAGCACTAGTGGAGCCACGCGGGACCATCCAAATGATGTCAAAGTCGAGGCCAATCCCACTGCACCCATGTCGTAGACATGCACCAGTACAAATGTCAAGTAGATTTTTTTATAGCTCTAATAATGTCATTTTCTAGGTTTTGTGTTTGGTTAGGTTTTTGCTACAAGGAAGATAGCCTCTTCTCATCTTCTCTACTTTTAGTTTTGATTTTCAATGAACTCCATTACAGACATGGTAGGATAACTCTGGTTATAGGTTGATTTCTCCCATAAAGAGGCCCACAAAACTATGCATTGGGTTGTTTTTTTTGCTATAAAATGCCCCATGATTGTATTTTTGTATATTTTCTTCTATAATTTAATGTGAATTCTAACTTTAAAAAATAATAAATACACATGATTTAAAGCTAATATCTTGAACTCCACCTTCCTTCTTCTTTTTTTAAGTTGATTATTTCATACTTTCGTTAACCAAAGTATAATAATCATCTTCATGATGGGTAAATTCACCTCTTCATTTCAAACTTTCCATATAAATAAAAGTGGAATGAAAATATATATTTATATACCTTCGGTCATTATAATAAAATACACTCATGTTTAATAAAATACCTTCAGTCATTATAATAAAATACACTCATAGTTTCCGTCCATTTTTATATAATCCAAGTTTAAAGGCATATGGAGACATCAAGGTTTGAAAGTGTGAAACAAAACATAGTATATAATTCTTGAAAAAGCTTGAAAGCGTACTCCTAATTTGTATTTAAAAGACAAATCGTCACTAAAAAATATTATATCATGCAAATATTGAGAAATGGAATGAGTCCATTTGTTAATCCCAAGGCTTCAATTAGATCCCATTGACGAGACGTATTGCTTTTGGTGGGCAGAATGAGACCTTTGATGAAAACATATTATATTTTATATAAATAATTGTTACATAATCTATATAATATTTATTTTTTATTTAAATCATAATTGACATACTTAATTTTAAAATAATTTATTACATGTTAATGTTAAGGTTGAAGTAATGAAAGATATTCTTTTTACGTTTTTTTTATTAGTCATAACTTTTTCCATTTCTAAAAATATCTTTTTAAATGTTACATTATTTTCCGAGCATTGTTGAGGGACTAAGCTATCTATCTGACTATTTGCACGAAGGTTCACTGACGTCGTCTAATAGATAGCTTACTCCATTACCCTCACCAAGACTTACTCTCTCACCAAGATGTACTTGATTTGATTTATGAAAACTTCCAACTTTGTATGAGATTATATGGACAGCTCTATTCACCTAGAGAATTGACTCCCTCCGAATATTTTTCATTTTATTGGTGTCTCAGTAAATGATTGCATAGAACAATGTATGCTGATGTATGCTGATAAAATAGAAAATATGCAGATTTTAATGAGACTATATGGCGAGGAATAATCACATGGAGAATTGAATAAGTTCAAATAATTTCAGTACAATGGAGTCACGGTAAATGAATAAATAGAACCGTGTACAATGATTAACAATTCAGGATAGAAACTATGCAGAAGCACAAAATGCAGTGCATCGTCAACGGACTTTAAGTTGTTCAACACGAAACTTAAAACACTTAATGTATGCAATTTCGTTATATTTGAATCTATATATTTTCTATTCTTAATTGTTTATCAACGTACATTGTTCTATGCAATCATTTACTGAGACTCAAATGAAATGAAAAATATTCGAAGGGAGTCAATTCTCCAGGCGAATAGAGTTGTCCATATAATCTCATACAAAGCTGGAAGTTTTAATAAATCAAATCGGGTAAGTCTCAGTGAGAGGTTAACGGAGTAAGTTATCCACTGGACGGAGTTAGTGGGCCCCGGTGCAAATGGTCAAGTAGATAGCTTACTCCCTTAAAAAAATAGACATTTAAGAAACTAAAAAAATAATACATAACCTTAGTCTAACATCTAGCTTTTCTATGCTTTTTTTATAATTACTACAAATTGCTTCAAATAATTGTCTTGAACGATTCATATATATCCCCTTATCTGAGACATAATAACAACACAACTAAAATATTCGAACTTGTGGATTGTTATATTAATCATAATTAACATTTAATTAAATAAAAAAATATCATAATCTTCACTGTTTAATGAATAAAATATTATCATTATTTTTAATGTTTAATGAATAAAAAATTATCATTATCATGATCATCTTCTCTGTAGTGTTTTAATTTTGAAAATAAAGTTGTATGTTTTACACTTTGTTATTTACATAAATAGAATAAAGAAAGTTTAATACAAAATCATATCCTATTTGTGTTAATATTCAATGGTAGCCCCTTCATGTTTTCGACTTGCCATCTTTTAATTCACATTACCTTTGCATTTAAGTTAAATTCCTTCTATAAAAAGAGATCAAATATATTTGGGCCATGGACTCAAACACCTTTAAGTTTTGGCATATAGTTAATTCGTGTTTGTCTTTAGATTAGAGATTTTATGATATGATTTTATAATCTAGGGGAGTAAAATATATCTAATATGATTTCAGTGGAGGCATGTAAGGGTAATTGTATGTAAATATATTTGTAATGATATTGGCCAGTGTATAAAAAGATATATAAGAATTATTAAAGGGAACATGTAAATGGAAGTTGGCCTAATAAAAAGATTATATGTATAATGAGTTGGTATATATAAAAGGGGGACATGTAAATGGGATATATAAATTTATTTGGGTATTTGGAGGAAGTTCTGTTATTCAAGGAGTTATTGTATAACTCATCTCTCTTATCTATCATGGATTTGTGTTATATGTTTACATTGGTGTACATTGTGTGCATCTAGTATATTATGTTATTTTAAGGATTTTGTTATATAACATTTGGTATATTCTTATTACTTGGTTTCATCAGTTGTTAAAACCTTAACTACAAAGATTTGCAAAGAAGGGTATGATATCACCCCAACGGGAGCATATATGAGAGCAAATGTATGTAAATAAATGTGTAATAGAGTTGGCATATTAAATGAGTGACATGCGCAATGAATTGAAATATGTATATATAGAAGATATGTAGTCAATAATGAAGGGGAACATGTGAATGTGATCTAATAATATATTAGAGCATTTGGTGGAGCTTATCCTATTCTTTGAGTTATTTTCTAACTTATTTCTCTTATTTATATTGGAGTTGGGTTTCATGCTTGCATTTTATGTACATTATGTGTATTTGGTATATTATGTTATTTTAAGGATTTGTTACATAACATTATATTCAGAATTGTTGATTTATTATGATTGTAGAAATCAAATTTTAACTCCAACCAGTAAAGAAATCAAAATCAAATCTTCTAATTAAGAAAACAAAACAATCACCTTCCATACATGTTTCTTATTGAATACAAAGATACTAGTATATTATTATTTTCAACCCAAAATTAAAAAGCCAAAAAAATTGTAAGAAACTTGTTGGCAAATTCTCAAAAGCCAATTTCCCTCGTTGAGATCTCCTCTACACTTAGATTTGGTAAAGGATATCCTAAATAAAAGCTTATAAAAAACTACTATTCAAATGCATATACGAGATACACTTTAGAATAATAAAGTTTAGTATCCAAACAAATCTTGCATTTTATCCATTCAAGCTTTATCTTTTTATTTCTAACTTGGAGTTGATAGCTCAAAGAATTGAGCTCATGTATTAAGATGTGCATTAATAAAATCCAAATTTATTTCACTTAAATTTAACATTTCACATTTGCCTAGACTCAACTTCCCTAAATATTTATTGAATATATATTTTCAAATTTAAAAAGATTTAGCTAACTTACACATGAAGGGAGCCATAATCTAGCACTTCACAATGTTATATATAATATCTTTGCATTCTTTTTTTTTTAACCAAAACGATTAAAAATAAATAAATTTAAAGGAAAGATTCGACTTTCACCCAATTACAATTTGTTTTAAAGAATACAATTCCTTACACCAGAATGAGATTTTGTCATAGAATGCATTCTTATTTTCAAGGTAATTAAAACATGATAATAATATGAAGAAAATATTTAGAAGATGTTTTAAGTACATCACAAACCATATAAGCAAAATCAATGATATCATGATTATGAGAGTGTTTTAAATACATCACAGACCATATGAGCAAAATCAATGATATCATGATTATGATGATCATTGTTTCACATTTTGACACACCATACGAGCAAAATCAATGATATCATGGTTATGATGGATCTGTGTTTCACATTTTGAACCATAATTAAACACTTTGAACCATGTAAATAGTTAGAACTTCTTACCTCATGTGAGGAGAACGTAAAACATAGAGGATTAGATAAATCTTTGTACTTAGAGGATTAGGTTTTTTTTGAGATTTTATGAAACATTATAAATAATGTTATTTCTTTATTATCCCTTCTACAAAGTATTCAAATTTATTTAACAAAATATCCAAATTTCATTTAACTATTTTAGGAAGCAAATAACCCATGAATATACACTTTACTAGCCTTGTACACTTTAGCAATAAATCCTCAACAAAATGGTGACTTGGATCCTAAATTCAAAAGTGCTCTTTGGAAATGATGGAGAATACACAACCTCATTATCCATCTAAAATAGTCTTGGTACACTCAAGTGACACGACTAGGTCTTCAACAACAAAATGGTATCTTGATCTTAAATTCAGAAGTGCTCTTTGAAAATTATGGAGAAATTGCATAACCTTACTATCCATATAAACTATTGAATCAAAATAACATTTGAAGGTTTTATTAATGTGTAGATGCCCAAAACAACATATTTGAGATTTTTTATTAATTAAATTTTGTTTTGAAAGTGATTTTAAAAGTCACAATTCCATATTGAATGTCAATGATATTTCTGTAATTTGATATTAGATGTCAGTAATGTTTCAAGTTTGTAATTTAATTATCAATATCAGTATAAAGATATTGTTGATACAAAGATGTTATCCAAAATTTTCATGAAATACAAAATAATATATCAAATTTCATATCTTAAAAATCACAATTCAATATTAAATGTTAATGATATTTCTGTAATTCGATATTAGATGTTAGTGATATTTCAAGTTTGTAATTCAATTATCAATATTAATTTAAAGATAAAGATATTGTTGATACAAAGATGTCATCCAAAATTTTCATGCAATACAAAATAATGTTTCAAATTTCAAATCCACCTAATAAATACTTTACAAGTTTTTTTTAATTTTTAAATGTTAAATTAAAATATTATTAAATGTTTACAAATTCAATAAAATATACCAACATTTTTAAGGACATGGTATAAGCAATGCTCAAATATGTTAAAATTTAAAATTTATGATTTTCTCCCATAAACCATATTTTGCAGTTTTTAACAATAAAATATTCTTTAAAAATGGTCTTTAGTAATAAAATGTTCTTTAAGAACTATCCTTAGTGGTGATTTTATGATGCTTAAATTTTTTGTGTGGTTGTTGAATTTTTTTAGGGTTCAATTTCAATTATTAAACATTTTTATCAAATTAGAATGTTAAATTAATTTTAAACATGAACTTTTCCATTGTCCATGGGGGCATAGTAAGTGGTAAAGTTGAAAAATGGTAAATGGTTCTAAATGGAAGGTCTTGTGTTCAAATTTCTCCCAAACTTATCGGTGTACTATGGTTTGGGCCCTGTAGATTCCTGGACCATGTATCACACAAGTACCACTCTCATCCCTAGCTGTCAATTCCCTTAGCAAAAAAACAAAAAACATGAATTTTTCCATTAAAAAATCAAAGTTTAAAAGTGAATTTTGAAGATTGTAGCAATGGCTTGTTTTTTCATGAACTCAACTATAATTAAACTGGCAGAAAAACTCCAATGCATTGCAGCTCTTGGGTGCAGAGTTTTGACCTCACTGGTGAAAGAAATTGGCTTTTATCTGCATAACTATTGCAACTTTTTAAAGATTCAATTTGCATATATGAATGCAATAACTATGGAATTCTACAAACCTCGTGACAAAGAGACGAGTTGAAGTAAAATTTATATCAACCTCCGAAGAAATTCAAGGCCTAGCAGAGAGGTGAGAATTGCTCATGGATTACAGGGGAAATTGTTTGAATATTTATACGAAATCCTTGGAGGAAATTGTATATGGCCTGGAAGAAGGCAACGCATTTATGTTATGAACTTATGACTGATGATGGAAATTGAGGGTTTTAGTAGGATAGAGGAGAAGAATTCAAAACTATGAATTGAACTTGCCATGGTAGATTAATTTTGAATACTCTTTTGAATGAGATCAATAATAATAATAATAAAATATCCCTTGATTATTTGGTATCTTAAAACCATGGATTAAATTTAGGGAAACTTTTGTGAAGAAGTGGTAAAGAATCTTGCCTTGAGAAATGAACCAAAATATGCTCTAATAAATATTACAAATAATGACCTAGGGTGGTGAATTCTACTACAAAATGATAAAGATGGAGCATCTAATACTGGAAGGGTTTGAAGTTAATTGATTATGAAAAACCACCTATGCTTCAAAGATGAAAATTCTTCCTACAACAAAGGATTTGGAAACTTGGAAAATATTATTAATATGGAACAAATCTCATCATAAAGATGTGTATGTCTATAGCATAAAAAATTACAATTACAAACATCAAATAGAAAACAACCACCAGTTAGAAAGGACCGACAAAAAGATGGAGAATTTGGGATAGAAAAAGACAAAAACCAAATTGTTGTATGAAAACTTGCAATTACAAATATCAAATAGATAACAACCACTAGTAAGACACAACCAAGCAAAGAACCAATGCAAGATGTAAGCCCAACAAATAACAAGTGCAAGATCTAACCCTTCAAATAGACCCCTTGGAACCACAAGAAAGCACTATAACAAATAGATAATGGTCATATATAGAACTATGTATTAATTAGGATTTTGTGTAACCAATGGATAATGGTGATATATAGAACTATGTATTAATTAGGAATTATTTGTATGATAGTTTTAATAAATAAAGAGATGTAATAATGGTTTATTAAATGTAGAAGTTGAATGATTAGGTATTTGGAAGTTAAAGTAGTGTATTGCTCTTATCTTACTATAATGACGAGACATTGCATCACCTCATATTGAACTTGTATGAGTCCACTCTTTCTCATTTTTATGTGTTTTTTTACTAATACTTGTGTAGGTATAACTCACATGGTATCAAAGTCATAGTAAGAAGAAGCCTAGGAAGGAGGTGGAAGAGCTGAGGGACTGCTGTGAAAATGAATTTTTTATGATTCTGCCAAACACCCTGTAGTAGAGGGACTATTGTGAAAAGGAATGTTCTATGATTCTGCCAAACACCTTGTAGTAGAGGAAGTTGACACCAGGTCAGAATTGTTATATCATGAGATGGATACCAAGTCGGAGTTGGGAGTTGTTCTGTGTAAGCTTCCCTTGGAAAAAGGGTAGACACTAATCATGATCATATGAAAAAGTGAACACCAAGTGGTAAAATAAGATGGTACTTCTTTGTAGAAACAAACACAAAATTTGGATGTGTTAGGCTGGCAACATGTCGATGTGAGATTGATAAACAATCCAAGCTCTATGTCAAAGGTGGAAAATATTTGGATGTGGTGGGTTTCCAACATGTGGATGTGAGATCGATAAACAATCCACGCTCTATGTCAAATATTGCCTCTAGACAGTGGTAAAAAAAAGGATGGTGACATGATTTGTACTTTAACTTTGCTACAATGAATATTGGCTCTCTATAATGGTCAAACAAAAGGCTGGTAACATAATTTGTATTGTTAGGGTTAATCTTGACTCGGGAGAAAATATGTAAGTGGTTTTGTGTATACAGTTAAATGGTACCTCAGAGTTTCTTATTAGTTGTATTTGCATTTTAAAGAACCCTATAAATAGAATTGTAATCCCTTATTGCAAATCACATGAAAGATGAGCTTAACTAACTCACTTGTCCAGGATAGCTAGTTTTGATTATAAATTAAAACCTTTATTAGCTAGTTTTAAAGAATCTGTTTGCTAAAGAAGAAAGACACTGGACACTTAATATGCGAGGAGAAGTTGCAGATATTGCAAATCAACTAGTTAAATATATAGATCCACTGAGATAAAGAGTCGTTGCATGACATCTTAAACGCCTGTTGTTGTAGGCCGATTGAGCACTATAAAAAGAAGAGATTGATGTTGGTTGTTTTATTGTCTTAATTAATTCACTAAGTTATTAATTATCGACCAAGGTTTGTAAACTTAGAGTTGACACAAAATATATGCGAAGGTAGAAAGGTTCTTAAGGTGTCATGGAAATATTTTAACAAAGAAAAGATCGAAAGATCTTTCAAAATGAAAAACCGAGTCAAACTCTAGAATTTCAACTACTAGGGTAATTAGACTGGGACAAGACTACTAGATTAGAGAAATATCGAGCTATACTACTCTACTCTATCAACCATGAACTATGTATTTATAAATACTACTATTCTAAGAAGTTAAACTACTCTTTTACAGTGTAATCTATTAATTAATTATTCTGCTTCTTCTGTGAATGACAAAGGCTAAAACAAATTCAAAACTCTTACTATATGAACACAATATACTATATGATTTGAGACAATATTACAACTATTTAATAACTAAACTATACATGTGATCTGACAAATATACAATGATTAAACTAACTTATCTAGTTCAATTCTTCTTGAGTATTCTAAGGATATGCATTGATTGTGATCGAAACTGGAGAAGGAGGTGTATCAAAATGGATTTCAAAAGAAATAAAGAAACTGAATGGGATTTGGTCTAATTTAACTTCTACAAATAAATGTAAACTAAGGAGTGTCCAATTACAAGTAATAGTAAACATTTTGATTTATTCCATAAGAAAATGACTCTAAAAAGATGTTATTAACAACTAATCTATCAATTAAGAAATGAGATTCTTTTAATGGACCACTTTAAACTAAAGGTATACTATTCTCACATGAAACAGCTATAATTGGGAAGCAAGTAGAAAACTTAATAAAAACAAGTATAAAACTTAATAAAGGAGCAAGTAGAAAACTTAATAAAGATATTTTGTTTCCTAAATCTAAATCTATTCTCTAGAAATATTCAGTAACTATAAAGTAAGGAAGACAAATCTTATGCTAGAGACTTTAAAAACTAATATTCCTTTTAGACAATAGAATTAGTAACTTAAACCATGAATTCAATTAAATAAGATTGAAGCGACTCAACTAAGGATACAATTGACAAATCCTATAACATAAGCAAATAAAGAAATCAGAGACAGTGGATACACAATCCAAAAATAACCTAAGATAAAAGTGACAAAGGATAAGAGTAATTATAGGACTTGATATATATTTTATATTATTTAAAATAAGGTCCTAACTAGACATATATAGTTACTGTTTAATTGCAGAAAGTAATATATTTTCAAAAATAAGAAGACTGCACTTGAAACAAGCATAAATAAAAACAGAAAATATTAAACGTTGAACGAAGGTCTGGATGACAGTTTGGACAGACAGTCAGAATGACAGTATGAATGGGAAAAACAATGCAATTTATGAAACAGATAACCTAAATGATCTTAATATCAGCTGATTAATGCATATGAGATTGCAAAGTAAAGGAAAGACTGACTAAGCTTATTTTAACAATTAAAACAACAGAAGAATAAGAGTAACGTACATTAATTAAAAGAAAGATTATTGCCTATTATTTAACAAGTCAAATGAAAAGTAATTGCAACTAATATATAGCTAAATAGGGATTGACAGAACTGAATCTATCTATGAGTTGAGCCTAAGATATCATATTAATCAAATTCTATCTAATTGCAATTATAAAACTAAGAAACAAGCTCAAAATAAAACTGGAAACAACTATTGCACAGCTGACCACTTGCAGTATTGGAAATGAAAGCTATTTTAATAGCACAGGATAAATTATATAACTTACAGCAAACAAATATTACAGAAGACAAGGAAATAATCAGTATCGATTTATAATAGAACTAAACTACATACAGAGACTGGAAATATAAATTACTTAGATGCAAGAAGGGAAATAACAAAAACACACAAAAATGGGAGACCGTTGGTTATTGAGGGGCCCTCTCAGCAATCAGGGTTGCGCTTCAATTGATCAACCACTCATGAAAGTAGATACATGTATGCATAGCTGAAAATAAAACTTTATATTGAATTCGAAATAGAGTTTACAGAGCTTCTTCGATAAAGAATGAACAACCAACTAACTAGCTAGCTCGACTCTCGTTTAGAGGCGTCTTTATATAGTTTTTACATGGATGAGCAGGTCGACCCTTTCAATGGTCGACTGCTCCAAAAAATAGTCAACCTCAACTACAAATCGCACAACCATGTGACAACGCACAACCACCTACCTAATTCTTTGCGCGTCGGTTCTCCTCGCATTGGCTACGGTCGTATGGATCCTTGTCAACGTGGGTATGAAGCGCGGTGTCAAGTAGAGAGGGTAGGATTTCGACCCTTCTAGAGAAAAGATAATCACAGCAGCAGGACATGTGGACAATAGAATAACGAGAAATCATTCTGCTCTTTAAACGTTTGGGAATATTCCAACTAACAGCATGCAAATTGATCGGAGGGTTGTGTGGTGGGATGGATGTGATTTGTACGTATTCAGTGTAGATGTGTGTCTACATTGAGGCTCGTCTGCAAACCATAATCTGCAAAGCAATTTTATGCATTAAACACACTATAAATATCATATATTTACTAATAAAAAATGTGAAATAAAGGAATTAAGCCAAGACTTGCATAAAAATAAAAAATGTTCGTACTTGGGGTTGAATGATAAGCTGAATGACAGAAAGTATACCAAAAGGTAACAAAAGTGATGCCAAAAGAGTAAATTAATGACCAAGAATAGTGACAAAATCAGGATCAACACTCCCCCAAACCGGAGAGATGCCAGGTCCCACTGAGCAAAATAAGGATGATTTTTTTAGGAAGAAGGCTAAGCTACATTAGTAGCTGCCTTCGACCTAGTAGAGGAAACAGGAGATTTGAATTTCAATTTCCTGGTCTATGTCTTTAAAATAGTGTGCCTTTCCTAACGAGAGTCATGTGAAGAGGTGATGGCCTTGTTAAGGTCCTCAATAACATTGACATGTATATGCAACTCCTTGTTCTCTTCATGAAGATTAGTAATTGTATTGGCATATTCTTCATTTCGACTTGCTGACCATGCCAATTCCTAAGTTAGTCGGTCTACTGTCGGTTGATAAGGAGTAGATAGTTCCATGGGTTGTTTGAAATCTTGAGACAGACTCAATTCTTTGGGTGGTGTCTCAAAGTCAATGGAGGGAATTCGTTTTTCAGAACCCTTGCCTTGAGCAGATGGAGAAGCAGTCTCAAGAGCAGCGGCTTCAAGAAATCTAGTCGAGGCAATGGCTAATGTAAACAAGGGTGAATCAGAGATAGGTTCATCCACTTTGACCATACGATCTGGACGATCGGTCTGAACGGTAGGTTGAACAGGGGCCTAAACGAACGTCACCTTCCTACACCTAGTTCGAATTCGCGGAACAGGTAGAAATTTGATGGACTCAAGGTTAACATGGGTAGGTGAATGGACAGATGAACTTGCTTTTGGTGTATCTTCGTCAATATGCACAATTTTGGGGATTTTCTTTTCCTCGGGAGGGGTCTGACTGGGCTTAGGGTCTTGAATGTGCCGAGGGAATTTTCGGACATTTAAATGAGGTTTTAAGACTTTAAACACAAAATTCTCCCAAGTTTTGTTCCTCTCATTCAATTGATGCACAATCAGGAGTTTATTCAGGCTATGATGGTACAAACTCCCCATAGGATTGATTTATTCTTCCTAACTTGACTTGACCTTTTTTCCAGGATTTTAAGGAAATAAAATGGGAAATTAAGGAACTGTTGATTAATGAAATGTGCCAGTAAGTGAAGATGGAAAATTTTGAACATGGTAAACTTACCCTCACAGGTTATAAGGCAGATGATGATGGTCAGAGGGTTGAGGTACTTAGGCTTAATCCATTCTTTGTGAAACCCCTTCCTTCCTGATACATGCTGAAAATATGGCTTGAGAGCGAAGTGGTAGGCTGACCGAGGCAAAAACAAATGTTTATGCCAACGGGTTCCTTCTCTTGGGAGCTTGGTCACTACTGCAATGGTCTCCTTGGTTACAGGAAAAAGGATATAACCAACCCTGGCCATCTTACCATCAAATCCTTTCACAAATAACAGTGAAATATCCTCATCATATCCCAGCAAAAGGCGGAGAAATGGATTCCATATTGCCCGGAAGAAAATCTCTCGACATTCCTGAAATTCCAGAATTCAGAACAAGTCTTGATAGTTTTCAGGATCAAGACAGTTAGGCATTGTTCAAACAGGGGGAAAAAAATGCAGAGGTTGCAGAGGATGTAAGAAACGACGTCTGAATAGCTCTACGAAGATGATGGTAAAAGAGGACAAGGGTAAATATCGTGGGTTTAAAACGTAATTTGTCTAAGCGCCTGAATGATCATAAGACCGTGGTTCGCATGCTCGACCAATCACACTATGGCTCAATTCTTTGAATCGTGTGTCGTCATAAGGACGCATGTGTTGATGAATTCGTAAGGTTCTGATATTGAATTCGTAAGGTTCTGATATATTCAACCATGTCCAAAGTAAACTTTAGACAGGTTGAATGATTTATCTATTACGGAATCCATAAATATGCATTTCAAACCATAATAATTCTAATCAATAGGATGATAGGAATTTGATGACTTCCACGTGTGATTTGATGAGAGGACAAGGGAAATGATGGTCGAAAAGATCCTAAAATCATATTATATCAAGATATAGTTAAACGATATCATATCATAATCAAAATAATAGGTCGGGGTGAGTCTTAATAAAATCATAATGTGTTTGTAAGCATGTGAATGAGGCCTAACAATTATGGATATGATGCAGCTAATTAAACTCTTTTCCTATGAAAATCAGAAGGAATTGACATTTTGACATCATGCCGTTATAATGTTATAATTTTCATTCAAATCGTCATTTGGCATTCCATTTGTACTGGCATTCGACCCTTCATATGGACCTTTTGTTCAAAAATACGCTTTACTGGATCTGACTGTTGCTAATTATGCAGTAAACTTTATGGGCTGTTAGCACACAATATGATGATGTAAACCAACTTTATTAAACCTTCATTGCATTGTCTCTCATGGATTAAAATAGTCTTCCTCTAATTGCATTATCCTGAAAACATCTATTCTTTTGTTAGAAATAAACAAAACTTTCTATAAACATTCAGAAAGTAAAAACAGTTCTAATCTTGCCCCAAACCAAAAATATGGCATTTCCTCAAGCCATCAAAGAAAAACTAACTGAGTTCCAAATAATATAACAAATAGTTCTAAAATGTTGCTATTATTTTAGTAAGAAAAAGAAATACTAACTAGTAAATGGAGATGATTTAGATATGTATTTCCATCAAGAATAACAGTGCTTAAGAAGATCATACAAATAACGAGAATATAATTGATGTGAAAAATGCCATAGGAGAAACTAGTTATCCATGCCTCATTTAAGGATCTCTTGTCATCCAAAGAATATTTTAAAATCACCCTAGAGTTTGTGAGATTTCTATAGATATGGGTCCCATTTCTAGAATAATCATATCCTAGGTATTATTGAATTAGATGATAGAGTCCAAGTCCAACTTACAGCCATTCTCTAATGACATGATGAAGAAATGGCCTAAACATGTATTGTTATTTTTCTTCTTTGTTTGTTTTTTTCTCTTTTTTTTACGAACCATGTGCATAGTGATGCATTAACCAGATCTCTTTTACCCGATATTTCCCTGCTTCTAGTAGGCTTGTTTAGTACCCAAGCGGGTTTATCTTGGTACCATGCAAGCATAGACCCGCTTCCAGCAAGCCTATTCAGTACCCCGATGGGTTTACTTGCACTTACCAGGATTCCTTGTTTAAAGATGTTACTTAGCATGGACCCGCTGCCAACAAGCCTGCTCAGTACTCCGACGAGTTTGCTTCGTATAATTTTTTTTAATATGTGGAAGTCAGTTGGTACTTAGAGCAAGTTAAACCTACTAAACACATAATTCAAAATTTTAAAAGCGAACCTTATAAGTAAAGAAAAATTTATAATGGCCTAAATTATACATCATGTCAAAAGATAATAACTTAAAGCTGTTCCTGGACTTCTCAGTCTATCTTCTTCATAAAAGGGAAGTAATGTTCCCCACAAGCAGGAATTTCACTTATTCTTGATTTTTCTCAAAAATCCTTAAGAGACAAGTTTTGATAATGATTACAGGATGAACTAGTACTCCAGAGGTGTAAAATAGAACTTTGAATAACATGATGATTAAAGTAGGTCTTAAGCAATTGTTTTAATGATAAGTCTAAAATGTGCGTATCTGAATCAAATACCATAAAATCATAAGGAATCATCAAATAAAGTGGGTAGGAATGATATAGGGAACATTTTAATTTCATTATAAATCCTTTTTTTGTTTTCAAAAAAAAAAGTTAGGATGTATTATGAGTTCTTAAAGCACTTCCCTTTTTAGGCAACATTTCATGGGCTGATAAGAAAGACAAGGTTCTTGTAATCAAACTGCAAAACTACTTATTAGATGATTCAAATTTTAATCACAACAAAAACATATGCATCAAGAAAAATTCATATAAATTTTCTCAAAGTTTAGATAAAGGAAAAAAGCCTTCTTGTTTTCTTTGAAAAATTTACATAAGTTGATTATACAACCAAATTCCCTACATGAATGTAGTCAACTTATTAGAAATTACTTGTATTTATTAAATAAATAAAGATATATTTACATATATACATAAAGACAACAAAAATTATTTTAAGAATTAGGAGGAGGAGGAATGACTTCCTCTTCAACCAGCTCCATATTCTTTTGTTGTAAGAAAGTCTTCACAAAATCTTGTCTGGATATTGGTTGATGATAAACTCTAAGCCTGTGTCCATTTACGACAAAGGAAGTTTGTGAATAATCAATTGTATTAATCTATACTGACCCATTATCAAAAGTTGTAACTACCTCATATGGACCCATCCAACGGGTAGTTAATTTTCCTTTGAGATTTTTATACCTTGAGTCGAATAGTAATGCCCAATCCTCGATATAAACTATTTTTGTTTAATAGATTTATCATGCCATTTCTTTCGTTGATTTTGTATTAAAATTTTCCTTTGGAGTGCATCTTGCCTAATCTCATCTAATTCATTAATTTGTAAAATTCGTTGTTTCTGTGCCTCTTCCAAATCCATACCTAATTGTATAGCCATACGAAAAGTCTTAACTTGGAATTCAATAGGTAAAAGGACTTGTTTCCCATATACTAACTCATAGGGTGTATGTCCAATAGTGTTTCTCCAAGTCATTCTATAGGCCCACAAAGCCTCTGGAAGTCTATCTGCCCAATCATTATGATGTAGCTGAATAGTTTTGGTTAAGATAGCTTCCAATACCTTATTGGTTGATTCTACCTGGCCATTAGCTTGTAGGTGGTAAGGTGAGGATTTGCAATTTCGCATACTATATTTCGTGGTAAGTTATTTCATTCATTTAGAGGTGAATTGAGAACCTTGGTCAGTGACAATTTCCCTAGGCACACCAAACCGAGTAAATATCTCTTCATATATAAATTCTATCACAGATTTTTCTATAGCTTGGAACAAAGCTTTATCTTCTACCCATTTGGTGACATAATCTGTGTAAACCAGGATGTATTTCTTCTTGCGAGACATGGGAGAGATTGGTCCTACAAAATCAAGAGCCCATTTCTCAAAAGGCTCAATCATGAGGCTGTAAAGACATCTCGTCAGATGGCGTAGGTCTACCCATTCTTTGGCGACTGTCACATCCTCTAACATACCTGGCAACATCCTTAAAAATGCTTGGCCAGTAATAACCAGAATGCAACACTTTGTATGTTGTCTGCTTGTCAGAAAAGTGTCCTCCACATGGCCCATCATGGCATGCACAGAGGATTTATGTCATCTCATCCTCCCGTACACATTGTCTGATAATAAGATTTGGGCCGGTACGAAAAAAGGTCATTATCAACCCAAGAGTAACTAGAACTCTGGATGAAAATTTGACGTTTCTCATGAGAAGACAAGTGGTTTGGTAACTTCACAGTCGCTAAATAATTAGCAATGTCTACAAACCAAGGGGTTTGAACAAACACAACAAATAGATGTTCGTCAGGGAAAGTATCATCGAGAGAGAAAATCTTCCACCAAATTCTCTCTACCAGGTCGATCGACGACAATGATATTAAATTTTTGTAATAGAAGAAGTCAGCGGGTCACCCTACCATTGGTAATTGGTTTATTCATCAAAAATCTGATGGCAGAATGGTCCGTATGCACAAAAAATTCATATCCAGTAATGTAATGGCGAAATTTATTGATAGAATAGACTACTGCCAGGAAATCCTTTTCAGTCACAGTGTAATTCAGTTCGGTAGGAATCAGATTTTTGCTAATAAAATATATGGCATAAGATGCTTGGCCCTCTTTTTTACCAAGAACTCCTCCTATGGCTATGTCAGAAGCATTAGTGGGTATATGAAAAGGAAGTGACCAATCAGGACTCCTAAGCATTGGTGTCACTGATAGTTTATCCTTTAAGATCTCAAAATCACTTTGACAGGGTTCAGTCCATTGGAACTCTATATCCTTCATAAGCAATTTAAACAATGGTGCAACTATTTTGGTGAAATTTTCAATAAAGCGATGGTAGTAACCTGAATGACCAAGAAAGCTTCTTACTTCCTTTTGAGTTTTTGGAGAGGGGAGCCCGACAATTACTTCTATTTTAGCAGGGTCTACCTTGATCCCTTGTGAGGAAACATGATGCCCCAAAACTATGCCTACTGTTAATAGCATTTTACATTTTTCATGACTAAGGGCTAGGTTTGTCTCGTGACATCGGATCAAGACCTTCTCAATATTGTCGAGAGCCTCTTGAAAGGTATTACCATAAGTTGTAAAATCATCCATATACACCTCTACACAATCGTGTATAAGGTCAGCAAAGATTCCTAAAACTGCCTGCTGAAAAGTAGCAAGTGCATTACATAAGCCAAATGGAAAAAATCTATAGGCATATTCATATGTCCCCCAAGGGCACGTAAAAGTAGTCTTATCTTGATCCTCATGTGCTATCAAAATCTGATTGTATCCACTATACCTGTCGAGAAAAGAAAAGTAGTGTTTGCCAGACAGGGTATCTAGCACTTGGTCGATAAAGGGCAAAGGAAAATAGTCCTTAAGTGTGGCCTTATTCAGTTCTCGGAAGTCAACACAAATACGTCATTTCCCTGTGACTTTCTTTGGGACTACCACTAGAGGATATACCCATTTACTATCTAAAATTGGGTAGATGAAACCAGCATTGAGGATTTTTTGTAACTCTTCTTTAACTATGTCCTTCAAAGTAGGGTTCATCCTCCTTTGAGGCTGCCTTATAGGGGATATACTTGCATCCATGTAAATATGGTGAATACAAGTGTTAGGGTGTATACCCTTCATATCAGTTTACTCCCATGAAAATGCTTCGGATTGACTTTTAAGGACCTTAAGCAACTATTCTTGTTGATTCTCTATTAACCCTGCATTTATGTGTAGAACTTTTCCATGGCTAACTTCACAAGGCATGGTATAAGACCCTATATGCTCTTCAATTGCAAAGACACATGGTGTATCCATGAATGTTGAGAGAGCCATATTTTATTGAAACTCATCTCCAAAAATTTGATCGAATTGAGCAAAAGATTGAGGAAAATATATACAAATTGTTGAAGAAACAAATTGGTTTAACACATTCTCAGTAGTCTTCTATTGAAGTGCCCAGGAGTAGTCACTAGGAAAGAAAATATCTTCAATATTTTCATCCCCAATGGGGAAGTCTAACCACCACAAGGTTTTAGTTACAAGTTGTGCTGGGGGGTATAAAGCAAGCTTTTGTGTGGACAACCCATTAGAAATGGTCATTTCCCCATCCCTACATCCTATGAAGGCATTAGCGGTAGCCAACCATGATCTTCCCAATATAATAGGATGTCCTTTAGAAGGATCCTTTGATTCTACTACCATGAAATCAACAGGATATTCCCATGAAGCTACTGATACAACAATGTCATCCAAAACCCCAGCAGGTTTCATCGTAGTACGGTCTGCTAGTTCCATATTTGAAGGGGTCGGTCGGAGAAATTTTCCCAATTGTAAAACTTCTAAAACTGCGGTGGTCATCATATTAATAGCATATCCTAAATCGATAAGTGTATTTTCTATGGAAATATTATTTACAATAACAGTTACTACTGGGCTCCCTGGATTTGTATACTTTGCAATTCTAGACTGGTCAGTCATACATTCAGACATCTCTCCTATAACATGAATAGTGGGGGGGTCTTTTTGTTTCTTTCTTGGTTTCTTAATGCAAAGTTCCGTAATTACTTTACTGTAAATTGGTATGTCCTTAATAGCTTGTAATAGAGGGATCTTGACGTAGACATTTTTTAATTCATTTAAAATGTCATACTTAGGATGGATTACAAGTTTTTCTATTGCTAATCGTTCAGGAAATGGAGGAATTCTTTGTTCTTGAGTTGGTTATTGTTGAGGATGGGCATGTGCTGGAATCTTCGAAATATCCACATCCTGCAAAATAACATCATTCATGACTTCATTGGAATCTTCTTCCTCTTCATTCTCTTCACGAATGATGACTGATGACTTGGGTTTATTATTAACGACTCTTCTAGATCGTAATTGGATCTCGTGCACAGGAACAGTCGAAATGAAATAGGATGGAAGAGTTTGCAACTCAATGCTGTTAATAGCTTGAGTTGGATTATTGTTTGGGTTAGGTATCGGTTGTGCAGGTAACAATGTAGGTCGTGGAGGGTTTGTATTCTGGAAATGATGAGGTCGTTGTGCAATAAGGGGCACTGGAGGCACAAACCTAGGAAAAAATTGCTGGGTATTGGCTATATGTTGAGGATAAGATGATTAGGTGCAGAGACAGGTGGTGACTAGGGATATGATTGTCCTCTCCATCCCTGTGGCCAATAATGATGCTGAGTAAAATGAGGAGGAGGAGGATGCTAGGGTGGCCAATGCTGCCAACTTGAATTGTTCCATTGTTGAGGTGGTTGGTAGGGTTGATAATAGGGTGGGGGCTGTGGTGAAAATTTCTAATATGGTGGTTGGTCTTTTGGTTTCCAAGGAGGCCTCCTAGATGTTTCACCAATGTCCCCACTTTTATATATGTCTTACAACTTGGGAAACACTAGGGATTTTTCTGTTGTATGATCATCCATACAGATGTGACATACGTAGATGTTGTTCAAGGGGAATTCCCTTTGGGGATGCTTAGTCCTGTATCT
The DNA here is from genome assembly GCA_001517045.1 of Pseudotsuga menziesii. Classification (NCBI taxonomy): domain Eukaryota; kingdom Viridiplantae; phylum Streptophyta; class Pinopsida; order Pinales; family Pinaceae; genus Pseudotsuga; species Pseudotsuga menziesii. Next base: position 7,822 of record LPNX010088394.1, on the reverse strand, counting down.
TGGACAGAAAATGCTCATTGTTGCACGTTCTTCCCCTTGCCTCTTTTTAGCTTGTAATGCATCTAGCTGGGAACCCATTGCTCCTAAAATATCAATTTTGAAGTTTTATAATAGGTTCCCTAATTCTATCCTTGTGACTCCTCCAGAATTGGAGGTTTCCTTTTAGATTCCTATTGTAGGGATCTCGAAGATTTTTCCTAGCTTTCCCCCAACTTCTAGAGTAATTTCTACATATCTCCCTAATTTGTGCAAAATATTTATGGGAGATATCGCCAGATGCCATGAGATTAAGGTTTTCTACCAAGTCTTCTAAGATCCCTTTAAGGAAGAATGTTTGTACTACATCTTCTCGAAGGTCATTATATTTAGATTTATGTAATGTATAAATAAACCTCTCGAGATAGTCTTCCAAGCTCTCGTCTTCGAGTTGATGTATCTTAAAAATATCATTTCGAGAGTCTCTGGGTTTGCAATACTCTTGATATTTTCACAAGAATGTGGTTTTCATATCTTCCCAACTCCTGATACTATATTCTCCTAATCCCATAAACCATCTTAAAGCAGATTCTTTCAGTGTAGTAGGGAAAAGTTTTAATTTGTGAGCATCTTGTAGATAGTTATAGCTTCTACATACGATGTCAAAATCGAACAAAAATGTGTTTGTGTCTTCATTACTTTTTCCATAGAAAGTAGGTAAGAAGGAAGGCGGGATGTTCTTCATATTTACATCCCGTGCAGTGTCTAGAATAGGGAACCCGAAGGTAGCCTCAGTTCGGTTCTCTCCTTCTCCTTCGTCATTTATAACCTCGTCATGATCTTCATTTTCTCCTCGTCTCTCCATGTAGGTTTGATTCTAAAAGAGTGTGTACCTAGGAGGTTCCTTCCGAGGTGATAATGGGGTGTCCCAACGTTCTTTTTTGGGGGGAATATTCCTCTGATAATAATATTTGTCAACCGTATCTTTATTAGGTTCTACAGAAATAGTAGGTTCTACTATGGATGTTTCAATTTGTGAGATGACGGTATTATTTGAGCTGCCAAAGAGAGCTTGTACCTGAGCAAGATCAATGAAATTAACGAAGTTTGGATCCCCTACTAGCGAGAAAGTTGTATCGTTAGGTTTTTGCACTAGTGGAGGGTTGAGGATTTCCAAAGGTTGGCCCTCAAGAACATCTTCAGGAATGGGCTCCTTAGAAATTCCTGTGAGGATTTCTTTATCTTCTATAGATTCTCCTATCAAGTCTTTATGTTTCCAAGTAGAACTACTTCCTACGTGTATTCTCCGATACCTTTCTGCTGAGTTAGTGGTTCTGGTATTTTGTCCCCCGTAAAGGTTAGTAGGAATTTTAACAAAGTTTTGGGAACTAGTTCTAACATATCTACCCTTCGAATCTCTACGTCTTTTCATGAAAAGCTAAACTAAAAAGAAAACCTACAATACTAATATTATTGTTGGATTTGGGGAAGCCTGTTATAACAAATGCGCAGGTTCTTACCTCTCATCTTACCGCTCCCCAGCCACCAGCCTATTGCTAAAATTCATAAGGGAATTCTACTTATTCTACCTTACAAAACAACTCCTCGGCAACGGCGCCAAACATGTTGGTTGTTGTATTGTCTTAATTAATTCACCAAATATTTAATTATCGACCAAGGTTTGTAAACTTAGAGTTGACACAAAATATATGTGAAGGTAGAAAGGTTCCTAAGGTGTCGTCGAAATATTTTAACAAAGAAAATATCGAAAGATCTTTCAAAATGAAAAATCAAGTCAAATTCCAAAATTTCAACTACTAAGGTAATTAGACTGGGACAAGACTACTAGATTAGAGCAGTATCGAGCTATACTCTACTATATCAACCATGAACTATGTATTTACAAATAGTACTATTCTAAGAAGGTAAACTACTCTTTTACAGTGTAATCTATTAATTAATTATTTTGCTTCTTAATCTGTGAATGAGAAAGGATAAAACAAATTCAAAACTCTTACTATATGAACACAAGAGACTATATGATTTGATACAACCTTACAACTATTTAATAACTAAATATACATGCGATCCAACAAATATACAGTGATTAAACTAACTTATCTAGTTCCATTCTCCTTGAGTATTTTGAGGATATGCATTCATTGTGATCGAAACTGGAGAAGGAGGTGTATCAAAATGGCTTTCAAAAGAAATAAAGAAACTGAATGGGATTAGGTCTAATTTAACTTCTACAAATAAATTTAAACTAAGGAGTGTCCAATTACAAGTAATAGTAAACATTTTGATTTATTCGATAAGCAAATGACTATAAAAATATGTTTTTTTTTAACAGAAACTATAAAGGGTTTTTATAAAACAAGTTGTGCACAGCCATTCAGTACAGAGGTAGCAAAACAAAGTGTTCATGCATATCAAAATTACTGCACAAAAAGCTTATCCGAGGAGTTTTCCAAAAAACTACACACAGAGTTTTTCCAAAACAGCTAATGTCGCGGGTAGTGTATACCCTTATAAACTGGTTACATAGTAAAAGACAGTAGAACATTTAACCATAATTAAAGGAAAACATATTAAGGCACTAGTACAAAAGCGCTGATTTTTCCACGGAGGTTTTCCACGTTTCTTACTTTTTGGTATAAAATCCGATGTAATAGGAACGAGGTGTCGCTGTATCCACGCCTATCCGTCGCTGTATCCACGCCTGGACTCTTAGCCGTCGCTGTATCCACGCCTGGAGTCTTAGCCAACGATGTATCCATGACGAGCCGTCAC
>LPNX010088352.1:90904-127331 GCA_001517045.1 Pseudotsuga menziesii | reverse complement strand
TCCCTCATTCTTACCAGTCCTTTGTTTTGACCCATCTTTGCACCATTTTCTCTAAACCGAGAACACAACCAGATACAGGTACATGTTGCAGCACTTTCATGTTAGTTTTCTACTTGTTGTGATGGATAGGCACCACTTAAGAAGATTACCTCGATTCTCAACACTGTGTCAACACCAAAAGACATTAAAATATGCTAATGAAACAACCATGGAAATAAAAAAAAATTATATTGAAATGAAATGATACAAAAATATAATGATCAGAGCCTCTGACAACCCTTACAGAGTTAACTGATCAAAAAATGTTGAGGTTGTTTTTGTCGTCCCTCGCCGACCACATTCTTGACAATGATTGTTTCTCATACACTCCTATGATGGCAGTTTCTGGCTTCCATCTCTAGCATAATTCGCAACAGTGTCGTGGAATTATCTGCAATCATTTATTGATTTCCATGGGGATTGATTCCTACATTTCTCATTTCTAATAAAATGTCCTTTTCACTAAAAACAGTAGAACTATATGCCAATTCTCTTGCTTTCTCAGGTAAAAAATGGTTTAGACTGTTAGAAGGCTGCAATGGTCTATTTTCTGACCTAATCATAGAATTTGATTTTAGATGGGTTGACATCAAATTGCCCTCCTGCAATTGATGAGAGCCACCATGAAGAAAGGTAGGCACAAAAGATGTGTCATTAAAAGTTGGTTCTGTATTAATAGTATCGTCAGCAATGATTGCCTTAGGATCAGAGTGAGGATGAGCAGCAGAAGGAAATTGCTGTCTCGCATAGTGAAACATATCCACAGGACAATGTGATAGACCATTGTGAATCAGTTCAGGGGAAACATGTGACAAGGGTTTCTCTATTAATGAACTTAGATGTGGACCACTATCATAAAACCTTGCAGAAGATAAAGATTGGAAAGCTGAACCTGATACATTCAAGTCATAGACCTCAAAAAATTTCTCTGGAATTGTTGGTTTTTGTTCCCTGTAATCATTGGCCTGCAAAAAATATCCCAAATCTTTTCCTTTTTCAGCCTCAAAAGGTTGAAGCGTATTTGCATCTTTTCCTGTTCCAACTTCAAAAGATTGAAGTAGATTCTGATCAGAAGCTACACACCTTTCAAGAGCTTGAAGAAGGTGACTGGGTCCATTCTGCCCAAACTTGGCTTCAGATCTAGCCTCTACAGGCTTGACATAATTTGAGTTCTTCCACAGAATTCACACAGAGCCTGCCAGTGAAATGGTCGAGTTCAAAACCCCGCATTCTTAAAGTATAACCATGGAACAGAGTAGGTAGGACGAATTCGAATCATGTATGAGCACTAGTAATCATAAACAATCTGTTAATGAATGCTCGAATCGCTTCGAATGAATACAAACCCTAACCGAACTGACGGGTGTTCAAATCCTATACAGGACCTAACACAGCTCATATTTAACAGTGCCGTAAAATGTGGTAAGAGCAGAGAAATTGCCACTTGAAGTTCTAGTAGCAACAACTACCTAAGACAAATCAGACGAGTTTCTAAAAAAAATTCTTAAGAGCAGCCATGATAACTTACCCTTGTTACTTTCTGCGGCAGATTTGGCTGAATTAGGCTGGGGATAATGCATCAGTCAATTACCAGGCCTACCATTCGTGACCCCACGGCTTTGGGCACCATAACCAGATCTCTGATGAGGCACAGTGGCATGACATATTCCATCAAGCATGTTCCGAAGCTCCAGCAATAGGCAGGATGCAATGAAGCTCCCAAAGCGTAGTCGAATTCCAATTCCAATACTCGCTAGTAACCAAATTCCATTAATCCACCATGTGAACCCGCATGTCCAAATGAAATCCCACGAATCCACGAATTCACCACCGTCAAAATGTATAAATTTCAAGATTTTACCGACAAAATTCTTATCTCTGCGCCAAAGTCTTGGCATCCAACATATGGCCACCCATCTCCTTGGTACACAATATGAAGGCTGGATGACTGCTATGAAGTAAATTGTTCCTGCCATTCAACAGACAATCTGAGAAGCCCCGGCATGGGGTAGGAAGAAGTTAAATTCTCTGTCCATCCATTGAAGGCTGCCGGACCAAGCGGTTGTTGCAGAAGGGGTATAAGGGTTTGAGAAGTCTAGTTCTAAAATTTATTTATTTAAAATTTTCAAATCTTTGATACCATTTTACCTTGCAAATACATGTTCATAAAATTAGCAAGGCGTGGATATAGCGACGGAAAAGGCAAGGCATGGATATAGCGACGGCAATGTGTGGATATAGCGACGGCGCTTCTCTATTACATCGTATTTTACACTAGAAAGTAACAAACGTGGAAAACCTCTGTGGAAAAATCCGCTCTTTTGTACTAGTGATTCATTAACTGTGAGATCGTTCTAATTTGTTGAACCTATGTTCTTGTATGAATGTTGTCTAGTTTATTTTATGATAATTTTCACTATGAGTAATGAATGTTTTCGCAAACAATGAGCTATCTTGTTGTTCATCTATCTATTCATGTTTATGTGTTTTGACATAAGAACAACTACCTGTGATTTCTCTTAATGCATGAACAGTAATACATTACTCATTAAATGATAATCTCATTCCCTAGGGACAGTTTAGATAGTTAGTTTTAATTTCTTGCTGTGTGTGATTTAGATGCGAGAGAGTTTAAGACGAGAGGTAAGAACCTACGCATCACATTGTGACCACTCCTCGTATTCTCTATCAATCTGCATTTTATATAGGCACTTGCATATCATACTTAAAACTAAAACACAAAAATATACACGGTGGACCGGGCCACAACCAGTAGAGCCTTTTATTTTTGTTACTTGGATTACGGTAGCTGGACCACAAACTGGACGAATTCCCCATACTAAAGAGTAATGGACTAGTTGGGAACGTTTACTGGGGAGAATCCCTTGTTGTTGTTGCCTACGATTTTCAAGGTCTAAACAATTTTTGGTGCTAGAAGGAGGGCCACCGTGCATGGCTGGCTGAGGAAACTCATTTCCTCAAAATTACTCCACTAGTGATAGTTCAGAAAGCAGTTCATTTCCCAATCCAATTCCTGAAGAGAAGTGGAAGGAACACTTGTATTCTGTTGATAACAAAGTTGTTAATGATCTGAGAATACACACTAGGGATTATGTGAAAAGTATTGGAGGGTTACTGATTATCCCTGATTTAAATAGAAGAGAGTATAAGAAAAAATACCGTCCTGTATTGGAAGATTCAGTGTTGGTTGGAGATTTGGAAGAATTGGTAGAAACAGCATTACTGAAAGTTGTTCAACCTTTGAATCAAGTGGGCCCAAATACACCTTAAGGTTCACCTATTCATACTCCTGTTCATTCACCACCTCACTCTCCACCCAGACTCATGGCAGGCATAAACGCAAACCAACCACCCAACCCACCAAATCCACCACCTGCTTGGAAATCCAGATCACCTTTGAACATAACACCTCCTTTGCATGACTTACCTCAGGATTTTGAGAAGATGCTGCCCAAGTTTGACCCAAGTGAGAATATTTTAGTAGATGACCACTTGCAAAGATTTTACTTGGCCATAGAAGGATTAAGGGCTGGAGAACATGAAGATGTTGTCTGCAGACTTTTTCCACGTACCTTGAAAGGGACAGCAACCTCATGGTATTTTGGTCTGCCTGCAAACTCAATCCTAGACTGGGATACTTTTGAAAGGATATTGAGAAATAAATATGAAGCCCAGAAAACCCATGCAACACTAATGAAAGGACTGTGCGCTTTGAAGAAAGAAAGAAAAGAGAAGGTGCATAGTTTCACCCAAAGTTTTTCCACTTATCTTAAGAATTTCTCTGAAACTAATAAGCCCTCGGATAAAGTTTTGATTGAGTATTATACTTCAGCTTTAGGGCCTGATTTGGCCATGTTTGCCAAGATGAAAGCCACACCTACGTTATCATAAACTTATGAAGAAGCCGAAAGAGTAGAAGCTGAAAGAGAGAGCATCAAAGATTATCCTGAGCAGTCTGGAGAAAAAAATCTTCGTAAGAAAGCTTTATTATTTAGTAAGCCTAAGGAGGAGCAGTCTCATGATTTTGAAGGGGTGGTAAAGATGATGTAGAAGCTTTCAAACAGAATAATAGATTTGGAAAAGGAAAAGGAAGCTTAGAAATCCTACAAGCCTTATTATAAAAGGAGAGAAGATAACATTCAGTCCAAACCTCCTCCACACAGTCCTGCATCAATGAACTTAACGGAGGTAGGTATGGATAACTTTTTCACTTTTCACCAGTAGCTCCATTCTGAAAAAAATTGTCCTCAATGGATAAATTCAATGACATTAGTGATGAATCAACTGCTGGACTCAAAACTTACAGAGGCAAATGATGAGGATGAAAATGATAACAAATCAACAGAAAAGCAAGAGGGTGATGCCATGGTTTTATGGGACTGTGTCTTGATGTTTGATACCGAAAGGGAAAGTGATTTGAGACATGAGGACATATCAGAAGCAAATGTGACAATGAGAATTCAAGGGATGATAAACAAAGACAGGTTAATAATATCGAAAATTAAGAGACTCTAGAAGAATGTAAAGAAATTTCAGAAAAGCACTACAGCTAATAAAATTCCTGAGTTTACCATTACCAGTCAAAATCTAAAGCAGATTAACATGCCTACTAAGCCCATTGAAGAGAAGATCAATAATGAAAAAGAAAATCTCACAGAACATAAGATGGATTATGACATCGTGGAGGATATAAAAAAGGTAAAGGCAAATATTTCACTATTTGAGATGTGTAATGTGCCACAGTAGAAAGAAAAGTTATTGAAAGCACTTGAAATGCGAGAGGAGAAGCTTCCCATTGACAATCAACCCCAAGAAGAAGAAATTGGTGAATCAAGTGTGGGAGGTAAGCCTAAATGCAAAACTCCACCTTTTCTCCTTACTTTTGAAATTTTCAACCATAACATGCACAACTGTCTAGTAGACTCAAGGGCATCAGTAAATGTTATGCCACTGTCAGTTTGCAAGAAGATAAATGGACAACATAAACCATCTACCTGGCAGGTTATTCAGTTAGACAGAACAAATGTGAATGTAATTGGGGAAATGGAGGACGTTTTGATTCGATTATCTTCAAATGAAAAGGTATGTCAATTCATTGATATTGTAGTGCCAGACATACCTGAGGCTTATGGACTTGTTTTGAGTAGGGATTGGTTAGCAAAGCTGAATGGATATTTTGCATCAGACTAGTCACATTTGTGGTTACCTTATAAAGGAAGTCCAAATCAAATTAAAGTTTTTAGAGAGCCCCACGTGAAACACAATGTCACTCAATTAGAAGGTAAGAATGAACCAGTGAATTTTGTTTTGGGGAATTACTTCATTGAGCTAGAACCAGGAAACTACCAAGCGGAAGAAGCCAGTAGTACATCAGACACTCAACCTGATCTCCTTTGGTTTTCACAGGCTGATGAAATTGATTGTAAAATAGTAGACTTAGCTTTAGATGTAGAGGTTGATTCATGTACAGTAGTAGTAGATAATTTTTGGACACTTTTTTTTGATAGATCTAAGACTTTGGAAGGATCAGGAGCCGGCTCTGTCCTAATTGATCTAAAGAAAAATAAACATTTTCTTTCATGTAGATTAGAATTTGAATGTACCAATAACACAGTCGAATATGAAGCATTAGTTCAGGGACTAAGAAAAGCAATTGAATTAAAAGTAGAAAATCTGAAAGTGTATGGGGATTCTGAAATAATTGTAAAATAGATTCGAAATCAGATACATTGCATTTCACCTCATTTAAAAGCTTATCTGAATGAAGTGTGGGATTTGCTTAAAAGTTTCTATGCATTTAATATTGTATCGATTCCTAGACTAAAAAATGCAGCAGCTGATTTGTTAGCTACCTCAGCTGTAAGGCTTGTACCCTCTAATAACAAGTGTTCTATTGAATTACTTTTCAAGCCTTTGGTTCTAGACATGATTACCAATTTACGAGTTTTTGATGATGATCAACAGATTCTGGAATGTTTGACAAATGATGAGACTTTCAAAGGGGCAATCATCGATGATGAAGAACATCAAGCTGAGCTAAAATTCGACAATTTTATTCCTAAAGGAGTCAGGACTTTAGAGCGAATGTTTGATCTAAACAATAAATTCAAAAGACCAGCAAATGTCAAGACTCATAGCTCGTCTTTACGATTCGAGCTGATAAATTTAGGAACTCAAATTGAGCCCAAATATGTGAATTTGGAAAAGTGTTGCTCTCTAGGTGAAATAAATAAGTTCATCAGTCTATTCAAACAATACAAAGATGTTTTTGCCTAGACATATGAAGATCTGAAGACATATGACACCAATATTATTCAGCATGTTATCCCTATCAAATCTGGAGTCAAGCCTTTGAGGAAAATGCATCTGAAACTGGAGCCTCTAATTCAGAATGAAGTAAAGAAATTGTTGGATGCTAAAATTATCTTCAAAGTCAGACACTTGGAATGGGTTTCAAATCTCGTACCAGTAAGGAAGAAATCTGGAGAAATTAGATTATGTGTGGATTTCTGAAACTTAAATTGTGCTTCGGATAAAGACAATTATCCAGTCCCACCCATGGAACAGATATTGCAAATGGTTTCCAGTTTTGAGTTATTTTCTTTATTAGATGGATACTCTAGATACAATCAAGTGTTAGTAGCTAGAGAAGACAGAATTAAAACTACATTCATAACAAGATGGGGGACTTTTGCTTACAGAAGGATGCCCTTTGGACTCATAAATGCTGGAGCTACTTTCTAGAGGACTATGGATATATCTTTCCATGGTCTGATTGGACGTAATGTTGTAGTATACCTCGATGACATCACAATCTTTTCAAATAAGAGAGAATAACATGCATTCCATCTAAAACAAATTTTCGAGCGTTGCCGAAAATATGGTATCTCGCTGAACCCCAAGAAGTGTGTGTTTGCTGTTACAGAAGGAAAGCTAATGGGTCACATGGTTTCTAAGAACGGGATCTCCATAGACCCAAAGAGGATCAAAGCTATGAAACAGATCCCCTTACCCCATAACAAGAAAGGCATGCAATAATTTATGGGGACAATAAATTTCGTGTGAAGGTTTGTGCCAGATTTCACTCAAATTGTTAAACCTTTGTAGCAAATGGTAAAACAAAGTGTAAAATTCAAGTGGACCGATGTAGAGAATAATGCATTCAGTAAAATAAAGACATCTGTTGCTCATGCACCCTCTCTCAAAAGTCTAGATTTTGAGAAGGATTTTATTTTGTACACTTTCGCATTTGACGATTCACTAGCAGCGGTGCTTACTTAGAAGGAAGATGGTGGAGATGAGTTCCCCATATAATTTATGAGCACTAGTCTGCAGGGGGGCGAATTGAATTACCAGGATGTGTATAAACAAGCTTACGCAGTCTTCAAAGAGGTAAAACAATTCAGGCTGTATATATTTAAAAAACCAGACAAAGGTAATAGTTCCACACCCAGCTGTGAGGTCTCTTTTTGTACAAAAAGAATTAGGAGAAAGAAGAGGCAACTGGGTAACAACTTTACAAGAGTATGACCCCAAATTCAAGCCAGCCTCCATAGTTAAAGGGCAAGGACTGTTCAAACTAATGGCTGAAGGTAATAACAATGAAGAAAACAATTGGGAAAATGAAGCAGAGTTACATATGGTGGATGTATGTCCTCTTTTCACAGCTCCAGATACCTGGTACTGAGACCTTGTTCATTACCTTCAGGAAGGTTTGTTGCCAAAACATTGGAATTCCAAGCAGCGAAGAGTGTTGCACCTTAAATCAGCTGCGTATCATATCATTGATGGAATTTTATTCAGGAAGAATTATGATGGAGTCCTTCTCATATGTTTAGAGAAAGAAGACACAAAAAAGGCAATAGGTGAGTTACATGATGGGCCTAGTGGAGGCCATTTTTTCAGAGATACGACAGCCCAAAATATTCTCAGATCTGGGTACTATTGGCCCACGCCGTTCAAGGATGCTCATGCCCATGTTAGAAAATGTGATATATGCCAGAGATGTGGGGGAAGACAAGCCAAAGCAGCTGGACCATTGAAGCTGGTGATGATAACGGAACCATTTGAGTAGTGGGGAATTTATATCATTGGAGAAATGAAACCAAATTCTTCATTGCAGCACAAATATGTTTTAACAGCAACTGACTACTTCACTAGATGGGTCGAGTCCATTCCATTACATAAAGTCAATGAATATGCTATCATGGATTTCTTGCAGGATCATATTATGAGCAGGTTTGGGGTTCCAATTTCCCTATTTTTCGATAATGCTACTTATTTTTCTTCCATTAGATTAACTACATTTGCTCATGAAAGAGGAATTAAGTTGCATTATTCTGCCAATTACTATCCACAAGGAAATGGTGTGGCAGAATCTACAAACAAGAATTTGATTAGGATCTTAAAAAATACTGTCATAGAAAACCAGAGAAGTTGGCATTTAGCACTACCAAACACTCTTTGGGTTGATAGGGTCACACCCAATAATTCCTTAGGTGTGTCACCGTATACCCTTGTTTATGGAAAAGAGGCTATACTTCCTCCTAACATTATGCTACCATATTCCATAATAGCCCAAGAGTTTAGAGGCACAGATAATGAAATGCTACAACTCAGAATATATAATTTGTTGAAGGCAGAAGAGTCTAGATCCAGAGCCAAAGAATGTTTTAAGCAACAACAGGAAGTAGTGAAAATGTGGTTTGATAAGCACAAAGTTGGAACAAGGAAATTTGAAGTGGGAGACTTGGTTCTTAAGTGGGATCACCCGCATGATGAAAAGGGAAAGCACACAAAGTTTCAACAGTTATGGGTAGGCCCTTTTCAGATTGCAGCAAAACTTGGCTCCTCAACCTACAAGTTGCAAGATTTACAGGGGTGGGAAGAGAACTTACCAGTTAATGGTTTAGTTCTCAAACCTTATTTTTCCTGATTTTTTGTTTATTGTTTGTGCATAAATAAATTGATTTGTTTGTTTACTTTGATTTATTTCATTCATGTTTTGTTTTAGTTTAGATTTTCGTTTGAGTTCAATAAAAGAGACAAACTGTTGGTTGCATGGAAAGCATCAGAATTCTAGATTAATTGAGATCCTTGGGTATAAGATTGTGTATTATTGTTTCATCTGATAGAATTTCTTCTAGTTAAGCAGTTTTCCTAAATGGCTATGAGCACATTGAAGTCCTACTTGACCCTTGTAAAATAGCTCAAGATCAAAAGTCTAGAATACTATTTCGAGGCTCCATCCATTTCATATTTAAAAATGTCCTAGGGTCTAACAGCAAAAGACCCACGGAAAGGAAGCAGGGTAAACAGTGTATTATATATAAATGATCCCATGCCAAGAATTGAAAGCCAAAAGGCTAATATGAGTCAAAACTCCTAAGGAAGCAATATTTATCAAAACAAAGTACTGAATCATATAAGTACAAAATTGCCAAAAAGTTCTTCTTCGTCCATGAGTTGAAAATTAAATACATCTCTCACACAAAAGGACACTATGGATAGAGGAGCCTGAATAAAAATTCAGAAAGAAAGGCATGAGGAGGACTCAAAAGGACAAAAAAGTCCAGAAGCACAAAAGTGCAAAATGGCATGGGAATGAGGAACAAATGAATATCTCTGTTTACCATATGTTACAATCCTGTGGTGTCTAAGCTGGAAGCTACGCAAAGACAGAGGTAAAAAAATGAAACTCATATCCTTGGCCTCGAAAGAGTTATCTTGACTTTGAAGTCTTAGTTCCCATTTCCTAAATTGGACTATCATCAATGATTAAAAGTACATATATTTTCCATTAGGGAAATCTATACATCTGGAAGAATTCAACATGTTGGTTTTTATTGTTAAACAGTCTGCAACTTAAGAAAAAAATTTATCCAAAGATCTGGGTTCACCAAGTAGTCACCAATTGTTGCAGCTGCAACCATTTCCCAAATTTCTTAAAATTTTGGGATGCTCGTTTTAAATTTTGTCTTGCTTAGATTTATTGAAATTGCTTGACTCTGCTGTGAGTTTGATCTTTTGAGGTTGATTGTTGAATGAATATCTTTGTCTGCTGATGTTGCTGATTTGAATTTGAGTTTTGACTTATAGATGATTTCCCATTTTTCTCTCTTGGAAGTTGTTTGAATTGTGAATTGCAGCCATAGTTCCCTATGCAACCACCGTTGCGGAAGCTCAGTAATAAATGTTCTGATGGATTAGGGCTTATCCTCTCCGATTCTATGTTTATTGTTTTTTCTTTTCGCTATTGGAAAATTTTATAGCTCTGATCAAAAGTTGTAGTCTGATTGCTATCCACCATTGCGGCTTCTGAGCAGACTAACCATCTGATTTTGTTTGTTATATTTTTCGCCTATGGTTTGATTTTCGTGGTTGTTTTATATTTTTGTGGAACCCTTAGTCTGTGTGACTTTCGTCGTTATAGCTCCTCTTTGAGCTAGTCATCTGATACCGTAGTGTTTTCTTGGTCTGAGGCTGCAGTTAGTGTTTATTTCATCGATGTTCTCGGTTTCCATGGATCCCTTTGTCTGTTCATCTCCCACCATTGTGGCTATGAATAGGAATATGCTTCTGGAGTCCTTAGTTCTTTCGCTCGCCGATGTTTTTTATGTTGATCGGGGAAAACACTGTTTGTATAGTTTTCACCATTGTGGCAGCTTAATGGACTAATGGCCCTATGCTATAGTTTGATCACTTGTCAAAGTTGGTTATCTACTCGATGCTTAGTACTGTTGGTGGGGTTTTTCCCGCCTTCCTGGTGTTTTTACATTGTTCTGTAGAATGGTGGAGATTTTCTCGTGGGCATGGGTCGATGTTAAAGTTGTTTGAGTTGAAGAACGCGGTTTGGGGGTTTGGTGTTTTGAAGAATGGTTGTTACTTTGTCCTGGTTCATGCTTCCATTAGATGTGGCCTGGATTGGGAAGAATCATCTGTTCTATCGGGCATATGTTTAAGTTTTGAACAGGGTTTTAAGCACAAACTTGGAGGATTTCTTTTGCCTTGACTTTGTTTATTTTCATGCATTAATACTATTTATAGTTCATATTACAAAATGCATGTATTGATCTAGTTTGTGTTACCTTGTTAGACACTAATGATCTAATATGTTTAGGATAGGAAGATTGCTGCAAAGAGTATACGCCTAAAAGGCAAAGAAGAAGAGAGGCAGCCGTGAAAGAAGAAGCTAAAGCATAAAGAAGCAGAGATGTTGCTCAATGAAAGGAAGAGAGAGAAAGGATGAGATAAATGAGATCTCAAAAGAACCAACGGATTACAGATTTTAATCATTGAGAGAAGAGGCCTAGGCTTGGGAAGTTCGTCAGTTACCAAGCTGGTCCCTTTTCATAAAAGTGCTTAAATCTGAAATGTAATGATCGTATGAATCATAAACACTTACAAAATGACAAAACTGTGAGATTAAAATGGTTGGGGGAGCCCAAAGGTTTTGCTGTCTTTGTATAAATATAGGAAAGTTAGAGGGGAAAAGGAATTTTTCCCAGTGAGACCTGCGAGAACATGTTGTAAGAGGAACTATTTCATTTTGCAATAGAAAATTACAATTTTTCCTGTTGGAGAAAGCTTTGGTGGAATATTCAAATGCTGTGCAATGGATGATGTTGAAGGGGAACTATTTCGTTTTCAGCTTTTATTCATTAACTGTGAGATCATTCTAACTTGTTGAACCTATGTTCTTGTATGAATGTTCTCTGGTTTATTTTATGATAATTTCCACTATGAGTAATGAAGGTTTTCACAAACAATGAGCTATCTTGTTGTTCATCTATCTATTCATGTTTATGTGTTTTGAAATAAGAACAACTACCTGTGATTTCTCTTAATGCATGAACAGTAATACATTACTCATTAAATGATAATCTCATTCCCTAGGGACACTTTAGATAGTTAGTTTTAATTTCTTGTTGTGTGTGATTTAGATGCGAGAGAGTTTAAGACGAGAGGTAAGAACCTATGCATCACACTGTGACCACTCCTCATATTCTCTATCAATATACAACTTAGATAGGCACTTGCATATCATACTTAAAACTAAAACAAAAAAATATACACGGTGGACCGAGCCGCAACCGATAAAACCTTTTATTTTTGTTACTTGACCTACGGTAGCCGGACTGCAAACCGGATGGATTCCCCATACCAAACAGTAACGGGCTAGTTGGGAACGTTTACTGGGGAGAATCCCTTGCTGTTGTCACCTACAATTTTCCAGGCCTCAACACAACTATATATATTGCTTCTCTCCATTAACCATCAGGAAGTTTTGCTTCATTAAGCATAGTTCTAGTTGCTTCTTGGACTGTCCTATTCTTTCTCTCAACTACTCTATTTTGCTGAGGATATTTTGTTGTTGAAAACTATCTCTTGATTCCTTGAATTTCACAAAACCCATTGAAATAATTTGAGGTGAGCTCTCCACCATTATATGATCTTAGAAATTTAATATTGTGATTTGCTTGATTCTCAACAAGTTCTTTGAAGGATTTGAATTTCATAAGGATTTTGATTTTTCTTTAAGAAATGTCACCCAAGTCATCCTTGTATAATAATTGATTAATAACATAAAGTAATATTCACTTTGAAGGATTTTAATCCTTGTTGGTCCACAAATATCACTGTGAATTAATTCTAATGGTTGAGAGGTTGTATGTTCTTTGACCTTGAAGCTTGTTCTTGTTTGTGTCCATGAAGATAGTGTCTACAAACATTATTTGGTGGTTTTATGATCTTTGGAATATTTCTTACAACTCCCTGCTTACTAATTTTTACAAGATTGTCAAATTTTAGGTTCCCCATCCTTCTATTCCATAGAAAAATTTCATCAATTTGACTCATATAACATTGTTCTTCCTTTTCTAGAACATACACATGGAGTTCTTACAACATTCCCAACAGGATTTCCTGAATCTTTTCTTCTGATTTCACACTTCTTGGAATCAAATATACATATGTGTCCTTGATCACATGTCTAACTCACACTTAAGAGATTAGGTTTTAAGTTCTTTACAAGAAAAAAAATTTCAACTTTCATTTTGTCTCTAATAGCTACTATACCTTTTCCAATTATTTTAGAAGATATATTATTTCCAAAAGTGACTTTTCTTTTTTTTTTAATTTCTTTTGAGGCTTATAAACTTATTTGGGTCTCCAATCATGTGTTTTGAGCATCCACTTTCCATATGCCATAGATTTTTTTTTCTATAGCACATAGAGCTAATGAATATTCCATATCATCCTTCTTTTTTCAAACCTTCCTCTCCTTTTGTCTTGAGATTTTGAGGTGTCATCCATATGACTCACTATTTTGCAATTTCTAGCAATGTGTCCTTGAATACCACATTTGTAGAATTCTAAACTATAACTCTGTAGATGAGTAAATAATTATAGTTTCTTCCTTTTGGATTGTTTCCAATACCACTTTTATTATAGAAGGAATTTTGGGGTGCAATTCCTTTTTCAATAGTTACCACTAGTTTACAATTTCTAGCCATATGTCCAAAATTGTTAAAGGTATAACGATTTCCTAAAAGGAGTTGCTAATGTCTAATTGTAATTGGTATTTTAGGTATCATATCTGTTCTTTGTAAGAGAGGAGCATATTTCTTACTTTCCTCCCTTCTAATCTGGCTCTTGAGTGTAGCAGCATAGCTTATTTTATTTCCATCTTGGTTTGTGCAAGAGGAATGTCCTAGTTTCTTTTCTTTGTCAAATCCCAATCTAGATTTATCTCTTGATGGTCTTTGGACACTTAAGATTTCATCTAAAGTATTTGAGATTTTCTCAAGCTTTGATTTGATAGATTCTTCATCCAACTTCTTTCTAAGGCACATAGTCTCTTCTTCAAGCCTTTCAGATTGTTGTATTCTCTTTTTGAGTTGTTGTTCTAGATTTTTCTCAGCATTTTTGGCTACTAGAAATTGATTTTTTAAGTCAGCAATAATTAGGTTTGTATCATTGTTTTTATATTCAAATTCAACCATATGAGTTTTTTATTTTTTTAACGTCCTTTTATACTTTCCTAATTCTTCAAGAGCACTTACAAGTTTTGTTTTGAGATCTACCAAACCTTCTATTTTTTCTTCAAATATTTCTCTCTCTAATCCCATGAATAGGACATGAGCATCTTCACATATCTCTTCATCTTCACTGTCTTCCTTGGAATATAAGTTTTTCTTATTTTTCTTAAACGTCTTTTTGTATATGGTCTTACTCTTTTGATATTTCTTATGACAACAGGGTTTTTCGTCATCACTATCCTCTTGTTTTGGGTAAGAACACTTATTGGAAACATGTCCAATCCTTACACAGTTAAGAAATTTCAAAGGTAGCTTTCCTTTGTACTTGCCAATACCTTTCTCAAGTTTCTTGATGAAAAGGGATTCTTCATCATCTAGGTTCTAATATTGGTTCTTGGATAAGGCTTTAAATGCTGCTTCTTTCTTTGATGATCCATTTTTTCTTGTTCTCATCTCATAGGATGTGAATATCCCATGTAGTTCATCTACTATCATAAGTTTAAGATCATCTCGTTCTTCCAAAGTGGACACATTTGAGTCATATTTCATTGGCAGGGTTATTAGTACTTTGTCGACCACTTCTTTCTCCTTTATTTATCCTCCAATACCTCTAATAACATTAACAATTTCATCTACTCTTAGAAGATATTCTGCAATATTTTCTTCCTCTTTCATTTTTAGGCTTTCAAATTGTCCTTTGTATGTTTGAAGTTTGGACTCTTTGACTTTGGGCATCCCTTCATAGACACATTTTAGTTTTTCCCAGGCATGTTTGGATGTCTTGCATTGCATGACTTTTACAAATACTGAATTTGTTAACCCACTCAAAATTTCATTTAGGGATTTTGCATTGGCCCCATATTCGGTTAGCTCATCCCTGTCTATAGGTAGGTCATTTGGTACTTTATATTCTCTTTCAACAAACCTCCAGACTTTGTCTCCAAGAGAAATTAGATGGCATAATTGTCTCCGATAAATAATGGAGGCATGTTAGTGGCTAACCCTTCTTGTTGATCCATAGTGTTTTTTAATAGGATCTTCCTTCTAGTGATTAAACTGTAGTGAAGGATCTTGCTCTGATACCAATTGTTAGAATATTGGACAATACTAAGAGGGGGGTGAATTAGTATTAATATTTTTTAATAATTAATACCACTTTTAGTTTACTTATTAACACACACAATCAACAAAATCACACAGAACACAAATGTATCGTGGAAGCCCAATTGGGTAAACCACCAATACTTCCTATTACTGCAAAATTATATTTACAAATATTTTTTTCTTGCTACTACATAAAAGGATGGTACTACACCCTATTTACCAACAACTACTGGAAGGAGGCTACGACCCCTTGTTTTATCAGTTGTTGCTGAAAGGATGATATGACACCTTGTTTACCTGCTACCACGAGGAGGATACGATCCCCTTGTAGGCCTATTTCCTTCCCTAGCACCTCCAAATATCCCTTATATGATAATTTGATATATAAATGTTCTACATAAATCAATATTCCAATTGAATGTACACAGACACGTATTTGAAGGTTTAAAGCATTGTTTATATAACCTCGAACATATCTCTTCATTCAATAGTCAGATATCTTCATTGTGACTCTTCACAAACAAATAAACTTATTCGAAATTACTTCTTTTTTTGTCATTGTTAATTTATCAGTCTTGACCTTTCACAGTTTCTTTTCTGCGACATCCTTTCCGCAACAAACCTTTCTGCATTCATCTTTCTGAACCGTCCTTTCCGCAATTTGACTTTTCTACAATTTGTGAGAACTTATTCCTTCTGCAATTGAGGATTGTGAATTGCATATGTGGATTTTTATTTTTCTCAAAAATTTCTTCCATAATTATCCTTCCACAGTGACCTTTCCGCATTCATCTTTCAGAACTGACCTTTCTGTAATTTGTGGGAACTTATTTCTTTCACAATTGTGGGTTGCGGATTGCAGATGTGCACTTATTCCGAAATTATATTTCCGCAATGGAATTTCCTCAATTGGAAACTTCTTCTTTCCACAGTTGTCAATTGTGGGTATGCATTTCAACTTTTCCCAAAAATTTCTTTCGCAATTCGTCTTTTGCAAATCCTATGAACTGTTGATCGCTTTGCGGAATACTCCTTGTTCGTTGATCAATTATCAAACACGAAAATTCACTTTGGCATTCCAGAATGTTATTTTCTACCCATATTTACTTTGTGGATCCTTTTCTTGTCATCGATATATTATCTTGATACAATCTGATCCATCCAACCTATGCTAAACAAGCTGATTGCAACTCCACAACCCTGCATCTATTAATCAGAGGATCGATCAATCAATTTGGTTTGATCGGACTTGATCCCCTTGCTAGATCCTCTCATGTGTATTTCCATCCTTATCACACATGTCATCACTTTCCTTGCCATTGTGTCATCACTTATTCCTTTGTCATTATTGAACCCCTTTTGACATCAATGACAACTTCATTCAACATACCTCTTTTCTTTTGCTTCCATGCTCACAACAAAGAATATTTTTACAAATGTATATGCTAGCTTCCTTATAATCGGTCACACCCATGAAAATATAGATGGAACATATCAGAGTTTTTCATCTCAATTGAAAAGGTAAGATATATTATCACCACCACGAATACTAGATAACTATAAAACAATTCAATATGAAAGTAATTTCACTCCATACTTGATTGAGGATGTTTATTACATTAAGGAATTTCTAGGAAAACATTTATTTATGGAACCCCTATAATGCAATACAAGGAAACTTTGGTCTCATTACATAAGTATATGGAAAATGGGTCTAATGGAAAGCCAAATCTGCCTAAGGAGGAAACTTCATTGCCACTTTTCAAAACATTAAAAGAGATGGAATATTTTAAGAAAGGAATAAAGTCATATATTACTCATTTTAGTATAACAATAGAATATGGAGGGGAAGAATATTAGCTTCCAAAGATAACATACTAGGAAAATATTTTAGAACATTTAGATGTTCCCCTAGTTAATTCGGTAAGGCCAAGAGGTTCCTTTTTAAAAAATAAGAAAAGAATAAAAAACCAACAATGATACTCTAAATCGACCTCATATCATGGAAGATAAGTTGAGTCAAATGGTCCCTACTATTGATGAACTATATGTGGGTTCTTCTTGTAATAGGCCTGTAGAAGAATTTGATCCAAGAAAATATGCAAAGAAATATCATATGCTCATTGTACTACTAGGTGATAATAAACCAATATGGTTGGGAAATGCATTGGGTGATATCTACAAAGATTAGATGATATGGAGGAATTCTTGTTTTTAGTTCAATGGTGGAAACCTAATGGAGGATATGCAGGTTGGGATAAGAATACTATGGAGTGTACAATTGGAAGAGACAAAAGTGATTTCATTGATGAGGATAGTATAATATGGGCATGGAAACTATGAGAAAATGCAAAGGAAGGTAAAGAAAAAATAAATGAAAAGGGACATATGGGAATTAAAATATATTGACAAGTAGGAAACATATGTGATAATGAATGAGAATTTCTTTCTAGCGTTTGAATCCATATAATAATGGTTTTGATCTCGATCCTGGATGTGGGTTTTTAATAGAAATGATGAACATGTTTCATATCTTCTCATTTAAGTGTCACATATATTATTTAGTGTTGATATTTCCACTTTTTATTTGATATTGGATAGTCTATTTGTATTTATTATTTATACTCCATAGATCTCTAATTTGGATCTCATAACTTTTGTGATTTTTTACTTTCATTAAAGTATGAAATATCAAGGATGTGCCTCTTTTGCATCCTTGTGATATGAATGATATAAAATCATTTAAAGTTATTTGAAAACAACAATTTATATTGCTCCATGTTATGTGTTCCATACTTCAAATGTTCATCTTTTACTTGTATTGTAGGAAATTGTTATGGTGGAATGGATAAAATATCTTACCTTACTTTTGTTAATTTTTTATCAAGTCCTTGTATGTTTGTTTATTCTGGACCCTAGTCCACTCTCAAGAATTAGATATATATAAATAAAATATATTTCTACAAGACATAAATTACCATTTGAGTTAAAAAAGAGGAGCACCACCTCTAATTTATGCACAGAGGGTATCTTTGCATGAGTATCTTAGAAGGTTGACTCTTACCTTTACGTAGGTTCAAAGATCAACAAGGGGTGTGTGTAACCATGAGCGAAAAGATGTGGGAAGTGTTATGGAAGGGTGGTATTAATTTCTAGTACGCCTATGGGGAGGCACAGATATTTCCATATCGCAAAATGTAGGCATTGGGGTGACAAGGAGAAATATCACATGCCCTTTCTCACAATTTAAGTGACGACATTAAAATTTAGGAAATTCAGTGATGAGAAAAAAGAGAACAAACCCTTTCTCATAATTTGGTGTTTGTCCATACTCATGATTCATTCAACTTGTTTGGGATATTATTATGTAAAAAATATATATATCAAACAAGATCCTTCATAATTATATAGGATTTTAAGTGAACATTAAAAGGAAAATGTTAAACTAACAAAATCCAATAGTTATATATTATAACAATGATAGAGTAATTTTGGAAAATGAAAATAATATTATTAGAAATTCATAAGGACAACATTAGGAATCGATAATCACATAACTGGAAAACACTAATGAAACTTTTGAAAACCAATAATGTTACTTTGAAATTTGATAATCACTTCTATAAACCAATAATCACACTTTTATAAACCAATAATCACACTTTTGGAAATCGATAATTAAACTTCTAGAAACCAATAATGATTTGGATTATTTGGAGAATGAAATGAATGAAAAAATATAAAATTGAAACAAACACAATTTTTTTTTGAAAGCACAACATTACGGTAAAACCAAAATTCTATTAATGAATGAAATTCAAAAACATTGTAAACTCCAAAGAAATACAAACTAGCTTAGATGATGGTAGCTTAGCTTTGAAGAGAGATGTGTCAACTACACTCATTCACAAGAGTTGATTACAAAGATACTTCAAAGGGCCTTTTTATCATAAGCATAAAGATGAAAAAAATCTAACATCCAAAAACCTAACTCTAGGAGACAAAGTTCCAAAAGGATTTGTGGGCCCCGAGATGGCTAGTTGATACATCAACTTCCTAGGGGTACAATTTTTTTATAGGATCTTCATTTAGGTCACTCAATAGCTTTTTGGAAGGTAATTACCAAGAAATACAAATTTTACAAGGGCCAACAGATTCCATGTCAACCCCTAGCCCTTTGATTGGCCGAAAAACATCATTTAAGGACTCAAAATGTCCCTAAAAGTTTGGGACCCAAAAATTAGTACAAAATTGCCAAGAGAATGGAGAACCATTGTAACATGGTGGACCAAGTGGGTGGACACCAATATACACCTATATCATTCCTCCCCCCTTAGGGAGAAACAGTCCCCATTGCTTTAAGTTACTCCATCATACGAGGAATATTTTTCTCAATCTAACTCCTGATGAGCCATGTTCCCTGCTGAAGAAGTTTCCTTGCTTTAAAGACTTGATGGAGTTGGATGTTTTGTTGGAAAGCTCCTTTCATTTCAGTGTCCATGATCTATTTGAATATATCCTTCTGAATTATTTTAGGATTGAGTTCTCTATGGGGAAAATTATTTACTACCTCTAAGGTGTCTAAGAGAGGTAGAAAATATGGACTAAGTAGTTCATCTACATTAAATACGAGGTGAAAACTGAGGAAAGGGGGAATACTTAACTAAAAATCATTCTCACTCACACCCTTGGTGATGGTGCACGTCCCATATCAATGTGGGCGAGGCTTCTAATGAAACTTTGTTAGGATTTATTTATATAAATGTAACCATACCTTATTTCCATCCTTAAACTTATGTGGAACCAATTGTTGGTCATGTCACTGCTTATACTTAGCATTGGAATTTTGTAAAATATCATGAACTTGTTGTTGGGTTTGGTGGATATTATCAACAAATTTGGATACCCAATCAAACTTAAATTGAGCATGGGAGTACTCTTCCTATGTATATGGGATGGGTAGTGGTACATAAATTGGGGCTAATGGATAGAACCCCAATCTTACCTCAAAAGGGTTATGGCTAATAAAGCTGTGAATGGCTCTGTTGTAGCTATGATGAACAAAAGGAAGGATCTCATCCTAAGTGCAGGGATGTTTGGAGTTTTACATTGTCAAGATATACACAATCATCATGTTTACCACCTCCATCTTCCCATCGGTTTGGGGGTGGAAGGCAGTTGATTTGGTAAACTTGGTGTCCGTCATTAACCATAGGCTAAACCAGAAAGTGAAGGAAGGCCAATAATGTAGTCCATTGAGCTAGAATTCCAGGTCCTATCTAGGGTAGGAAATGGAGTGTAAAATCCTTGCTTCTTGATGGCAGGTTTGGTAACGGCAAATGTGATGCACGATTGAATGTACCTACCAAATGCTTGCCGAAATTGTCAGATATTCAATCATTAGAAGTAATTTTGCAACACTATGACTATCTTCTCTACAATGAAGTGCCATTCAACTGTAATGTGCCTCCTGAATCAGATTCTCATGCTCACTTGAAGGAACATAGTGGTGGTCGAGATGGCATAAAATTTTATCTTGGAAGTGAAAGTTTGAGATTGATCTTCCTACTTATAATGTATGATAGGAAATATCAAAGTCAGAGTCTCTATTGTACAATTTGGGCCACCCAGATGTCTCATTTCCACACAAATTGAGCATGGTAGTCAACAGAACAACTAGAGGTCAACTGAGGTAATCTATAATGTGATTAGTTCTTCCCTTGTTATACTTGATGCTCAAGTGGAATTGTTTCAAGTATGTGGACCATTGTTGATGGAAGTAATAGTATAACTTTCCATTTATCTAGATGAAAGGTAGGGGATTGTGATCCATGTGGATAATGGTCTCCTTCCTTAGGATGTAAATTTTCCATTGCCGACATGAATGCACAATGGAGTACATCTTCTTGTCATAGGTGGGATACCTATGAATAGAATCAGAGAGTGTCTCACTTTGATGAGACAATAACATATTCAAATGCATCTATCTCAATCTCAAAATGTTGTTGTATGTTGGTAGAGTGAGGAATGGACTGAGTAGAGGCGTTGTTTTAGATACTCAAAGGATTTATGTTGTGATTCACCCCAAAAAAACTTATCTTTGGATCCACCCTTGGTCACTTGGATTAACGACCGAGCAATATTAGAGAACCTAACCAAAAACATGCAGTAAAAGTTGGTGAGGCCTAAGAATCTACATAGCTCTATTAGAGTTGTCGAGGATGGCCAATCACGAATGAATTGGATATTGGATGGGTCCACATGCACCAACTTTTCATCCATGATCTATCCTGGGTACTTAATTCTCTCCATAGCAAATGTGCATTTATCCAAATTGGCATATAATTTGTGTTGGCATAAGGGACTGAGGATTGGATGAATGTGTTGCAAGTGTTCCACCCAATTCTTGTTGAATATGGGGATGCCATCCATATATAAAACCACAAAATAGCTTTTGAATGGGAAGAAGATATCATCCATCATCCTCATAAATGTTGTTGGAGAATTAGTCAAGCCGAAAGGCATGAACAACCAATCAAAAGTCTTTCTTTAAAATTGAATGTTGTCTTCCATACATTAAATTGCTCAATTGGGACTTGAAGGTAAACTTACTTCAAGTCAATATTACAAAATAACTTGACACCCTTAAGCTATTCAAGAATATAACCAATCCATGGGATTGGGTATCAATTATTGATAATGATTTTTTTAAGGATTTGTAATCAATACATAGTCACTAGGTCCTATCCTTCTTTTGTACCAACACAATTGGGATCCCACAAGGTGAGGACCTCAATCAAATATTTTATTTTTGGTTGATATATTGAATATGATGCTTTATTTCCTCATTCTCAAAAAGAGAGCAACTATATACTAGGCCATTAGGTAAAGGAGAACCATATATCAAATCAATTCAATGTTTAACATTGTAGTGTGGAGACACCCATTTATGAGAGGAAAATATATCTTTGTATTTTTCTACAATAAAGTACACCTGCTTCTGCTATTTAGAGATACATTGTGCTGAGGATGTGGTGGGTTTAGTGGCACTCACTCCACTTTTTGACCAAACCATGAAGAGAACCAATTTCCCATTCCGAGAGACAACATTCTAACCTTGCTTTAATGGAAAATTTTAGGGGCTAATCTTAGCCCATGGGATAAATTTAGGGGTTTAAATTTTTTGATGGGATAATTTTTTATTAAACACTCAACGGGTATGATTATCCCACATTTTATTTATTTATTTTTAATGAATATAAGGTTATCCCCATTGAATTTAAAAATGGGATGAAAGATAAAACAATCCCCCCCCTCTAAAAATCAATTTAAACCTTTATTCGCCCATGAAAATCACTAGGAATCTCCCACTCGCCCTCAATTTCTAGAAATGGTAATTTCTAGGGGATATTTTTCCTTCTATCAATCATGGAAATTGAATTCTGAGCTATATTTGTATAGATTTTATGGGTTGAATATTGTTTTGCAAGTTTTTTAATGTCTACATGAGAAGGGTTGTTGATACTTATAATTAGGTCTTATAGTGACCCATTTTCATAAAGGATATTTCTAAATCCCATCGCTTCAGATACAAAGTTTCCCCAAGAAACATGGGGATTGTGAATCTCACTATCGACAATGCGGCAATAACATTTATATGGGTGTTTGGGGCATCATTCCTTGGGTCTAAGACTTCATTCGTATTAGTGTAGTTGGGTAGGTAGGGGCCCATGAAACTGTTTACAGCCAATACCATTTTGTTTCTAATTGTGTTTATTGGGTGGAGCAACCTAGAATCCCATTGTATTTGTTTCTTCCTTTTATTTGGGCGGTGTTAGGTATTTTGACATCTTTCTTGTCTTGTTTATTGATTTTTATAGTTTTTAAAGGATTTTTGTAAGGTTGAAATTGCATTTTGTGGTTTGTTATCCTACTATTGCGGCGTGAATGTTTATCTTTTAGTAAAGGGGATTACCTTAAATCTAGGTTTACAGAGCTAAAAAAATGGACATGTGAAGTATCAAAGAAGGCATGGAATGCTTAACCCAATTTTTCTGGATGCAATGTAGAAAGGTGCATATGATGCTATGTTATGATTGATGATACTGTGAATTATTTTACCGACTCTTCCTAAATTGAGTATGTAGGGAGATCATGGGATGAATTAAGATACACAAGGAAAGCTGTTATTTTATGGGTAAGATTCTCCCACAGTTGTGATTCATTAAAAACATACATATATGCATTGGTATTTCTCTCTTAAAATGATCTTTGGTAAGGTGTGTGCATAAAATTTCATATTGGAGATGAAAATTTGAGTTTGATCTTCCTACTTGTAATGTCTAATAGGAAACAACAAAGTCAAGGTCATTATTGTATAATTTGGGCCACCCATATATATCATGTCCGCAACAGTTTAGCATGGTAGTCATTGAAACACCTAGAGGTTTCCTGAGGTAGTCTCCAATGTGTTTGGTGCTTCCCTTCTTATACTTAATGTTCAAGTGGAACTATTGCAAGTATGTGGACCACTTCTAATGGAGGTTATTTTGTAACTTTCATTATGTCTACATGAACTACAGAGGCTTGTTATTAGTTGGATTATGGCTTCCTTCCAAAGGATGTAATGTTTCCATTGACAACATGCCTTCACAATGGAGTACATCTCCTTGCAATAGGTGGTATACCTACAAACATAATCATAGAGTTCCTCACTATGATAGGACATCGAATGTACATGTTGAGTGAGGACTACACCAATACCATAGTCAGAGGGATATGTCTCAATCTCAAAAGGTTGTTGTAGGTCTAGTAGAGTGAGGACTGATGTCAATCAGAGGTGTCATTTTAGATCCTCAAAGGGTTTCTGTTTTGATGAAAACTAAGAAAAATTAGATTTTTTTCTACCCTTGGTCACTTGTCTTAAGGGCCAAGTGATATGAAAGAACCCAAAAACAAACTTTTGATAAAACTTGGTGAGGCCCAAGAAGTTGCAGAGCTCTTTTAGAGTTGTCGAGGCTGGCCAATTGCAAATGACTTGGATCTTTGTTGGGTTCACATGCACCCCTTGTTCATCCATGATTTATCCTAGGTACTAAATTATCTCCATTCCAAATGAGCGTTTATCCAAATTGGCATATAATTTTTGTTGGCACAAGGTACTAAGGATTTTTTAAATGTGCTATACATGTTTCATCCATGTTTTGTTGAAGATGAGGATTTTTGTTATATATACATCCAAAAAATAGATTGTGAATGGGCACAAGATATCATCCATAATCCTCATAAATGGTGTTGGAGAATTAGTCAAGATGAAAGGAATGATGAACTACTCAAAAAGGCCTTCTTTAGACACCAAGGCTGTCTTCCATACATCGGCCTTGTCAATCAAGATTTGGTGGTAACCTAATTTCAAATCAATTTTAATAAAGAAGTTGGCACCCTTATGTTGATCAAGTGGATCATCAGTCATGGTGATTATGTATCAATTCTTGATGATGATTTGTTGATGGATCTGTAATGAATATAGAGTCACCATGTCCCATCCTTGTTTTTTACCAACACAATTGGGATCCCACAAGGTGAGGAGCTCTATTGAATGTAGCTTTTTTTGATGAACTCTTGAATCTGATGGTTTATTTTCTCACTCTCCAAAAGAGAGCACCTATATATTGGGAATTAATTCAAGGAGAACCATGTATAAAATATATTGAATGTTTAACCTAGAAGTATAAAGGCACTGATTTAGGTGAGGAAAATATATCTTTATATTCTTCCAAAATCCCGTCCACCTGCTTCTACTATTTAGAGAGACATTTTGTTGAGGACGTGGCTTGTTGGAACCAAAGGTTATGAAGGTTCATCACATCTATAGATATTTTGGAGACATTCAATCAAGAGACTACATTCAAATAACTGAGTAATTGACTAAAATAAATATAGACTAAGTTGTCAATTGGCCGGTCAAATAAATGGTTGATTAATCAATGGTTGGATATATTAAAACAACTAACTAATCAATGGGATGTTGTATTATTTTATGAAATAATTAAATCCATTGACCCTTATTTGTTGACTAGATTGCCTTGAATTCAAGGAAGTTTGTTGGAATTGGAGACTATAAAAGAATGACCCTATGGGTTGTATGGATATCGAATTGAGATGGAAATGTATGGTTATGATAATGCATTGTTATTAATTGATTATAATTCTATGTGATTAATTTTTGTAAATGATGTATTTTGACACCACGTTTGTTCTTGGAATATATTTATCCTTTCTGCTATTTTTTTTCATATGATTTGTTATTCAAAATGTTTTCCCAACATGGTATCAAAACTATTGGTTTTTACCTAGCATGTTTTCCTCTAATAGTGTTGAGTCAGATCTAGGTTTGATCGAATCTAGGCTAAATATTTGTCGAGTGGTACCTTTTTTTAAACTTGGATCAGATCTATAATATTTCAAAAGGATGGATCTAATATAGAACTTGTTATTTTGAATGGCTAGAACTATGCAATTTGGGTCGTAGACATTGAAACATTGATGAAGAGAAAGAGTAAGGGGCTATGTCAATATACCAAGACTACTATCACAGATTTGGCTGATGACCAGGATAATTTTTTTATCAATATAACTAAGGATGAGGTTGTTGGGGCCATCACAACCTACATTTCAAGGGAGATACACTTTCATACAAGTGAGATAAATTGTTCTCATGCCGTATGGAATAAGATAAAGTCATTGTTCAATAAGGTTAATGAAATTTAAGTGATTCAGATAGAGAAATAGTTGATCTCTCTAGAAATTCATACTTTTGAAATGATTGAGGATTATTTGGATCATATCAAATAGATACAATTGAAATTTGGCGAATGTGGGAAATTTTTTCTGAAGAAGGATAGACAACTCATTAAATTGGTCCTAATGAATATAAAGAAACCTTATGATGTGTTTTTCTCCTCATTTCATGCCAACTGGATTCCATGCAAGCAAGATGTAATGAGTTTTCCTTTGATATTTTTGTGATTTATTGATCAAAGATCAATAAAAGATTCTTGATTAATGGAATCTTAATAGTATACACACTTTCTCAAAGGAAAGTTCAAGGAAAAATACAAATAACAGGGTTGAGCGGACACCCTATGTAAATGATAGGAGTGTATCAACTAATATACTGAAGGAAAGGATAATGAGTCGTCATTGACAAGGGATAATCAAAATAAGACAACCTATCACTATTGTGGAAATGTGGGACCTCTAGAGAAATGTTGTTGAAAGAAGTCAAAATATTTGGAAGAAAAGGTCAAGTATATTGAAGAAGACATCTCAGCTAGTCACTCGATCAAATGACCTGAATATAATTTTACTTTTCCGTTATCACTTCCCATGCATTACATTATCACACCACTAGGACTGAGTAGATATTCGATTATGATTTCACTCATAATATGACTAAAAATGCTTCTTTGTTCTCTTCCTTAAGTGGAGCTCCAGAACAACTTTTTTATGTTGCTGATGATTATTCCTTCCAAGTCTTTGGAAGCAAAGATGTTGAATATCGACATGGTAGAATTTATAATTTCTATCATGAGCCTCGGTTAAGTGAAAATTTTATATCAGTGGATAAACTCACTCAAACTGGAAAAAATGTTGATTTTTGGTCATATCACTTTATCCTAAAGGATATGAGCCATGGGAGTGAGTCTATTGCTACATGTTATTTAGATCCCAAAGAAATACTGTACAAGTTTTGTGACTCTCATAGGCATGATTTTGGATTTCCTAGAATGAATGATCTTACTGTTCAAACTAACGACATATGTTGAATTAGGCATGAGCGATTCAGATGGTTCAAATATGAATATGATGGTAACTAAGACTTTGGTTACTAATATCCCAAAGATTGTTCCACCTGATGGAGTTCGTAGATGATGCATTCTTGGAATGCATCATCAAGAACCCTTTGATCCCATGAAAGCACAATGAGCATATGCATTAGAGGAAATTTCAACTCAAAATGGGCCTCCTAAAATGAACTAATAAAATAATAGTTAAAATAATAAAATAATATTTATTAATTTTGGAGGAAGAAAATAAAAAAACTACTTTTTTGTTTGTATTTTTGACATATCTCCCTATGTTTTTACTCAAATTTCGATCGGGAGAGCTCGTTGGATGCGGAATTATATTCCGCATCCAACGAGTAACCACTCGGCATAATTTTGATGGACCCCGCTACCCCAAAAACAAGAAATACTTGAAAAAAAGGAATGATGATGTCATCATTCCTTTTTTTCCAGTTATTTCCTGTTTTTGGGGTAGCGGGGTCCGTCAAAAGTATGCCAAGTGGGTACTCGTTGGATGCGGAATTTAATTCCGCATCCAACGAGCTCTCCCAATTGAAATTTGAGTAAAAACACATGGAGATATGAGAAAAATACAAACAAAAAAGTAGTTTTTTTAATGATACCTATCCCCAAATTTATATTAAAATAGTGTTTAAGACCTATACGGTATTTCAAATTTAAAGCAATTTCATTGGCTAACACATAATGACATGGAATTTGAATAAAAGTTAAAAGGCCCATTTAGAGTTGAAATTTCCTCTAATGATTGATTGGAACTTATTCATAACAATATTTTTTGCATGAAAAAAACCCTCACTAGCATGTGAGAAGTATATTTTAACCTTTATTGATGATTTATATAGATTTAAATGGGTCCATTTTTGGAAGAATAAGAGTCATGTATTTGAAAGATCCAAGGAATTTAGAGAAACAACTGAAAAAAAATGTGGTCGACCTATTAAATATTTGAGATTAAACAATGGTGGAGAATATGTGAGTCTACACTTTGAAGAGTACCTATAAGCAAAGAATGGTACCTCTTGGTAAAGATTTGTATCTCACACCTCTTAGCAGAATTGAGTGGCAGGGAGGTGTTAGCACCTGTGCTAAATTTTGAATAGTTCTACATAAGGAATCTACACTAATCACCTTTCAAAGTCCACACCAATGAAAAATGAGGAGTAGGGTCAAGAATTTTTCATGTCTCATGGCCTAGATATATGTAGAAAGGGTTTGAAGCTACTTGGGAGGTTTATTCCTAATCCTTAAGGTCAAAATGGATCCAAAATCTTAGGCGCGACCTTGGAAATGAGCCTGATATGAAAAATCTAATCAAAGATAGATATTGGTGAGAATGAAAGGTGGAGATCCAACCCCTAGAAGATATCAACGGTCCAACAAAAAGTCGGAAGTGGGAAATGCTAAGTTTCGGCCATAGAAAGCTCAAATTCCTATTTCTTCATTCCAAGATCCGAGATCCGATGGCCTAGGATGCTTTCACCCAAGATAAACGATGGGAGCAGAAAGAAAGAAGCGAAAAAGAAAAGAAGTTCGATATCGAAAGTTTGAATCCCGATTTTCGCTTCCTGCGATCAAGATCCGATGGCTCAGAGCGTGTTCGCAAAGATAAGCGGTCTGAAAGAGAGAACAGGGGCAGATATCAGAATGCAAAAACTTAAGAATTTGATCGTGAAAAGTTGAAGCTCTGTGTTCCACGATCCTCCAGATCGACGCCTCAAATCACTTTTGCTAAAGATCAACGGTGTGGAAAGAAAACAACGAAGTGGAAAGGTAGAAGTGGAAGGGCGGCAAAGCAAATGCGAAGGAAGAAGAAGAGAGATTCGATGAAGAAAAATGGAATATCTGCATTTCATTTTCCTCTAAAGGTGGAAGTGGAAGGGCGGAATCAGAAAAGCAGAAATGTAAAGTTTTTTATTATGAAAATTAGAATTTTTATTTCCTCCTTCCATAGCTTGATCTCAGATTGACATTTGAAGATGAATCCTACAGAGATAGAATGTGTGAAAATATAAAGGTGGAAAGGAATAGGTGGGGGGGAAACCACAGACCCCAGATTGATGACCCAGAATGGATCTCGAGGTAAGATCTATAGTCCAGAAGAAATTTCGTGGGTGAAGATGCATGCATCGAGTTAAGCTGTTGTAGACTGTTCAAGGTGATCTAAGCCATCATTTTCATCCAGCAGGCATGGTTTCTAGGTGTCTTATTTTCCCGAAATGATCCACCATGCACATCCCAACATGATTTCATGTTTTGGTTTTGTGTTCATGGCGAATCCGCCTGATCAGAAGCTGTTAATATTTTATGCATGGAGGATTGATTACCAATTAGGGTAAATGAATTTGGATATGTTTTTAGGTTGGTCTTGGGATCCCAAAACTCTATAAATATACCCTAAAAGGAGGAATAAAAGGTTGAAAACTTTCATTCAAAATCCTTAGTGCTTGGATTTTGTAGCTCTATTATATTCGTGGAATATTTAATGAAAAGTACGGTCTGAGTTTTCTAAGCTTCATCAAGATGTTTCCTGTTCATTCTGTGTTTCTTGTATTTCAATTTTCATGTATGTGACTTCTGCCAATACATTTCTAGGTTGTATGCAAGGAATTCATTTTTTGATAGCGCTCCTTCCATCAGAAATTGTATTTGTTATGTGTTGGTAATGACTATGATAGAATTCATCCATTGATAGGTGCTCTATTTCAATTATTGTCCCCTATTATATTTTTGCTAAAGGTGTTTCCAGAGATTCATCCATTGATAGATTCCTCTGGTTTACGCTGGGCTCTTTCCTCCTTTCTATCTGTCATCACTTCAAGATAATTTTACTGAACATAATAGCCACATTGCCTTAGATTTAATAGGAAAATCACCCCTCATTATTGCTATAATCCCCTTGAAGATGTTTAGGATGTGACTCCATTGCCCAATGGTATTTCTTGTCTGTCTGTTTCACCATTTTTAAATCTGCAAATATCATGTTCTTACCAAAAATCTAGCCTTCTGAGTGCTTCTGTAAATCCAAATGTATATGTGAAAGTTTCTGTGACAAAGAGAGATCCCTCTCTGACTATATTGGATAGAATATAGTCTAAAGATTGGTTGAAATGGTTACCCTTTTGGCTTCCTACCGCAACTATATAAAAATTAAAGGGTGATAACATCTTGGCGCCATTGCAAGGGAATAATCACTATTATCTCCTTGAAAAAATGACACTGTCATAGTTCTAAGACCTGGTTGAGAAGCCGATCATAGATACATACTAGTTGTACATGCTCTGGCGACTCCACACAAATTTTGAAGGTTACTCCACTAGGAAATACCGGTGGCCAAAAGAACTAACATGAGGATAAACCCTGATATAGAGTCTTTCCAAGAGGTTTTTGATCCAGAAAGTCTGATTCGAAGGGCCAATAGGCTGCAAAGGTTAGCCATAACTCTTTTCTTCCCTATGAAAGTGTTGCTTATGTTGATGACATATCTGAGCATTGTAATGAGGAGTTTGGATGAGCTCTCCCTAGGACAAAATCCAAGTCCAACCTATCTGAAGTGGTGTATGATACCTCTGCATTTCCTGGTCACCCCAAACCTCAGAGCCTCTAGATAAGGATATCCAACACCTGCCTGACCCAGAGTGCCCTACATTTACCTTTGAATTAGACCTGTTAAATCCCACTGTCAAAAGGAAATATGCTACCTCGTATCTATCTCCCATTGCTTCCAAGAAAAATCAACACTCATTTCCTAGTTACACAACTTTCCACATTCCTGTAGTTCCTCACATCATACCAATTTTTGTCACACCAGTATTAATCCCCCTTTTGAACCCTATTATACCTCTAAGGATGGAAACTAGATTTTCCCCTTTACAACTTCCTGTTTCTCTCCACAACCTCCCTATAGGATACTCCCAAAGACTCAAACAATTCAATGGGGAGAGGGGGTATTCAGTTAAGGAGCACTTGGGATAGTTCTTAGATTGGATATACCTGGAGGAAGTGGATCATGACGATGTTAAGGTCAGACTGTTTGTTCAAGTTATGGCTGTGGAATCAAGAAAATGGTATAAAAATCTCCCAGCCGAATCCATCCTAAACTATCAAGCCTTTGAATACACCTTCAAGGACAAGTGGGAAGACAATAATAACCCTAATGTGTATCTTCCCCAATATAATTCCATGAAGAGAAAGGAGAGTGAATCTGTCCAAGATTTTTCTGACAAGTTTACGAAGGTGTACAATGCCATCCCTGCCTAGTTCAACCCTCCTATTGGTTCTTCCTAACTCCACTACGTTGAAGCCTTCGATAGTGATTTTACCTTGTGGATAAGTGAAAGGAGATCATCCTCCTTGGCAGCTATGATGAAAGATTCCATAGAGGTGGAGGTAAAACTGACTGTTGCAAGAAAGAACAAAAGGAATGAGGGAGAAGGGAAAAGGGAGGAGGGAGAGTAGAGAAGAGATGAGGGAGAATGGAGAAGATACGGGGGATATTGGAGGAGAGAGGAAGGAGAAAGAGGAGAGAGAAGGAAAGATAAGGAAATTGAACAACCCTTTACCTCTAGCTCACAAGAGGCCATAATAGATGCAATTTTGAGAACCATGGAAAGGATGATGGAGAGACACTATGTGGATGGTATACCACCTCCTAGGGAAAATCAAGAGCAGCATAATAGAAACCAGAATGCTAGAAGGCCGCAAATGCCCCAAAACAGGAAAAGAGACTAGTGAAACCCTCATGATCCACCTGTCAGACCTCCATTCCAAGAAAATTATGTGGATCAAGATGATGAGAATCAAACTAAGGAGGAAATCCATCAGCTAGCCACCATCAACTCACCCTCCACCTTTATGACCAAAGAAGAACACGATAATGCTTGTCTTGAAAGGGGAGATATTATTGGTGGGGAAACAAAGGACTTTCAGAGAGGATATCAACTTGCTATCATGGAGGTACAGAGACAGACCGGTTTGAGGAACATAGATGTCTCTGTTACAAGAAATAAGGAGGCAACAAACAAAGACTCTACAAGAAAAATGAAGAGCATTCCACCCCCTATGGACACCTCCACAAATTTAGCAGAGCCCAAAGGGAAGGAGAAAAGAGAATATAATCCAAGGGGCTTAGAGCAGGGGCAGACCTATTTCAGTATGGAGGCTGAAATTGCAACAATATAAATCTTTGACCCTCTCACTGAGCTATTAAAAAATTCTGAATATCATTCTAAAGTTATCGTTGTGCTGAAGCCTCCAGGAAAAGTTTCTGCAATGTCGGACTCCCTAAATCTCCAAGATGATAATCCCACCTTCCTTTTTGGACCTCATGTATAAGATTATGTAGATGAGGATATCCCCCTTTCTATATCATTCTGAACATTCACAATGCCATGTATGAATCGAGAGCCTCCCACAATATGGTTCCCAGGATAATCATGGAGGAGCTGGGATTGGAAGTGATTAGACCCTACGAAGATCTTTTCTCTTTTGATTCCAACAAAGTCAGGTGTCTAGGATTGATCAAAGATCTAGTCATCTCCTTAGCCCAAATCCCTACCAAAAACCTGGTCATGGATGTAGTGGTAGCTGACATCCCTCTAAAGTTTGGGATGTTGTTATCAAGATCTTGGGTAGCCAAACTTAAAGGTACTATTCAAATGGATATGTCCTATGCCACCATCCCTATCTTTGGAGTGCAAAGAAGGATATTTAGGGAGCAAAAGTTAGAATACATGGTGATCAGTGCTGAAAGGCGAAACAATCACCCCATTTATGCATTGGATACTGAGATGGGATCAACTATTTTCTTTACAGGAGGAGACACATACAACTAGAACTTTGCCTTTGTACCCACTCAGGAGGATTTGGATGGAGTATAGGAGGTAAGTTTTTATGGGGAAGCATGTAGACAGGGGACATGAGCTGGAGTTTGGGTGAGACCCCCAAAAGGGAGAACTTTAAACTACTCCTACAAACTGACTTTTGATTGTACAAACCTTGAGGAAAAATATGAGGCTATGATGTTAACCATTCAGATCTTGAAGGATTTGCAGGACAGGAGGGTATTGATGCATGGATATTATGAGCTGGTCATTAAAAAAATGACAGGTGAATATCAGGCTAGGAACCCCAGAATGAGAAGTTATAGGAACGTTTCCCATGACCTCATAGAATGCTTTGAAGAATGTAATTTTAATTCGATCCCCATATTACAAAATTGCATAGTTGATTCCCTAGCCACTTCTGCAGTGGGTTTTAAGGTTCCTATGCACCCTGGTGATAAATATGAAGTAAAAGTTAGGCATAGGATTTCTATCCTAGATAATGTGAAGAGCTAGAAAGTCTTTGAAGATGACAAGAAAATCCAGAAGTTCCTCACTCTCACAAGGGAGTTTGATGGATTGACCATTGATGAAGAAAATGAACTTCTAGAGGAGCCTGATCCCACTCAAGAACCCTTGCAGAGACAGACTACTACTCCCAAAGAAATGCCCCAAGAGGAGGATGTTGTTCTTGTTGAAGATGTTGATGGTGGAAAAACTGAGGAATCTTGGGAGCCAGAGTTATAGGAGGTTGATGAACAACATGAATATTTGAACAACCTCTGTGAAGGAGGTCATGTAGCTGAAAGGTAACTCCATCCCCAGGGGTCTAGTTCCTTTAGAAAAGATTTTTGATCCTAATGATGTGGATAAAGAACCTCAATTGGTCCCAAGTTGTGAAGATGTAAACATTGGGACAAAATATCAGCCCAAGGTCATCAAGATATCAAGAACACTCTCATCAAAAGCCAAGAAAAAATACATCTCATTGATGAAAGAATATTCAGATGTGTTTTCTTGGAGCTACAATGACCCGAAGGCTTCTGATACAAGCATAATCCAACATACCATACCAATCAAGAAGGACAAGATTTCTTTCAAACAAAAGCTGAGAAGGATGAATCCCAAAATGCTGCCCCTGATAGAAAAAGAGATCAAGAAGTTATTTGAGGAAAAAATCATTGTCGCTCTCAGATTCTCATGTTGGGTGGAAAATATGGTCCCTGTTAGGAAGAAGAATGGGGAAATAAGAATATGCATTGACTTCAGGAACTTGAATAGAGTTTCTTTGAAGGACCATTACCCACTTCCCAAAATGAACCATATCTTGTAGACAGTAGTGTGTTCACAGAGGATCTCCACTCTGGATGGATTCTCAAGTTATAACCAGATCGTGGTGCACCCAAAGGATTAAGAGAAGACAACCTTCACCACCCCTTGGGGCACTTTCATGTATGATAAAATTCCATTTGGGCTGATGAATGCAGGAGAAACCTTCCAGAGGGCCATGGAAATAACGTTCACTGATGAGAAAGACAAAATTATGGTCATCTATATAGACGTGTTGGCATCCCAACAACTCCCCTTGATTTTTGCAAACTCAAAGGGGCCCCATTACGATTTTGTAAATATTTAGAGTTTGGTTTTCTTTCATTCTTGTTTGATTGGTGATCTTCTCGTTTTTGTAGATGGGTTCTTGGCTTTGTTTCTCCAATCCTTTGCTCATTGCAATGCTTATTCTTTGGCTTGGATTTCACGATTTGGATATCTTGGTTCGAATCTCTTGGTTGCATGGTTGCTAATCAATACTTGTATGTTCTTAATTGATCTCATATGAATTGAAAGCATGATTTGGTTTAATATATATATATATATATATATATATATATATATATATATATTTCATGAAATTTGGCATTCTTTTCAATAATTAAAATAATGCTTAGGAGAATTCAAATTAATTATCTAAATACTTGATCTTATCTTAAACGACATTTTCCTTTAACAAAAATATATACATCAAAATTTATAGGCAAACAAACTTTTTTTTATTATTCTAAAAATTAAAGAATTAAATTTTATAAATTATTTACTTTTACTAAATTAACCACTCTTTTCTCTCAAAAAGAAAAAAAAATGCTTGTTATTCATTGCAAATTTATTTTAATAAAAATTATTATTTTAAATTAAAGACTCCCATTATCTACATGTATTAATCGGTTATTAAAAACCAATATATCCAAAGGAAGATATTAAAATTTAGAGTTTTTACATTATTTATTAATGTTCACTTAAACTTCATGCATTAGAACTTATCACTGAACTTTTCTTTTATGTAAAAGTAATAAGTAAAAAATCTTGCCACATGGTAAAATGGAATGATGAATAATAAAATTAAATTTTTAGAATTTCATTTATTTCTTTGAATGAGAACATTTGATTTGGCCATCCTTTTACGTTTATTTATTGATTATGATGTTATGGACTTGGTTGATAAAGCATGTTTTGAAATGGTTAATCATCAACATTCAATAACGAAATGTAAAAGGAGTTTACATTGTTCTTTTAACTTTAGTTATTAGTAAATGTAGCTGTCGCCTTTTGAGCCTTATAGTTATTGTCTGCAATTTGATTTAAAATTAATGATGGTTTCAGATTTACGAGGTTTATTAAACTAAAATAAATCTTGGCCATTTATCATTGCATATTGGTTTTCCTAGTGTTTAAGATACATTTAAGTGGCTACATGCATTATTGCATTAAGATAATTACGATGGCAGCTATTCAATAGAATTATAATATTGTTGTCATGTATGCCCGATGGAGTTAACATCATTCAAGCTCACGCTGCCAGTGATCCATTAATGTATTAGCTCAAAAGATTATGTCAAATAGAATCCGAATTTTATCACCAATTCAGAAGTAGAAAATAGTTGAAGATTTTTTTTATATTGGGCTGTATACTTATTATAACACAGATTATAGCATTTATGAAGATCACAGTTAGCTCCATAAAAAAAAGATAAGAGATCATGCACCATGCCAAAACACTAAACTCTGTCAAAAAAGAAAGGGATTATACTATTTTCTAGGTTTCCACGACATCAAAATCATTTAAACATTTACCTACCCATTCACCAAAAGGGAACAGTTTTGCGAGTTTCCAGCTTTAACAGTTATCCTAAAGTGCCAGGTAATAAGTTGATAAATAAATGCTGGGTATCATGCTAACTCCTCAACGCACTTTCCATTGAAGACATTGGATTACTTCAATAAAGAAATTGGTTGGAATCATAAAATAATTACCACTATGTTGTCAACTGATCATTGGATATTTCTTCATATCAAACCAAATGCAGTTATGAGAGTAGGAAAACGTTGCACAAAGCAAGAAATAGATGGAATTTTAAGATTACGCGACGAAGACTCCCTCGATTATTATGCTATGGGCTCAGAAGAAAGGAAACAGTTCAATTTTGGTGAAAATTGTTGCATGGCACTAGACTAAGGCATCTTCGCTCATTTTTACGAGTTC
>LPNX010088352.1:73828-87243 GCA_001517045.1 Pseudotsuga menziesii | reverse complement strand
ATATATATATATATATACGATTGCATGATTTACTAATGTTTTCTGTCATATTGACACAAGTTTTCAAAGGAGGCAGCATGATAACTTATGAAACAAGAATGCAGAACATAAAGGAAGATTGTTAAACTAGAGGACGACTCACAAAATCTCCCGTAGACTTATTTCCAGCTAGGTGATAAAGATCTAGATGTGAGCCAAAAGTATCGGATCGACTGAATAATAAGCAGAGGAGAAGATTCAACCTGAAATTTATTCTTTTGTTAGCAAAATATTGTCGGATTCTTGTCGTTATTCAGGAGAGGATTTTCTGCAGTGAATGGCAGGAAAACTAAGACGAAATAGAAAAATATAAAACATGGGTTTTTTCCAGAAGATACCCATTTACCAGACACGTGAGGAATTTACTGAAAAGAGTGAATAATTTGGGAGATTTTTGGGATGCTCTGAACACGTATTTTTTAGTTGCGACCAGCAAGGAAGATAGTTTGACTTCCATTTGTTTTCATTGCCTATTTATACAATAGCAGGATGCTATGCCAAGGAAGGAGGGTCTCTACAGAATAGAGGAAGTTGTGTCCTTCTATATTCTGAGTTTGTTTTTATTTTGTAATCTTGAGGTTTGAAATAGAGATTTTGCTATTTCAAATACACCGAGAGCTACTCTAAGCGACTTGTGTGGGCTTAATCTCCTTAGTTGGCCTAGGTCAGAAAATCAAGCCAACAAGATGATATCACTATTTTTTCCAAATCTGACTGTCAAAACCCCAAAATTTTGAAAAATATAAAACTTTTAAAAATAACATATGATCACATTAAATGCAGTTGTTAACTGGTTAATTAGTTTATGCCTTTTTAAAAGTAACTAAATAACTATTAAATTATTCTGTACTTTGTAGAACAGTTTCTTTTTCAGCTACTGACTGAATTTCTGTTTGTGACATAAGGTGGTTTTTCGTCTAAGGGTTGGGCTTACTTAGCTTTCGAGCTAACGCAACCGTTTCCCTTTTATTACAGGTATACAGGTAAAAGTATGGTTCGATGCTAACAAGTCTTTGAAGTTACAGTTCAGTTTTCTGCATATAAATGTTTTGGTAAAGTTTATTTATGCTAGATAGAAATGCCATGCTTCTCAAGGTACTATTTCTATTACTACTGAAATTTTCCTTTGAGACTTAAAACAAAAGGAACTGCATTTTTCCTATAAATAAAATAGAAAAGGACTACTCCTTCAAATGTCATAAAATTTAATTAATTTTATAAGTATGATAACTCCTATATGTCCATCCTGAAGAATGTATTTATTATTTCTTACTTGGCAGCTACCATTTTAGAGAGTTCACAGTTTCACAGATTGACCTCTTTTTGGCAAGGTTATAATAATAACATTCCCTACTTAGAATACATTTTGTTCATTTTTCTACTGATGGAAACTATTATTTACATTAATTCATAGTTATTTTTATTGCAGCATCTATAAATTATGTTTCCCAACAAGTATTCTTTTTATGGTTTAACAGTCTATAGTATTTTAAAATGTTTAACTCATTCCAAAAGTATCATTGATTCGAAACCTAAACTGTTGGAACCAATCCTAGATCCATTTCATTTGATCTCTTATGACATCTTCAGACTAGATTAACAAATAAGGAAAAGAAACAAACTTTCTAATCTATTCTTTGTTGAAGTCTCTTATAAATCCTGAGTTTGGAGAGTGTCAAGTCTATTAGTTGCCAACAACGTTATGACATAAACAAGGAGTTATCTCCTTATTTCCCAAGTATCTAGACTATATACTAGCATTAACCCAAGCAAATTATCCTTAACATAAGGGAAATATCCATAATTGCATATGCTCCAAAGAGTAGATATGAATACTACTATCCTTTAAACATAAACAAATAGATAGCATTAAAGTTGTAAATTATTACAACTAACTATATTCAAACCTATTATACGAAAGTCTCTTGTTATCCTAAGGAAATGCTATGTTAGCGCTACAAGGTTGTGTATAACTCTAATGTAGCATGCAATAAAATAAACAATATATAACATGTTATATGTATAAACAATATGCTAATGATTAAACTATACGTAGCATGCAATATATACATATTGGACTAATATACGTGGCTTATGATATTATGTAGGTTTAACTATGGAATGAAACCTCCTTTGGAACCTTCCAGCGATAATTTGGTTTATAAAAATCAACGATCGAGGACTATGGAATAATAGCCAACATCATACCAATTATTAAAATGATACATGGTCGTTTATCAGCCACACTCCATCGTTATATAAGAGTTGACTGAACCCTAGCTTGTTATTTTATTTGCCCTCGGGCCCTCGGCCGCTCTGCAAACTCTTCGGACCAAACCATTGAAGTTTTTACTGCGTTTGCTCCCGTAGTTGCCTCAGCTCCTTGTGAGCTCTGCTACTTGCATTGTGAGGTTGAAATTGGGTGTTTACCACCGTGTTGTTTGCTTCTGCTCATCGCCATTGTTTAACTAGTTTCGGTTGGTGACAGTCCCACCATTTTCTGTACCCTCCAGTGTTATTATTCCTTCAGCATGGCGTGGATGGCTCAAGCAACTGGCTGTAAGATAGATCATTGCACTCTGCCGGGTTCTTACCCACTCTGTCGATTTGCTGGAAAAGGTCGTAGCCTCGCTGCGAGGGTTGTTAACAGGTAAGAAAGCTATACTTCGCTTTTCTTCAATATACAATAATTTGTACCAGTTAATATATTTCCTTTGTATTTA
Organism: Pseudotsuga menziesii; assembly: GCA_001517045.1. Taxonomy (NCBI): domain Eukaryota; kingdom Viridiplantae; phylum Streptophyta; class Pinopsida; order Pinales; family Pinaceae; genus Pseudotsuga; species Pseudotsuga menziesii. The sequence goes on along the minus strand of LPNX010088352.1, from coordinate 84,481 downwards.
AAAGCTGTTACTAAAACTCTGTGCAAACGTTTCCCTTGCAGGTGAACTTGGTTCTCTTCTTCGTTTTCACCAAAGTAAAGGTTACGGCTCCAAGACCACGGTAAGCCTTGGTCCTTCCACGGCTTATCGCATTGTGTGAAACCCTTAAGCGAAATGTACAGAGTTGGTTGTTGCAGCCTTTTTGTTGACCTCCAGGAATTTTTGAGTTGTTTGCTTTTATGTTTGAATTTAAGGGTTAAACCCTATCTATTTAAAGAGAGCCCTCCGGCTACGGCCGTGAGTGTAAGACTCTATTTGTAGTTGTTGTTTGGGTTTTATAGACTTAGCAGGATATAACCTGGTGTTTACTGTTTTAAAACTTTTATACAGCCAGCATGCCTTCATGTATATTTTTGTTACAGTTTGGGTTATTAAATAATACAGAATTCCGTTGTTCTTATGATTGTTTGGAAGAGGTTAGGGTTTTATACCCTCAGTTCTATAATACTTTGGAACTGTTTCTATTTCTTGTATTTCCTTAATGCAGTATTGGAAGGATTAAAACAAAGTATCCTTACTGTTTTTATTTAATAACTCGGCCGTAAGAAGAATATTACAGGTTCTTCGGTTTATTTAATGATCTTCATTGAGGAGACATTTCTCTCGTTAAATTACTGTTGAGGATAAAACATTTAAGCTCGATGGTCGAGCGTCCTGTACTCATGTCTTTTCTTCTTGTACAGATTTACTTTTGAAAGTATTAATGCATCATTTTTATTTAAGGTCTGTTTTTAAGAAGAAATAATTCTTCAGGCTTAGAACAGCCTTAATGTGTTGTTTTACAATGCATCCACTGTAAACCCTTATGTTATTTTTATAATTATTAATTACTTGTAGTAAATAATTATCTAGGGTTTTAACCCTATTTTACAGTCTGTAAGCTATATTGTTTCCGGTTTTGATATAATATATAATAGTAATATTCTTTTGTATCTGTGGATAAAACAAATCATTACCCTAATGATTAAGCTCATTATACAAACAGTTCTATTATTTACCTTTGATTTTAAAAGTATTTAAGTTAGTTAAATAAGAAATTGTTTTACAGATTTGTTGTCAGGTTAAATACCTAAGTTATACTATGCTTTGTTTATAATGTTATACTTGGTTTAAGTAATAAAAGTAGGGTTCATACTAGTTAATAGATATATGTCAAAATAAATATTATTATTATAATAATAATTACTAATACAGTATTAACAATCTTACTTTTAGTTGTAATACTATGGCCTCCTTTTATTTAACTTTGATTGGTTTTATAATTATTGGAATACTATTCAATATTTACTTCCTTGTAGTTTTTACTATTCTTTCAAAACTTTGCTGTAAATAGTTTATTTCCTTAGTTGAAAATGTTTACTTATGAATGTTTTACTTATAATTATTCTACAAGAACGAATTATTAACATACTTCTATTCAGAAAAAGAGCATAAACTCTGTAACCTGTACAACTTAGTTTGAAACAAAAAAAACAAATCAACGAGAAAGGAATAAACATTATAATACACATTATCTACAGTCTTGAATTATTAACAGTAATTTATAATAATAGCTCTTACTTAAACTTATTTTAATAAAGAAACTATCATGTTACGTAGAATGAACCATAATAAGCAGTATAAAATTCTAACTGATCCTTTACTATCTAAACTTTACAGTAGAGACAAATAAACAGTACTAAAAATTAACTTTTCTTTCCTTGTTCTGTCTATAAGAAAATAACATGTAAGTTTATGGAAACACTTGAAGTAGCTAAATAGGAACTTGGTTCAGAAGAATACTACTTCTGATCACCGAGATACTGTGCTAGAGTACGGTCTAGTGATACCAGATGTGGAAAAACACAGTACTACTAACAGATTTACTTATGGTATTCTTCAATACTAACTTTACTGAAATTTAATTAACTACTTCAGACCTATAAATAGACATAACATGCATTCCATTTAAACTCAGTAAACATAAAGAAATAATTACAGAACCTGTTTAAACTGTGGACAACAACAGCAATGGGAGGTCGTTCCTCCCTACCAACTCCTGGAGAGCACTCAGAAAGTGACTTCTCAGGACCCCCGAGCTTGCTCTGGTCTCCCTGGCTGGAACTAGGTGCAGCAAAGTCAGATACTAGTCTTCAACTCAGTATTAACTCAGAACTTATCAGTAAGTTCTCCCAGCTAAGAAGCTGTAAAATAACCAAGTTACTGCAGCATTCCTCTCAAACAACTTCCTTACTATTTTTCCCTCTTCCTCAATGAATTTCCTGAATAACATTCACCTGAATGCATTCTCTCTGGAAAATAACTGAGCAGCCTTAGCTCTCTTCATTGATTACTTTTAAAGATTGCCTAGGTCTTAGTTGGGTTAACTGTCATTTAATGAGCCACCTGCTCAGATTCCACTTTCTTGGGGAATCATGACCCCAAATATAGGGAAGTTGCCACCTGCAACTTAGGAAGTGTTTGAGGATGCTGCCACTTGTCTTTTGCCTGCCACCTAGTTCCATCCACCAGTTTGACCAGTAACCTCTTTTTAACAGCTCTCCCATGCTATTGTCTCCATAATTTATTTATTAAATAATAAAATATTCTGAATGACACTCCATTATTGTTGGCTCTGCTGAGTCATCAATCCCTACTTAGGATTAATTTTAACATAATGTCTCAGAAATATAATAAAACAATTTCCATAATTTTACAAAATTGGGGTATGTGACATACACACCCCCTTTAAATGTAACATCGTCCTCGATGTTACTTATTCTTCATCCTCTGCTACCTCCTAGAACAGATTTGGGTATGCTCCATGTATCTTACTTTCCAGTTCCCAGGTAGCTTCTTCGGGACTAAGGTGCTTCCATTGCACTTTCAACTATCCAATTGTGCGATTTCGCAGAGTAATTTCCCTCCTCCCGAGGATACAGTCCGGTTCCACCAGAACTTCTCCTTCTGGTTCCACCTGTACAACATTCCAATCAATTACATGAGTAGCATCATGAACATACATTTTCAGAACAAAAAATATGAAAAGCATTATGCACTTTTAAGTTAAGGCGGTAACGCTAGCTGATATGCAACTTGACTAATTCTGGATAAAATTTTCAAACGGACCACAGTAATGTGGTGCTAGTTTTGCACAAATCCCGAGTCTTAGGGAGCTCTTCTTTGGTCTTACCTTTATAAACACGTGCTCACCCACCTGGAACTCTTTAGGAGTTCTTTTCAAATCTGTTTGGCTCTTTTGCCGATCCTATGCTACCTTCAAATTTCCGTGCACCTGTTTCACAATCTATTCCATTTCCTTCAATAATTCTGAAATTCTTCTGGGGTACAAACTCTTTTTTCTTGAATTCAGACTGATTACCATTCTTTTTAGCCTTCCAATTGGCTATTCCTTCCTTCTTTTTGTTCTGTTCAAAACAGAAATTTGCTTTTCGCATGGCTTCTTCCAGAGTTTTGGGGTTATCATATTCGATTTTGTCTTTTATATGGTATGGCAAGCAGCTGAGAAATCGTTGTACCTTCGGTTTCTCATCAACTAAATATGGAACATACCTTAACAGACTTAAGAACTTGTTGTTTAAGTCTTTCATAGTCATGGACCCAAGCTTTAACTCATAAAACTCCTTGGCCCTTTCTTCATAGTACTGTTCAGACAGGAACTTCTTCTTGAAGTACCTTTTGAAAGTACTCCAATTGACCTCTTTTTATTTAATCCCTTTAACCCTCTTCAAATCTTGCCACCATATATCTGCCTTCCCTGAAAGGTTATATATGGCCATTCTCGCCTTCAGCTGGTTTGAATAATTATAACTCTGAAAGTATTTTCTCATCCTGGATAACCAGGATTCTGCCTCTTCTCCTTTTTCCATTTCTCCATTGAAAGTTGGGGGTTTTATTTTCTTGAACTCCCCAGAAATTTCTTCGTAAGGTCTGTACTTTTTCTTTCTCTTATACACTTCTGCTTCGCTACTATCACTGGTAGAATAATAGCTTTGTTGTTCCTTAAGGCCTTCAGATGAGGAACTACTATCAGATTTAGCTAGTTTCATCTTTTTGGACCCTTTTTGATGACTAGCTTCTTCAGATTTAGACCTTCTACTTTTCCCTTCCATCTGAAATTTCTCTATCAGAATTTGATTTAACTCCTCTTGAGTCTTCAGAATTCGTTCATTATCCTTCTTGACTGATTCTAATTCAATCTTTAAACCTTTTATGGTCTGCATTAACTCTGAGGAGTGAGCAGTCATCTCCTCAATCACAGGTTCTCTGGACATCTGTTTGATCTCAGTGTTTGGAGATTCATCCCCAGCATATTCTCCCAAGTTCTCCATACTTGTCTGTTAGATTCAGAAAAAATAATTTTTCTGCTTTTTAAATAAAACAAAATACAGGTTAGTATATTATTTTACAGTTCTACGGAAAGTAATTGGACCACATTAAGGCCTAGTGTTTGAACCTGGATCTGATACCACATGTCAAAACCCCAAAATTTCGAAAAATATAAAACTTTTAAAAATAACATATGATCACATTAAATGCAGTTGTTAACTTGTTAATTAGTTTATGCCTTTTCAAAAGTAACTAAATAACTATTAAATTATTCTGTACTTTGTAGAACAGTTTCTTTTTCAGCTACTAACTGAATTTCTGTTTGCGACATAAGGTGGTTTGTCGTCTAAGGGTCGGGCTTACTTAGCTTTCGAGCTAACGCAGCCATTTCCCTTTTATTACAGGTATACAAGTAAAAGTATGGTTCGATGCTAACAAGTCTTTGAAGTTACAGTTCAGTTTTCTGCATATAAATGTTTTGGTAAAGTTTATTTATGCTAGATAGAAATGCCATGCTTCTCAAGGTACTATTTCTATTACTACTGAAATTTTCCTTTGAGACTTAAAACAAAAGGAACTGCATTTTGCCTATAAATAAAATAGAAAAGGACTACTCCTTCAAATGTCATAAAATTTAATTAATTTTATAAGTACGATAACTCCTATATGTCCATCCTGAAGAATGTATTTATTATTTCTTACTTGGAAGCTACCATTTTAGAGAGTTCACAGTTTCACAGATTGACCTCTTTTTGGCAAGGTTATAATAATAACATTCCCTGCTTAGAATACATTTTGTTCATTTTTCTACTGATGGAAACTATTATTTACATTAATTCATAGTTATTTTTATTGCAGCATCTATAAATTATGTTTCCCAACAAGTATTCTTTTTATGGTTTAACAGTCTATAGTATTTTAAAATGTTTAACTCATTCCAAAAGTATCACTGATTGGAAACCTAAACTGTTGGAACCAATCCTAGATCCGTTTCATTTGATCTCTTATGACATCTTCAGACTAGATTAACAAACAAGGAAAAGAAACAAACTTTCTAATCTATTCTTCGTTGAAGTCTCTTATAAATCCTGAGTTTGGAGAGTGTCAAGTCTATTAGTTTCCAACAACGTTATGACATAAACAAGGAGTTATCTCCTTATTTCCCAAGTATCTAGACTATATACAAGCATTAACCCAAGAAAATTATCCTTAACATAAGGGAAATATCCATAATTGCATATGCTCCAAAGAGTAGATATGAATACTACTATCCTTTAAAAATAAACAAATAGATAGCATTAAAGTTGTAAATTATTACAACTAACTATATTCAAACCTATTATACAAAAGTCTCTTGTTATCCTAAGGAAATGCTATGTTAGCGCTACAAGGTTGTGTATAACTCTAATGTAGCATGCAATAAAATAAACAATATATAACATGTTATATGTATAAACAATATGCTAATGATTAAACTATACATAGCATGCAATATATACATATTGGACTAATATACGTGGCTTATGATATTATGTAGGTTTAACTATGGAATGAAACCTCCTTTGGAACCTTCCAGCGATAATTTGGTTTATAAAAATCAACGGTCGAGGACTATGGAATAATAGCCAACATCATACCAATTATTAAAATGATACATGGTCGGTTATCAGCCACACTCCATTGTTATATAAGAGTTGACTGAACCCTAGCTTGTTATTTTATTTTCCCTCGGGCCCTCGGCCGCTCTACAAACTCTTCGGACCAAACCACTGAAGTTTTTACTGCGTTTGCTCCCGTAGTCACCTCAGCTCCTTGTGAGCTCTGCTACTTGCATTGTGAGGTTGAAATGGGGTGTTTACCACCGTGTTGTTTGCTTCTGCTCATCGCCATTGTTTAACTAGTTTCGGTTGGTGACAGTCCCACCATTTTCTGTACCCTCCAGCGTTATTATTCCTTCAGCGTGGCGTGGCTGGCTCAAGCAACTGGCTATAAGATAGATCATTACACTCTGCCGGGTTCTTACCCACTCTGTTGATTTGCTGGAAAAGGTCGTAGCCTCGCTGCGAGGGTTGTTAAGAAAGCTATACTTCGCTTTTTTTCAATATACAATAATTTGTACCAGTTAATATATTTCCTTTGTATTTAAAAGCTGTTACTAAAACTCTGTGCAAACGTTTCCCTTGCAGGTGAACTTGGTTCTCTTCTTCGTTTTCACCAGAGTAAAGGTTACGGCTCCAAGACCACGGTAAGCCTTGGTCCTTCCACGACTTATCGCATTGTGTGAAACCCTTAAGCGAAATGTACCGAGTTGGTTGTTGCAGCCTTTTTGTTGACCTCCAGGAATTTTCAAATTGTTTGCTTTTATGTTTGAATTTAAGGGTTAAACCCTATTTCTTTAAAGAGAGCCCTCCGGCCACGGCCGTGAGTGTAAGACTCTATTTGTAGTTGCTGTTTGGGTTTTATAAGCTTAGCAGGCTATAACCTGGTGTTTACTGTTTTAAAACTTTTACACAGGCAGCACGCCTTCATGTATATTTTTGTTACATTTTGGGTTATTAAATAATACAGAATTCCATTGTTCTTATGATTGTTTGGAAGAGGTTAGGGTTTTATACCCTCAGTTCTATAATACTTTGGAACTGTTTCTATTTCTTGTATTTCCTTAATGCAGTATTGGAAGGATTAAAACAACGGTATCCTTACTTTTTTTATTTAATAACTCGGCTGTAAGAAGAATATTACAGGTTCTTCGGTTTATTTAATGATCTTCATTGAGGAGACATTTGTCTCGTTAAATTACTGTTGAGGTTAAAACATTTAAGCTCGATGGTCAAGCATCCTGTACTCATGTCTTTTCTTCTTGTACAGATTTACTTTTGAAAGTATTAATGCATCATTTTTATTTAAGGTCTGTTTTTAAGAAGAAATAATTCTTCAGGCTTAGAACAGCCTTAATGTGTTGTTTTACAATGCAGCCACTGTAAACCCTTATGTTATTTTTATAATTATTAATTACTTGTAGTAAATAATTATCTAGGGTTTTAACCCTATTTTACAGTTTGTAAGCTATATTGTTTCTGGTTTTGATATAATATATAATAGTAATATTCTTTTGTATCTGTGGATAAAACAAATCATTACCCTAATGATTAAGCTCATTATACAAACAATTCTATTATTTACCTTTGATTTTAAAAGTATTTAAGTTAGTTAAATAAGAAATTGTTTTACAGATTTGTTGTCAGGTTAAATACCTGATTTATACTATGCTTTGTTTATAATGTTATACTTGGTTTAAGTAATAAAAGTAGGGTTCATACTAGTTAATAGATATATGTCAAAATAAATATTATTATTATAATAATAATTACTAATACAGTATTAACAATTCTTACTTTTAGTTGTAATACTAGGTCCTCCTTTTATTTAACTTTGATTGTTTTTATAATCATTGGAATACTATTCAATATTTACTTCCTTGTAGTTTTTACTATTCTTTCAAAACTCTGCTGTAAATAGTTTATTTCCTTAGTTGAAAATGTTTACTTATGAATGTTTTACTTATAATTATTCTACAAGAACGAATTATTAACATACTTCCATTCAGAAAAAGAGCATAAACTCTGTAACCTGTACAACTTAGTTTGAAACAAAAGAAACAAATCAACCAGAAAGGAATAAACATTATAATACACATTATCTACAGTCTTGAATTGTTAACAATAATTTATAATAATAGCTCTTACTTAAACTTATTTTAATAAAGAAACTATCCTGTTACGTAGAATGAACTATAGTAAGCAGTATAAAATTCTAACTGATCCTTTACTATCTAAACTTTACAGTAGAGACAAATAAACAGTACTAAAAATTAACTTTTCTTTCCTTGTTCTGTCTATAAGAAAATAACATGTAAGTTTATGGAAACACTTGAAGTAGCTAAATAGGAACTTGGTTCAGAAGAATGCTTCTTCTGATCACCGAGATACTGTGCTAGAGTACGGTTTGGTGATACCAGATGTGGAAAAACACAGTACTACTAACAAATTTACTTATGGTATTCTGCAATACTAACTTTACTGAAATTTAATTAACTACTTCAGACGTATAAATAGACATAACATGTATTCCATTTAAACCCAGTAAACATAAAGAAATAATTACAGAACCTATTTAAACTGTGGACAACAACAGCAATGGGAGGCCGTTCCTCCCTACCAACTCTTGGAGAGTGCTCAGACAGTGACTTCTCAGGACCCCCGAGCTTGCTCTGGTCTCCGTGGCTGGAACTAGGTGCAGCAAAGTCAGATACCAGTCTTCAACTCAGTATTAACTCAGAACTTATCAGTAAGTTCTCCCAGCTAAGAAGCTGTAAAATAACCAAGTTACTACAGCATTCCTCTCAAACAACTTCCTTACTATTTTTCCCTCTTCCTCAATGAATTTCCTGAATAACATTCACCTGAATGCATTCTCTCTGGAAAATAACTGAGCAACCTCATCTCTCTTCATTGATTACTTTTAAAGATTGCCTAGGTCTTAGTTGGGTTAACTGTCATTTAATGAGCCACCTGCTCAGATTCCACTTTCTTGGGGAATCATGACCCCAAATATAGGGAAGTTGCCACCTGCAACTTAGGAAGTGTTTGAGGATGCTGCCACTTGTCTTTTTCCTGCCACCTAGTTCCATCCACCAGTTTGACCAGTAACCTCTTTTTAACAGCTCTCCCCTGCTGTTGTCTCCATAATTTATTTATTAAATAATAAAATATTCTGAATGACACTCCATTATTGTTGGCTCTGCTGAGTCATCAATCCCTACTTAGGATTAATTTTAACATAATGTCTCAGAAATATAATAAAACAATTTCCATAATTTTACAAAATTGGGGTATGTGACACTGACAAAGAACATGTCGCACACATGTTGAGGATGTTCAGAAAATGCAGAAAGTTTGGCATCTCCCTGAATCCAAAAAAAAAATGTTCTTTGCTATGAAAGAAGGGAAGCTGCTGGGGCATATAATCTCTCAAGAATGCATTAGGATAGATCCAAAGAGGGTTGAGGTGATCAACAAAATCAAGCTCCCTCGAAATAAAGTTGAAGTTCAGCCTTTTTTGGGAAAGGTAAATTTTCTAAGAAGATTTGTTAATGCCTTTGCTGAAATAGTGAAATATATAATAGACATGTTGGGAAAGGTTAAAGAAATCAAGTGGAATCCTGAGGCTAAACAATCCTATGAAGACATAAATAAGGCCATATCTGAGGCACCTGTACTTGCAAGTCATTATTTTTCTAAAGACTTCCTCATATTTTCATTTGTCTCAGAGCATAAAGTGGAAGGGGTATTGATGCAGAAGAATCATGAGGGACATGAAAAACCCATTGCTTTTTATAGCAAGACCTTGGGAGATGCTCCCCTAAAGTATAATATCTTGGATAACAAAGATTATGCTCTTGTGCAACCCTTAAAGGATTTCCAAGTCTACATCCTACATTTCCATATCATAGCTCATGTCCCCACCAGAGATGTGAAGGATATTCTGACCCAACCTAGTCCTGAGGGGTGAATGGGAAAGTCGACAGCAGTCTTGCTTGAGTATGACCTGGAGATCAATCCCAAAAAACTCATAAAAGGCTAGGTGATATCCAAGCTTATGGCCTAATCCAACTACGATGCTCTCATCCTCCACATGATCGCTGAAATGACAGTAGAAGAGAAAAATCATCAAGGACAACTAGGTCCTCCGGTAGGTGATCACTTTCTATCATCCCCATGCTATGCTGATATGATTTTTGTGTTACAACATCTGTAGGCCCCACAGGGTATCGATAGGATAAGGGACAGGTTTCTCAAGAAGAAAGCATCTAGGTTCTGCAACTTGGAGGGAAAATTGTATTGGAAGGATCCAGGAGGGGTACTGTTGAACTGTGTGGATGAGCAAGAGGAAAATAGGCTCATTGAGGAATTCCATGCAGGAGAATGTGGAGGCCACCATTATTGGAAGGCCACTGTAAACAAAATCACAAGGGCATGGTTCTATTGGCCCACCATCTTCTTCGATACTCAAAAGAAAGTTGTTGTCTATCGCCAATGTCATATCTTTGAGGGGAGAAGGAAGTTGCTACCATTTCCTTTGAAACCCATACAGGTTGAAGCCCCTTTCCAACAATGGGGGCTAGATTTCATCGGAGAAATAAATCCACATTCCTCATGACAACACAAGTGGATCCTTATTGCTACTGACTACTTCACTAAATGGATCGAGGACATCCCCACAAGA
>LPNX010088352.1:56328-70494 GCA_001517045.1 Pseudotsuga menziesii | reverse complement strand
ACCTATTGGGTATTCCAGTTATTGCTAATTCATGAGTAATTGTTAATAATTCTTTGATGAGATTGAATCTTAGTTCCTAGATCATGTGCAAGAATTAATCAAGACAAGCTACCAAGACAATGATTATGCAATTTCTGGAGGAGCATATCCTATCAAGATTTTGGGGTCCCCGGGAAGATAATCACTGACAATGCTCCTTAATTCAAGTCAAATAATATGGTCTAGTTTTGTTCCAAATATCACATACAATTGGGACACTCCACAACCTACTACCCATAGGGAAATGGGTTAACAGAATCTTCAAATAAGAGCCTCATGAGAATCATCAAGAAGCTGTTGCAGGATAACAGCAAAGCTTGGCACACAAATCTAATCCATTCTTTTTGGGCTGACATAATAAGCGTGAAGAAATCCATTGGCACCTCACCTTTCCAACTGGTTTATGGATCTGAGGTGATTTATCCTAATTCCCTGAGCTTTCTAGTAATGAAATTGCTACAAGAAGAGGAAACAGAAACACATCCAACCCATAGGAGGATGTATAGGTTGATTGAACTACAACAATAGAGGGAGAAGTTATTTGATAGAACTCATAAGTTTCAAGAGAAAATAGAAGAAATATTTGACAGAAAGACAAATCCAGATGATTTCTAGTTGGGAGATGTATTTTTGATGTGGGATGCACCACATGAAGACAAAGGGAAGCATGGTAATTTTGATCACCTATGGAAGGGCCCATATAAAATTGAATACTTCAAAGGAAAGAATGCCTATGTATTGGATGAGATGGAGGGCGGTCTAGATGATCTGGAGCTCCTGTGAATGGGAGGCTCCTCAAAAATTATTTCTTGTAAAGAAACTTCACTTCCCAGGTCATTGTATATACCATTTTATTTTAACATTGCATGTGTGGATAACCCCCCCTATTTTAAAGCCCGAGGTGAAGGAAGTAAGGCCTCCAGTAGGGGATTTCATTTTGTTTTCCATTTCAGACGAATTTGAAGTTGTAGGAACTTGGTCTACGTGGTTCTTTGCTACCTCACAGGGAGGATAACTCCCTGAGTTTGAGTCGTTGTTAGAAACTGTGCTAAATTTTGAAGATTTCTACATAAGGAATCTACAGTAATCCCCCTTCAAAAGTCCACACCAGTGAAAAATGAGGAGTAGGGTCAAGAATTTTTCATGTCTCATGGCCTAGAGATATGTAGAAATGGTTTGAAACTGCTTAAAAGGATTATTCCTAAGCCTTAAGGTAAAAATGGATCCAAAATATTAGGTGTGACCTTGGAAATGATCCTGATATGAAAAATTTGATTAAGGATAGATCTTGGTGAGAACGGACGGTGGAGATCAAACCCGTAGAAGAGATCAATGGTCCAACAAAAATTCAAAAGCGCGAAATGCTAAGTTTCGGCCATAGAAAGCTCAAATCTTGATTTCTGCATTCCACAATCTGAGATTCGATAGCCAAGGACACTTCTGACCAAGATAAATGACAGAAGAAGAAAGGCGAAAGTGGAAAAGCCAAAGAAGTTCGATCTCGAAAGTTATACTCCCAATTTCCATTTTCTGCGATCAAGATCCGATAGCTCAGAGCGCATCCGCAAAGATAAACAGTTTAGAAGAGAGCAGAGGGGCAGATATCCAAAAGTGGAAACTTAAGAATTTGATCATGAAAAGTTGAAGTTCTGTGTTCCACGATCCTCCATATCGACTGCACAGAGCACTTCCACTAAATATCGATGGTGTGGAAATAAAATTGGAAGGGTGGAAGTGGAAATGTGAAGGCAAAAGAAGAGAGATTTGATGAAGAATTTTGGAATATCCGCATTCCATTTTCCGCTAAAGGAGGAAGCAAAAGGGCAGAAGCAAAAAAAAAGAAATGTAAAGTTTTTATTATGAAAAGTCAAAATTTTGATTTCCTCCCTCCATAGCTTGATCTCACATTGACGGCTGAAATTGAATCTTGTAGAGATCGATGATGCAGAAAGCTAAAGGAGAAAAGGAATAGGAGGGGGGAAGAAAGACCAAATTAAACCTCGGGAGAGCTATTGACCCACTTTTTGTTTCCCGTAGACCCCAGATTGACGACCCAAAAGAAGATTCGCGGGTGAAGATGCGTGCATGGAGTGAAGTTGTTGCAAACCGTAGAAGGTTCTCTGAGCCATCATTTTCATCTAGTGGGCATGGTTTCTAGGTGTCTAATTTTCCCAAAATGATCCACCACACACATCCCATTGTGCTTTCCTATTTTGGTTATGTGATCATGGAAAATATGTAAGATCAAAAGGTGTTAATATTTTATCCGTGTGGGATTGATTCCTGATTAGGGTAAATGAATTTGTCTTTGTTTCGAGGTTGTTCTCGGGAGCCTAGAACTCTATAAATATACCCTAGAAAGAGGAAGAAAATGTTAAAAACTTTCATTCAGAATCCTTAGCACTCGGGTTTTGTAGCTCTGTTATTTTCTTGGAAGCTTTAATTAAAAGTACGATCTGAGTATTCTAATATTCATTAAGTTTTCTCCTGTACAATCCATGTTTCTTGTATTTCCATTTTCATGTATGTGTCTTTTGCCAATACATTTCTAACTTGTATGCAAGGAATTCATTTTTTGATAGCGTTCCGTCCATCAGAAATCGTATTTATTATGTGTTGGTAATGACTGTGATAGAATTTATTCACTGATAGGTGCTATGATTTAGTTATTGTCCCCTATTATATTTCTGCTAAAGGTGTTTCCAGAGATTCATCCATTGATATATTCCACTGGTTTATACTCGGATATGTCCTCCTTTCTATATGTCATCACTTCAAGATAATTTGACTGAACATAATAGCCACGTTTCCTCATATTTCGTAGGAAAATCACCCCTCATTATTGTTGTAATCCCCTTGAATATTTTTAGGCTGTGACTCCATAGATTGATCTCACATTGACGGCTGAATTGAATCCTGCAAAGATCGACGATGCAGAAAGCTAAAGGAGAAAAGGAATAGGAGGGGGGAAGAAAGACCAAATTAAACCTCGAGAGAGATATTGACCCACTTTTTGTTTCCCGTAGACCCCAGATTGACGACCCAAAAGAAATTTTGTGGGTGAAGATGCGTGCATGGAGTGAAGTTGTTGCAAACCGTAGAAGGTTCTCTGAGCCATCATTTTCATCCAGTGGGCATGGTTTCTAGGTGTATAATTTTCCCAAAATGATCCACCACACACATCCCATCGTGCTTTCCTGTTTTGGTTATGTGATCATGGCAAATACGTAAGATCAAAAGGTGTTAATATTTTATCCGTGTGGGATTGATTTCTGATTAGGGTAAATGAATTTGTCTTTGTTTCGAGGTTGTTCTTGGGAGCCTAGAACTCTATAAATATACCCTAGAAAGAGGAAGAAAATGTTGAAAAATTTCATTCAGAATCCTTAGCACTCGGGTTTTGTAGCTCTGTTATTTTCTTGGAAGCTTTAATTAAAAGTACGATCTGAGTATTCTAATATTCATTAAGTTTTCTCCTGTACAGTCCATGTTTCTTGTATTTCCATTTTCATGTATGTGTCTTTTGCCAATACATTTCTAACTTGTATGCAAGGAATTCGTTTTTTGATAGCGCTTCGTCCATCAGAAATCGTATTTATTATGTGTTGGTAATGACTGTGATAGAATTTATCCACTGATGGGTGCTATGATTTAGTTATTGTCCCCTGTTATATTTCTGCTAAAGGTGTTTCCAGAGATTCATCCATTGATAGATTCCACTGGTTTACACTCGGATATGTCCTCCTTTCTATATGTCATCACTTCAAGATAATTTGACTGAACATAATAGCCACGTTCCTCATATTTCGTAGGAAAATCACCCCTCATTATTGTTGTAATCCCCTCGAATATTTTTAGGCTGTGACTCCAGCTCAAGGGTGGCAGCATTGCTAAGATATTAAAGAGCACGTGGGCCTATGGTTGGGTGGAACGTTGCAGCAACGTAGTTGGTTGAGGGACAATTCTCATAAGATAAGTACTCTTGACTAATCTATTTTGCAACCATATTTACTGTTAATGAATTATGATGATGGACATGTCAAATGTTGAATTGCATATGAATGAATGTTGTTTTGCTTCCGCTATGTATATGAACAATTATGCATTGTAGTATGTTTTATGTTTTTAAGTAGCTTTCCTCAGCATTATAGGTATGATCATGTTCATGGGAGCGAGATGCTTGGTTGTTTGGTGTTTAGTGGCGTCCTCTTGCTCGGTCAGAGGGTCGGGGACATTACAGTGTGGTATCAAAGCTCTGGTTGCAGCATGGGCCTAAATGGGCTGTGAATATGCAGTGACAGAGATTATATTGCAGCATGGGGCTCAGAGGGCCATGAAAAGATCAGTTAACAGGGGCAGGTTGCTTACTCCCCAGAAGAAACTAGGAGGAAATGGATGATGACAAGAAAATTCACAAAAAAATTTCTAAGTGCCAAAATTGTTGGCTCATCGGAGAACTTAGTGCGAAGTTCCTCCGACATGGTGAAAGTGTTAGTTTGAAGCCCACCCGATGGCGGAAGGTTTTGCGAAATTTTGCTTAAGTGTTAAAATCGTCAGTGATCGACAATGATTAGTTGATCGCATCACTGATGCCTAGAGGATCAAGTTGCCAATGCGGTGAAAAGTTTGGCGACTACATCAGAAGAAGTTAGAGGATCTTGCGTCGATGTTGCGGATGGCTAGACAACTATGATTCCGACGGGTAGAGTCTCTGACCGCCGATGCTGCAGAGGATAGTTGCTCCAACGACCGATGCGACGGAAGACAAGGCAGGACATTTTCAAAAATTTCTCTAAGGCACGAGATCATCGGCCATCGGGAAATGTTAGTTGTACGGGTTGCCGATGAACATCAGAAGGAATTAGTGGATCATATCGCTGATCAAAAAAGGTTCAATTAAGGTGAACCACAGTTGTGGCTACCTAGTCAACTATCCATCTGATGCCATAATGAACAACTGCTCTGACCGTCGATGAGTGCCCCATGGAGACCATAGTGACTCTGCTATCCACCATTGCGGCCACATAAAGAACTAATCACCCAACGAGAAGTGCATTCGAGCACTGATGCCTCAAGAGACTAGTCACTCTGACCAACAACAAAGTCATGAGCTGTGGAAGACATAGAAATATCGTGGGCTGTCGTTGCAGAAGCCGAAAGGACTAATCGTCCGATGCGTAGAGCACCCTACTGTTGATGCAGCGGTTAGTCTATGTTATTGCCGATGGAGCTCGGAGCGATAGATGATTAATGAACCCGATATGGCAGACGAAATTAGACCAACGGGTTCTTCGATAAAACTCGAAATAGTAGACCACTACAGGCCAATACGGTGAAAGGAAATAGACAAGAAACCTGTCGATATAGCAGAGAGAATTGGATGTTCTAGCCACTGAAACGTCGGGAGAAATAAATGAATAGACCGCTGATGACCTAAGTGTTTTGACCATCAAAGTGTCAGAAAGATAGTTGGGAGGAAGTCCGATTGGGCCAAGGAGATTTGGGTTTTTGAGAGAATTTCTCAGTGATTTTTCAAGCAGTTTTCAACTGCCTTTTAGTAGGCTTTTAGCAGATTGTCAATGGTCACAGGGCTGAAAAAGGAAGAACAGAAGATTTTGTGTTTTAAGAAAAACTGTTATTATTATGTTTCTCCTAAGGAAGGTAAGTAGTTTTGATTTATATTGATGATATGCATCTAATAGTTTGCTACTAACACATTTGCAGAATTATAGGCCACTTCCAAGAGTAGTATTCCAGGAAGAACACTGTGGAAAGCAAGAGGTGGTTCAGT
Source organism: Pseudotsuga menziesii (assembly GCA_001517045.1). Taxonomy (NCBI): domain Eukaryota; kingdom Viridiplantae; phylum Streptophyta; class Pinopsida; order Pinales; family Pinaceae; genus Pseudotsuga; species Pseudotsuga menziesii. The sequence continues at coordinate 64,664 of LPNX010088352.1, read as the reverse complement.
CATGAGAACCCATGACGGATATGATGTTTGATATTCTTACAAGCATGCAGGAGATGCCATAGGAGAAAATGTCCATAATGGAAATGAGGACATAGAGTCTAATGGAAGGAGATTCCAAGAGACACCATCCGAGGTTGCAGCCACCATGAGAAGCTTGATTAAAGCCCAGGAAGAGCAGCATCAGTTGAATGCTGCCATGTTGCAGAGTTTGAAATATTTGCAGAGAAAGATAGATTCTGGATGAGGTACAGCAAGACCGAAAGGCAGTAAGAGCAGTACTAGGAGAAGGAGAAGGAATTCCAATGGATCATCTGACTCTAAAGAATCCAGTGGAGATACAAGTTCATCTTCTCGTAAAAGGAAAAAAATAAGACATCATAGGGATCACTCTCAGGATGAATTTAAGAAGGATAAACCTCCTACATTTGATGGTGAGGTAAAGACTGGACAAGAGGTTGAAGCTTGGCTTCTTGGGATAAAGAAGTACTTCCAAGTGTAGGATTATTATGGAAACATGAAGGCCAGAGTTGCCACATTCAATATGAGTGGAAGAGCATCCATTTGGTGGGAACACTTCAAGCAAGTAAAGAGGATCAATGAAAGGAAATTGAAGTGGAAACAGTTCAAGAAGTATTTTAAGCAAAAATACCTCTCCGATAGGTATTATGATGACAATATTAAGGAGTTCCATGAGCTGAGATTGGGACAACAGACCATGGATGAATATGCAAATAAGTTCTTGGAATTATTGAGGTATGTCTGGTACATCAGAGATGAAAAAGTGAAGGTCCATCAGTTTCTAAGTGGATTGCCTGAGTCTTACAAAGATAGAATTGAGTTTTATGAACCTAGAACCCTTGAATAAGCGATAAGGAAGGCTAAGTAATGCTATGAGAAAAGAAAAAGTAAACCTGATTACCATAAGGCATGGAAGGACAAGAAGAATGAGAAGTTTGATCAAAGAAGGAAATGTTTCAAACCTTCTAGATTCAGGAATCAACAGAAGCAGCAATCCCAAGCTGTGAGTAATCCAGTCAGAGTGACAGGTTGAAAGCCTAAAGAACCACAACAGAACAAAGAGACACTAAAATGTTGGAAATGTGAAGGACCCCACTTGGGCAGATATTGTCCACTTGAGAATGAAAGTGCAAGGCCAGCTTATAACATTCAGGAAGTAGAAATAGTGGGTCAAGTAGTAAGAGCAGTCCCTAGAATTTATACAGCACTGGAGGACCGCTAGGCAGATCATCAGTCAACTGTGGTTGAAGTTGCAGGTAATATTGTTGAACAATCTATTTCTATTTTGATTGACCCTGGTTTTACTCACAGTTACATTACTCCTAGAGTAGTGGATATTTGTGCTTTTAAGAAAGCAAGGCATAGGAAATCTTGGTTAGTTCAGCTAGCCACTGGAACTAAGAGAAAAGTTAGTGAAGTGGTAGAGAAATGTCCATTGGTCATGAATGGATTGGTCACTTGTGTAGATCTAAATGTTCTACCGCTTGGTTCCTATGATGTTCTCATTGGAATGGATTGGTTAGAAGCTCACCAATTAAAGCTTGACTATTATAACAAGACTCTTGAATGCATGGATGAAGAAGGGAACCCAGTAGTTGTGAAAGGTATTCCAAAGGTAATTTCAGTAAGGCAGGTTTCAACAATGCAGTTGAAGAAGTTCTGTAGGAATGGTTGCTATTTATATGCAACTCATATTCTTGATCCAATAGGATATGAAACTCCTATCTTGGAGGACTATCAGGTGTTACAAATTCAAGGATGTGTTTCCTAATGAGATTCCAAGGCTTCCTCCAAAGAGGAACATTGATGTCACCATTGAACTTGTGCTAGGAGCAGAACCTGTGTCCAAGACAATAGGATGAGTACAGTGGAGATGCTAGAGTTGAAGATGTAACTGCAAGAGTTGTTGGAAAAGAAGTATATCAGACCGAGTGTGTCTCCTTGGGGAGCACCGGTTCTATTTGTAAAGGAGAAAGATGGTACACTCGGGTTATGTATTGATTATAGACAGTTGAACAAGGTTACTATGAAAAATAAATATCCTTTGCCTAGGATTGATGACCTCTTTGATCAGGTGAGAGGAGAAAAGGTATTTTCCAAGATTGACTTGAGGTCTGGTTATCATCAGGTGAGAATCAAGGATGAAGACATTCATAAGATAGCCTTCAGGACAAGGTGTGGTATTATGAGTTTGTAGTGGTACCATTTGGTCTCACCGATACACCAGCTACGTTTATGTGCCTCATGAATAGTGTCTTCAGTAAGTATTTGGACAAGTTTGTCCTTGTTTTCCTTAATGACATTCTTTTTTATTCTAAGAATGAGGAAGAGCATGAAGAGCATTTGAGATTGACATTGCAATTGCTTAGGGAGCATTAGCTGTATGCAAAACTAAGCAAGTGTGATTTCTATAGAGATAGAATTCAGTATTTGGGTCACATTATCTCAGAAGAGGGTATATCTATGGACCTTAAAAAGATTGAAGCCATTATGAATTGGCCTACTCCAAGAAATGTGACAGATGTAAGATCTTTTATGGGACTTGCAGGATACTATAGGAGATTCATTGAAGGATTTTCCAAAGTTGCACATGCCATCACTTCTTTGCAAAAGAAGGGGATGAAGTTCAAATGGACATCGAGGTGTGAAGAAAGCTTCCAGTGGTTGAAGCATCTTCTCACCAGTGCACCCATATTGAAAGTTGTAGATCCAGAGAAAGATTTTGTGGTGTGTACCGATGCATGCAGACAAGGACTTGGAGGAGTCCTTATGCAGGACAACCACGTGATATGTTATGAGTCAAGAAAATAGAAGGAGCATTAGAAGAACTATGCCACTCATGATCTAGAGTTGTAGCCATAGTACATGCTCTCAAGATGTGGAGACATTACTTGATGGGTAGAAGATTCGAACTCAGAACAGACCATTGTGGTCTGAAGTATCTATTTGATTAGCCTACTTTGAATGCTAGGCAAGCAAGCTGGCTGGAATTTTTATGTGAGTTTGACTTTGAAATCAAATACATAAAGGGGAAAGAAAACAAGGTAGCTAATGCGCTCAGCAGGAAGATGCAGGAAATGCATGTGGCATATCTTAGTATTTGCCAATTAGATTTGAGGCAGCAGATTATTAATCATGTTGCTGGAGATGAATTGTATGAGCAGGTAAAAGACAAATTGCAGCAGCGAAGTCTTGAGAAGAGGTATGAGGGATATAAATTGGAAGAAGATGGACTTATCACTTATAAAGGCAAAATTTATATTCCAAATTTAGCATATTTGAGAAGAGTTGTTATGGATGAAATCCACTAGGCTCCGTATTCTGGTCACCTGGGATATCAGAAAACGATTGCTACAGCTAGAAAGCAGTACTTTTGGCCAAGAATGAAAAAGTATATGGCTGAATACATTTCAAGGTGCATGAAATGTCAATAGGTAAAGGTTCAACATCAACATCCAGCAGGTTTGTTGTAGCCTTTACCAGTTCCGGAATGGAAATGGGAAGTTATTTCCATGGATTTTATTACAGGATTTCCATTGACTTGGAGACAACATGATTCCATAATGGTTGTAGTAGACAAGTTGAAAAAAGAAGCACATTTTATACCGATGAAGTCTACGCATAAGACTAATGACATTGCCAAGATCTTCATGAAGGAGATTTTCAAATTGCATGGATTGCCGAAGGCAATAGTTTTTGACAGAGATGTCAAGTTCACTTCCAATTTTTGGAAGGGATTGTTTGCAGATTTGGGTACAAAGCTAAACTCTAGCACTGCATACCATCCTTAGACAGATGGGAAGATAGAGAGAGTTAATCAGGTGCTTGAAGATATGCTTCGCATGTACGTGATGGACAAACCAACCAAGTGGGAAGATTACTTACACTTGGTAGAGTTTGCTTATAACAATGGACATCAAGAATCCTTGGGGATGAGTCTATATGAAGCTTTGTATGGAAGAAGGTGTAGGACACCTGTGACTTGGGATAACCCAGTGAACAGGATTGTGCTTGGACCAGAATTGCTCAAGGAAATGGAGCAAGAGGTTGTAAATATCAGGCATAATTTGAAAGCAGCATAGGACAGATAGAAAAGCTATGTAGATAAGCATAGAATGAACAGAGAGTTTAGTGTTGGGGATCATGTCTACCTCAGAGTGAGGGCCAAGAAAAGTTCCTTGAAGCTTGGAAGTTGTGCCAAGCTGTCACCTAGATATTGTGGGCCATTTGAAGTGCTTGAAAGAATAGGGCCTGTTGCATATAGAATTGCATTACCTGCTAGTACCAGAGGTCATAATGTTTTTCATGTTTCTTTGCTTAAGAAATATGTACATGATCCTAACCATGTGATAAATTGGGATGTGATTCAGGTGGAACCCGAGGGAGAGTTCTGAATCAAGGCAATGCGCATCCTTGACAGGAAGGTCACAATGCTCTGGAACCGAGCCATAGGGAAAGTAAAGGTGCAATGGGAGCACTATGGACCTGAAGAGGCTATGTGGGAGCTGGAGGATGCCATGCGATTGGCACATCCATTTTTGTTCAATTCTGTGGAACACTGAGGTGGTACCAGTGTAGCATTTTGTTCAAATTTTTTAAAGCACTGAGGATAGTGCTATTTAAGGGAGAGGGGAATGTAACATCCCCGGTTTTGACCCCGATGCATTAAATATACATGATATATATATACATTGTAAATGATCATGGTGCGGAGCTAAATGCCAAGGCCCCACCATCGATTTGGTTATGTTATGTTTTGGATTGGAAGTGTCACCGATGGTATATAGGGACATACTACGCATATTAACATTGTGGCATCATAACTATGCATTTTAATTAAATAACCCCAACCAGCTATGTTCACTGCAACCAAATTGAGAAGGGGCATGATTTTCTAAGGATAAGGAGGGAGAATGTTAAACCTTGAGCCCATGAGGGAGAAGCCATGTGTCTCCACCCTATTTAATTTGCTCACCTTCCCTTGTCTTATCCAACTACCACCTTAAATGTTCTATTGTTCACTGAGGCAATTATTGTTGGCAATGGAGTGTGGCAGGACTGCCAGTCCTTGCCCACATGCACACTCCACCAAGATGACCCTCACAATGGTAGGAAAACCACTACGCCCATCATCCCACTCTCACCACGACTACACTAACTCGTCAGTTGGGGGGTTCACTCTCATGAAGGGACGTTTTGTCTGTTCACCTTCTCATGCACAGGGGGTTTGGATGGTCTTCCTCACACAGAGTTGAGTTAAGAAGGGGTGTGATTTCTTGTTTGAGGGTTCATTCTTCCTTTATTTGGGGGGATTGCTAGCCTGTGAAATGTTCTTCCTCCGGCCAATGTAGAGCATGGAGTTTCCTGTTGTATTATTGGACTGTGTATTGTCCCATCCATGACCATGAACTGTGGTTGTAGTTTCCTTTATGATATGTTTCCCTCCTATTCATGCAGAGAGTCTATGTTTTCTCTCTCCATTTTCGGTTGTGTAAATGTGTCGTAGCTCCATTGTTGAGGAGAACTATTGTTTCATCCACATTTTTTTGGCTGAGTTGCCTTTGCGTTTTGGGCTGCTATAGGTTGCTAAGGAATAGTTTTGGCCATGATAGGGCCAAGGATGATTCAAGGATTTGTCTTCCCCTATTCAAGCTGTGAAGTGCTTATTTGTTGCATGCATGCAGTGGTTTGTCCTCAAACTGTATCGGAGTGATGAATGAAGGCCTGATGTGCTTGATAAACCTGGTGAGTTTTGAAAACCACACAGAAAAAGCTAGAGGGTTGGATTTCTTCTCCACAACCCCTGAATAGCACTGGAAGGGAGGTCAAGGCTTGGGGGACTGCGTAGCAGAGAAAGGACTGATTTCCTTTTGTTGGGTGTATGTGGGTGTCCTAGAAGTCAGGCTAGTTTTGGTGTGGGTGTCCTTAGCTCTTTAATGAGCTCACTAGCTTAGTGTGTATCCTTTCCCAGCTCTTCGATGGCCTGATAAACCCAACTTGATTGGCTTGGCTGATCCGTTGTTCTCCTAATAAACCCAAATGTGTTGGCTTGGCTGAACTGTATATCCTTGTAGTAATGTTATCCTTGGCTATGTGTAAGCCTGCTAGTTCCTTCTTCCTTGGGGAATCATGCCCGGCTCAAGGGTGGTAGCATTGCTAAGAGATTAAAGAGCACGCAGGCCTATGGTTGGGTGGAACATTGCAGCGACGTAGCTGGTTGTGGGACAGTTCCCATAAGATAAGTATTCTTGACTAATCTATTTTGCAATCATATTTACTGTTAATGAATTATGATGATGGACATGTCGAATGCTGAATTGTATATGAATGAATGTTGTTTTTCTTCTGCTATGTATATGAACAATTATGCATTGTAGTATGTTTTATGTTTTTAAGTAGCTTTCCTCGACATTATAGGTATGATCATCTTCATGGGGGATAGATGCCCAGTTGTTTGGTTTTTAGTGGCGTCCTCTTGCCCGGTCGGAGGGTCAGGAACGTTACAGCTAACCATTTTACATAGGAACATATGAAAACTACTTACACCCATCAGAAGGACCCTGATGATTCCATCTATCAAGGGGCTGAGGATTTTTCAGAAGTTGTAAGCAGGATTACTACACCTCATTAAAATAGATTCATTTTCAGTACTAGCAAGAACTAAATACCAAGGTTCTTCACTACAAAAAACTTGAACTGGAAGTAGAAGAGAAAGCACAAAGCAGCTGGTTGAAAAAGAAGCACAGAATTTACAGGTTGGCACTTCTTCTATGCCAAGTGAGAATACTAATGATTGTGGAAAGGTTGTGATTGAATACCCTCAACAACGAAAAAACTCATCCAATTTTGAGGATTTAATAAGATCTACAGAGATGAAGAGGAACTTAGAGCTGATGAGTTCAGTGGTATAAGCAGAGGTAGCAGTTTGCGTACCTCAACCAAAGAGACAAAGGATTGAGAAGCCACCACCACAGTTAAATCTACCACCACGGGCCGATACACCAGCATGAAATATTGACGCGCATGAAATTGAAAGTGATATTGAAGAAGAAACCATTCCCTCCATTTATTCATTACCAATCATTGTTCCTACTATCCTGCTATCGATTGTTTCAGTGAACCAGGAAGCTGGGGATCCTTTTGAAGGTTTGATTAATGACCATTCTTTTTCTAAAATTCATATTTCCCAAGTCATTACCTCTATAAATGGTACATTTTATATATATTTACCTATCCCAATTACTATTACTTTTTCAACCTTACCTATTATTTCGGCGGCATTTGAACTTCCTTCTGTTTCCATCCAGGTGACATCTTCATAATCCCCTTCATCATCTTCGCAACCTGGTAGCTCTTCTATCCCTATCACCTATGTTTAACCCATTACTTATGTTTCCATTTCCAATCCTTCACCCTTCACTTATAATGCCTCCACACCATCCATTAGCATTTGTAGAAGGAGCATGTCAACATAAGTCGACTTGAACGAAGACCGACTTAGTCAGCCGACTAAGTCAATGGACCGACTACGTCGGTCGGCTGACTAAACTAGTTAATTAAGTCGGCTAACTAACAGTCGTGTTGGTTCACCGAATCGACGGGTAGTTATTCTGTAACTGTTTGTAATTTGTATATATTAGGCTGTTGAGCCACACAAGAACTCAGTTCAGTTCTGTGCTTTGTATGAACTCAATGTAAGAAAATATTCTGTTCTATCCAATCTGTTCTTGTCTTCTGTCTCTGTTTATAATTGTGTATGTTTTAGTATGTATTATTGGTAACCTTATGTGATCTATGAGATTACAACATTGGTTCCGTTGCCGGTAGTACATGTCTAGAATATTTGTTCACATATGATACCAGAGCAGGAGATAAAGGACTGGTGGGAGCGTAAGATTGCCAATTACTTACAAAATTACGCACGTAGGAACAGACTAACAGTTGCAGAAGCCAAATCCAGATTTTTCACCGAGACACACAAGAAGTTTGTTGAATCCATGCCACAACTACTGAAGCAACTCCTGGATGAAAAAGACTGACGCAACTAAAGAAGAACAATTGCTGGAGAAACTTATTTGAGGGGGTAGGACAAATCTATCGGAGTGGTGTGAGAAGATCGCCGACGACTTCTGTGAAGAGCAAGCAATTGAAGACAGAACCTCAATGGAAACTGTAAAAGCCAAATTCTACATAGATTTCACTGACCAATTTCTGTGCTCTTTACCAACCTTGCTGTTCAAGTTCCTGATAGAGAAAGGAGCAGGCCATATTGTCGAACCACGACCACCATTGTTCGAACCGCCATCAAACACTAATTG